>JAVLUZ010000510.1:0-101534 GCA_036768485.1 Mermis nigrescens | reverse complement strand
GGTTCAAAAATGTTCTCAAAACGGTGGTATGGCGAGAAAAACACCATTTTTCGAAGTTGCTCATCGAGCACTATCAATTGGCATCCAAAAATTGCGAAAAAACCAAAAATTTAAAAATTGAATTTTTTAGGATTCAGACGGCGCCCATGTATGTATGCATCGTAGGTAGCACGATTGCGCTACCTATAATATACTTGTCCATCCCTTTTTTCTTATATGTTTATCACAGCGAGTGCGAAATTTGTGTCCCCCTCACATCTATAACGGCACACATCTGGGAGGTGCGATTTTTTTAAAAGATAGAGATAATAAAAAAACTTGAATACGCTTTTTTTGCTTACACTTTCGATACCGAGCTAGTCGTGAGTGTGTAAAGTGTAAACCGAAAAATCAAATAATTTGCGGAAGGCCAATTTTTTTAAAAATATTTTTCTGATCAGTAGTTTACGAATCAGGGGCCGGTTTTTCGATCCACTGAAAGCGCTGCTTTCGGCCGAAAAACGCGCTCTCGTTATGATAGCGCGCTTTCGGAGTCGAAAGCGGGTTTTTCGAACGATCGGAAAGCGTGCTTCCGATTTCGCCCAAAGTGCGCTTTCGCCCAAAAGCGCGCTATCGAAAGCGCGCTTTTGGGCGCGCTAAGGAGAGTCTGACAGCGCAATTCTCGATATGAGTTTTTCTGTATATTTTCTAAAGCACGCTTTCAAAAAATTTGTGCTCTCAGACGCGCTTTTGCGATAGCGTGGGGGAGAGGTTACTTTCGCGTGATAGCGTATGCTGTTTTTCTCATTCTTTTGTCGTTTTTAATGAATTTTAAACGGTTTTGCATTGTGCTATTAGCATATTTTACTTTCCTAGATGTTAGAAAGTGATGCAATTTTGGAAAAAAGTTTAAAACCGATTCCCCTCATGCCCATCAACGATTTTTTCCACTTTTTTTCGCCATTTTATCGTGTGTTTGTACAATTTCTTCAATTTTAACGCGATTTTACCGACTTTGAATCATGCTGTTAACTTTTTTTATTCACCTAAATGTTGGAGGGAGATGAAATGATGAACAAATATTTAAATACGATCACGTTTGCGTCTACATTATTGACGTTTTCAAGTTTTACTACGTTTTTTTACGATTTCCTTCGGTTTAATGTGTTTTCAACGATTGCACATAATGCTGCGGGCATTTTTTCCTTTACCTAAATGTTGGAGAGAGATGAAATGTTGAATAAATAAATTGTTTTCAACTGTTATCGCCAATTTCTCGTGTTTTTGTATGACTTCTTCAGTATTAATGAGTTTTAAACGACTTTGTATCTTCCTTTTACCTATTTTATACTCCAATATGTGGGCGAGAGAATAAATTTCGGATGAATATGTAAGCGAAACCCCCTTTATGCTTATCTACCTCATTGATTTTTTGCTACCTTCCACTTTTCTTCATATTGCTAAATTTTTTTGAAAATGTTTTCACATGTACTATTTTGCATATAAGCTGTTGGTGTACATATGTGGGTTGAAGGTGAACATTTTTATTCAACTTTACACTACGAATGTTGTGCCTCACCTTTTATGTAATACTTATGCATCAATACTTTTGTGACTTAATTATAATTTTACAACGCCTCAACTAGCTATGTATATAAAGTTTTGAATGATTTTTCAGCTCGAATTGAAAATGTTTGAATTTGAGATTATGGAACTGTTGGAGGACGAAGAAATGAACGATGAAGTTGAGCAGTCTGGGCAGCAGGTTACGAAAATTGCGTGACGATTTGAATCCATTTGATGGATTTTCCAACACGGATATTTATCATCGATATAGATTTACTCCCGACATAATTCGCGAAATAACTGATCTACTTTACGACGATCTAGTGCGAGCTATGAACAGAAACCACGCGCTTTTGCCACTTCATCAAGTTTGCATTATGTTAAGGATTTTGGCTTCGAACTCTTTCCAACAAGTCGTTGGAGATTCGTTTTTGGTTTCGAAAAGTAGCGCATATAAATCATTGTGGGCGTGCTTAAAATCGCTGGTTAAACATTTGTCTAGATTTGTCAAATTTCCTACAACGGCTGCTGAATTGGATCAAAATAAACGAAAGTTTTACTCCACTGCTCATTTTCCTCAAATAATCGGCTTAATTGACGGAACGCACATTAAAATAATACCTCCTAAAACTGTTGAGTACGCCTACGTGGAACCGTAGAAGTTTTCACTCGATTAACGTGCAAGGGGTCTGTGATTCGGCCGGCTTTTTACGAATATCAACGCATGTTGGCCAGGGAGTGCGCACGATTCGCGCGTTTTCAAAGAATCGGGACTTTACACGCTGCTAACCAATACACCGGTCAATGGTTACTTATTGGGCGATAGCGGGTATGCGTGTAAACCCTTTTGTTGACACCTTTTTTGCGTCCAAACGGCGAAGCACAAAAAAGGTACAACGTCGCTCATAGGAAAACTCGCGTTCTTATAGAGCAAGTTTTTGGACGCTGGAAAAGACGATTTTCCATTTTGCACGGAGAAATTCGGTACTACCACAAGAGAGTTCCTTTGGTAGTCGTTTGCTGCGCGATTTTACACAACATTGCGGTCAAACATAATCTTCCGGACGATTTTGATGAAGACGAACTTCCATTGGAAAACGGTTTGCCAGACGATTTGCAGCTGATATTGAAAATGGACTTGCATATAGAGATGCGATTGCTGCTAACTTTTTTGGTCGTGAATAAATTGTGCTCTAATTGCGGGCTAAGTTAATGTAAGCAAATCGTGGTAGGGGAAGGGTCCTTTGCACAGGGAGCGGGGGGGATTACTAGCATGTTGCAACAAGTTCGCTATATAGGCTAAATTTTAGCATAAATTACCTGATTACGCCAATTTTAGACGAAAAAATACTAGAGATGACCGAAACCTTTCTGAAAAATTCCGGGGGACATGTGCCTGCATTCCCCGGCTATGCCTGTGATTCCGCAATAATTTTGGCGCACTTCAAAATGGAAAATATGCGAAAATGTATGTACGTCTTAAGAACATGGCGACCAGGCGTACTTTTTTTGAAATATCTGCGAGTGTCGAGTTTAACATTTTAATTCTGCTGGTGAATGAATCGTCCTTGTTCCGAATTTTTTTGCTATTTATACAATTCTTCTATGTACCAACAAATAAAATGCTATATTTCACCCCCGAAAAAGGTTCAACCCCGACTCGAAAAATCATGCCCCTGGTCGGGGTCGGGGTTTAGGCCGGGGTTTCTCGGGTCGGGGTCCCCTTACGATCACTGGCACCAATGCCCGAATTATCGTATATGTACGTTTTATTACAGGCTAAATAAAAGCAGTAATTAATCACAACTTTAGGAAGAATCTGTGAAAGCGGCTTAGAACTTTTTCAACTTTACACTAATATGTTGGCAAATATTTGCATGGAAAGTGAGGGGAGGGTTTATGGTATGCAATGCTGAAAAAGCTTTCCTATTTCCAATTTTTAGGCCAAACTTACTCGAGTAAGTCGATTTTAGTCAAAAAAAGAATACAATGACCAAAGAAATTTCTATACTGTAGATAAATTAAAAAGTTGTCTGTCTGAAAAGTTTAGCGGAAAAAAGCGTGACCTATTAGTTTTGAAAGCTGCTAATTTCATTTGAAATATGAGAAAAAATATTAGCAGACTGAAACGATCACTCTTTGTAACGTACATAATGTATCGTTTTACCATGCCCAACCCATTTAGAGAACCAAAAAATTTGATTTAACTTCTTGACACGTTTACTTATATAGATTCATCATATAAAGCAAAAAAGGTACATGTAACAAACAATAGCGACAAAAAAATCAATTTTTCTTGGACTCAGGCGCAGAAATTATAACCGGCTGCAAGTTTGGATTTTGTTGCAATAAAACTGCAATTTCCATGCGAGCCTTCAATTCCATAGTAGCATAGTACGTTTCTTCAACTTCGCACTTTCGTATCTTCACCTTCAACAGTTGACGTAGTAAAAATTCCTTTGAATCGGACTCCTGCTCTTCCTCGTCCACCATTTTTCGTTTATTGCACTTCCTAACAGGTTTGCCAGAAAAATGGTTCGACGTAGTTGGCACATCTTCGGCTGGCACGCTGGACGTTTCATTAGAATTGATTTCACGAGTGGAAGATTCAGAAAAATATTGCGCCGGAATTTGACTAATGTTCGATTCATCCACTTCGGTAACTTCAAAATCGTCCAATTCATTCAACGGTACGGAAACGCTCCTTGTCGAATCAAAACCTGTTGGCTCACCACTAATCAAAAACGAGTCTTCACCATAAATTTCCGACACGATTTTATCTTCATCGGTCAAGATTTTAGGATTAGGGCCGCCGCCCGTTTTTCTAAAATAAAAAATGATTATGCAGAAAATACTTGTTGTGTAGTACGGTTGACAGAATTACATACTGTATGTAGGCAAAGACAATAACATGTGCAAAAAAACCTTGGATTTATCAAGGACTATAACAATTATAAAATGGGAATTTGTTTTCGAAATAAATTATGATAATGCTTTTCACATTGCCCAGCATCATTTTTGTCTGAAAAATGAGCTAAACAAATAAGCACATTGAAAATCTCAAACAATCGGCGTCTAGCTAAATTAGCACTTTTTGGAGGCGGCCATTTTACAACAATTTAGTTAGTGTTAGTATGTATAACGTCGCTATAGTAACCAACTTATAGCAAAACGGTCGTTACCAAAAAGTCTAAATTAAAAACAATACGCCACATAAACGATTGGTGTAAGATTTGGTAACAATAATTTCTTGGCGTTAGGAGTGGTGACAAACAATGGGGGACAAATTAACGATCACAAATAAGAAAATGACTTGCATTAAATTTTTTGAAGATGTTTGAAATCAATAAACAACGCAGCATTCTAGTTACTTATTCAACTTTTCTATTCTTGAAACTTATTTTCCTTCATTATCAATTACTTTTCCTGAAATATTTTTCGCCAAACATTGCTTTATGCAAAAATTATAAATTATTTCACTTCTCCCATCCCACCCACTCATCAATACATTTCATATGACTTACGTCGCTTTTTTCTTGAAAACGGAAAGATTTTTTCTAGCATCCTCGGCAATATTTTGCCAACATCGCCGATACTGTTTGCCTGTGCGTTGCGTGGTCGACGTGCCATTGATCGTTTCGGCGAACTGTAACATAAAGTTACATGTTTAAACAAGGTAAGTATCCACAAAAAATAATGATAAAATACGTTTTTAGTTAAAGCATTCTTGCAAAAAATTTAATACTGAGTTTGATGAATAATTTACAAATAAATAACTTGCAATATGCTAAATACAAAAAACGTTCCTTGCCTTCGCCCACTTATCCAGTTTTTGGGTATTGCTGCCCGGTTTGCCGTCCTTGCACAATATGACGTCTTTGTTCTCCCTTACAAACTGCAATAATATTATTCGTTCACCCGGCGTTAAAGAAGGAAGCCGCTTTAATTTAGTATTACTAACGTCGTCCATGCTAGCTGACCATAGGTAAATGTGGACTATTCATAGTGTACCTAAATGAAAGATTAGTTAGGCGGATGGGTTACCTAATCCAAACCAAATAGAACGATTACCTACTTCAACAAAGACAAACAACTGCCAGCACGCTATTGAAAGCGCGCTTTCGTAAGGGCGGGTGAAAGCATGGGTCAAAAACGGTTCGAAAAACCCGCTTTCGACCCGCGCTTCGGTAGCGCGCTTGCCCTCGAGAGGCGCTCTCGCGTAACGCGCTTTCAACAAAAGCGCGCCATCGAAAAACTCGGCCCCTGGTCTTAAAAGTTCTTTATACTTATTAGTTGTTGCACAGGAGTGTAAATTAGCCCGTTTTTTACTGTTTTCATGTGCACAAGCATATCTAACTTAGTTTTACATTCTATGCAGTCTGATTGGTTTTAAAAGGTAGGCAGTTATAAAATCTAAGGGAGCCTTTTTTATTTTTTAGAGTAATATTTTCAAATTTAGAGGCGGTTTATTGTGAAGAGTCCTGGACAAAAAATATTTTTTCCTGCCATATTCTCCACTTAGTAGACATGTGCCTCGTCCTAAGCGCTACACGTCAAAATTTATTTTGTTTCTTTACAATCAATATTGCGTTATTAGTGCAGGTGTAAACTATACACTAAAAATTTTTTTCCGCCCAGAGCGTCAGGGGTGATGAATTTAAAAATGTGCTTCGTAAGGTCAGAATAACGAATCTGACCTTTAAGCTTTTCTACAGCCAGTGTTTGTTAAGGTATGATGAGATGAACTTTGAATTAAACATCTATTTTCTAATGCCGATAGATAACTCCGTGTTGCATATTGTTTGATCAGATTTTTCTTATTTCAGAGTTTTTTGACTCGTCTTTAATAAATTATTTTTATTATCATAAATGCACTATTCCTAAACTTCAGTAGAATGCTGAATATTTTTCAATATAGTATAATCAAGCTGAAATCTTGGCTGCGAGTTGAGTTGGTGCAATGGCTGACGTATCCGTTCTCGCATATGGATTTAAAAAACGAATAATGGGTTCAAGTCTTCTAAATACTACCTTTTTCATTTTTTTATTTCTTTTGGCAAAACCATGCACTTCATTTGACTTATTCATCTAGTTAGGTTCTGCAGATTACACAGTTTTCTGTTTTTTGAATTTTGCCCTAGTTCTCGAATGGGAATGTAAAGAGTGCGAAAATCTTGGGGTGAAAAGACACATTTTGGTCGAGTTTTTCGACTTGTTTATGTCTGCCAACAACTCCGTTTTGAGTTTCAAGAAATTTTTTCTGACAGAAATGTACTACGGATCAAGGGCTATCTTCTGCTTACCAGCAAACTTTCAACAATCAATACGCAGTTAGTACCAGGGGTTTAAACTTTACACTTTAGTGGATGAGTAAAAAAACAGATTTTGTCCAAGATTTCTCTGCCAACCTTTTCGCTTATGAGTTCAGATGAATTGAATGAAATAGAAATAAAGTAACCTTTGAGGGCTACGCGTCAAAGCAAGCCGCGTTCAAAAAAACGTAATATTGAGTTGTTTATGGGGCGTAAAGTTCGAAATATGAGGTGTAAAATGGGCGAAAAAAGAGGTTTTTTCGTATTTTGATTGGTAAATCATATCAAATATTTTGCGGAACATAAGTTTGGCACATACAAACGTACTGCAATCAAAGGGCTACAAACTGGCCCGAACCGAATTTATTTACACTCAAAGGGGCGTTAGCTTAAGATTTTTAAAGTTTACAATGTGGTGGACAGTGGAAAATACGTTTGTCCATTTTTTTGTTCGCAACTTTCTCTGTTCAGAAGTCGGGCGAGGTCGAATAGGATAGAAATAAGTATTTTCTTAGGGGTACGCGTCACAGTGAATTGCGCTTGTTAACATTAATATTTAGCTTTTTCGGGAGGTATAAAGTCAAAAACTGGGGGAGTTGACCGTGTTTCTGTCATGTTTTTTTCTGCCAACAAGTCTAAAATGAACCAGAAACCAAATGTGATACGCCAGTTTGTTTGCACTCAAAAGTGATATAAAGTGGTTTACATCTGATATTTATTTGTCCTCTGGCCATTGTGGAGATTTAATTTTTCAATGAATGTTGATCGTAATATCAGAGTAATATCAGAAGTACAAATCCGACTGAAATTGTCTTTATACTCTGTGGTTGTGTAAAGTCTACACTGCATATTAAGTTTAGTTCTAAAGCCTTGCGGAAGCTTAATTTTTTTAAAAATGTTCTACTTTAAATCAGAATTGAGAATCTGACTGTTAGTTCTCTCTACACCTAGTAGTTGTGAAAAGTTTGCACTATTCATTTGTTATTAATATGTAGTTTATACTACAAATTTAGTTTACTTCCAAATCTGAGCCTTAGTGTTCCTTACACTTGATATTTGCGTAAAGTTTATGCTGAAAAACTTTTATCAGTTTAAATAATGTAAGGTTGTCTTGTTTGAAAAGGATAATGCAGATGTTAAGAACAATATTGTTTTCCGCGTTCTAGGACTGCTGTCATTTTTGTGGTATGTTACTGTAAGTGTTTACTGACTGATGTACTCAAATCATGCTAATTAAAAGTAGGGTACTAGCAAAGAAAAATGCTCCGATGGAACAAAAAAGATGAATATACTTGGAATTGTGGATTGTCAAGGATGTAAAAGGAGGGACTAGGAAAAAGCTACCTAAAGTCGCAAAATCTGATAAAAATCACACTTTCTCTAAGCAACGCAAAAAATCGAAGTATATTCTGCGGATAACACATTAAAATAAATATTTAACCATAAAAATGATTGAAAAAGCAGCACGTAAGCCGTGCAGTAGCTATGGGAAATGATATTGAGTAAACTAACAGTATTTCTAAGCCAATTGAATGAAATAGCAAACATCGATGCATCCATAACAATTGAAGAAATTGTTGGTTTAAAACAGTAGGAAACGCGTGAGTTGACTTGAAACAGACTAAATGTATGTACACTATCATGCCCGTAACGACTGTGTGAACTAATCAATCGGCCCCTGCTTTGCTTTCAATAATGCTCATAACAAAATAAAACATCTTTAAATACAATACCACTTAGTTTTCTATCAATCAGGATACGAAGCTAGTCAGTGTTGCTACTTGCCAGCAATTTAAAAAAGTAAACATTATAGATTTCGTTTATACACTCTCACCTGAAACTTTGAAAATTATTTAAAAGAGACACTTTTTAGAGGCCGCATAATATACTTCGATTTTTGGCGTTGCTTAGAGAAAATGTGATTTTTATCAGATTTTGCGACTTAAGGTAGCTATTTCCGAGTCCCCTTCTTTAACATCCTTTACAATCTACAATTCCAAGTATTGAAAAATGAGCTTGTTAAGCGAGAGTTGAAAACCAAGAGAAAAAAAACTTAAAGTTTAAACATTCCATTAAATTATTAATTTACCTCCCGTAAATTGACTTCAATGGTTTTTGTAAATAAGTGTACCTACTTACACTAATGCATGTTTGTGGAATGAACCCGTCCATGAAGTTCTTTCATATGTTTAAAACGTGATTCGTGAACTTAGTTACATAGATTCAATTTAAATCAGTCTCTCGACTCGCTGGAAGTAGGTCAGTTTACTAATTACTTCCTTCAAAGCGTGTTTAACCCTAAATATGGATATCCGATAAAACGGACACTTTTTAAGGGCTTATAGCTCACTGCAAAGCCGATAAAATGTAAAAACAATAATTTACATGAAAGCGCAGGCCAAGGTCTATACGAAAAATATAATTTTACTGGGTCAAATTGCTAATGATGTTTTAATAAAACCACCAAAAATGCCATTTTTTGTGACTTACTTAAAGTGACTTTATCTTCCATGCAACATTATTCGTTGAAAACTCATAATCTAGTCCAACATTAAGTCCTCTGATCAAACGTGTATTGCTTTTACGGACCACAGAATGTTACCCCTTTTAAATTATAGATGTGAGTCTCCTCTCCTGCTAAAGTGCGGTGATAATTCATAAATACGTAAACAATTCAGCTGAATAAATTAATCTCTTCTCACTAAGCATATAGCACAAAAAGATTGTTTCGAAGCACTCACGCTAAGATCCCACGCAATTAACACATGCAATTTTAATAGTTGATACTTCCTATGGGCTGTCCATTAAAACGGACATTGTTTTCTTATGTCCTACTGTAGGTATTGAAACGAAAAATCAGGCTAGCTATTTTGACCATGGAGAATCAGAATGCCATAAAATTACTTGCTTTAACTTACTCTATTATTTAGACCATATGTGTGCATACGCAGGTACATAATCGGTGTTTTATCTATTTAACTTGGACATAGTCTCTGGATGGCACTCTGGGGTTTTGGCTAAGGGATGCCTCATATCGATATGCCACGCCGGAGGATGACAGGTACTTATGTGACTTACACATTTGTTTTGGTCTTTCGCGCTGTGCTGATTCTGGTTGTCCTCTCGGGCTGACATCCCCAACGCTAAGCTACCTAGATCCTGACAAGCCGCTCATACGGCAACACCAAAATTCTGGTGGGGGTTCAGTGAATGGGGTAAATCACCAAAAATGTTACTAAAAATAGAATTCTTGGGGGTGGGGTTCTACAGTAATATGCGTGGGGTATTTCAACTTCTGGGGGGTACAAACCCCATGCCCATATGTGCACTGCACTGTGTGCTGTTGCTTCTTCCCATCGACACATGACATTTATGTAATAAGTCTAAAATTCCACTTCAAGGAGGACTATCTGAGCTTGAATGGCCGAGTAATAGACTGCAGATTATACGCACAACGCGTTGATTGTCCTGCTGTCAATTAACATCGGACTACCACAAAAAGTATTCAGATTTTATGACACGTATATAGGTACCTACTTAGCACTCAGCTACAATATAGCCATATTCAGAGATGAGGCGAGCACACATAATTAGTCTGAAGTGTTTTAGACCTCGAGAATCCTAACCCCCTCGTATATTACCGACTCCCTAATACGTTTTGCGTTTTTTGCGATACTTGCGTCCCTGTCAGACCTAGAATTTAAAGTCTGTTTCACAGCAACTTCGGTCATATGTTTTAAAACAATCTCCGACAATAAGCTGACAGATTGCAATTATAGCATTTATCTGATATATAATTATCGCAACCCTCGGCTAACTGTCCATGAAAATTCTTAAAATTTATGCACAAAGTTGTGCGAAACAGGCTATAGTTGATGGTTGAATTTGATTTTTGGTGTCAGTCCTTCAACCTTCATATCAAAGTGTGGTCGTAGTCAGCGCAACAGTCATACTCACACCTGGGCGTGGGGGTTTGAGGGTACGCACCGAGAAATCAAAATACCCCAGGAATCAAAATACCCCTAGAATTTAATTTTCGATAATTTTTCCGTTTTTCTTCGCAATTTTTTGATGCCAATGGATAGTGATCGATGAGAAACGTCGAAAAATGGTGTTTTTTCGCCATACCACCATTTTTCGGCGGCGTCAGCCGCCGATCTATATATACGTTTCACTATTTTGAAAGCGCGCGCAAAAAGTGACGCAATGGATGTGTGCAACTGCTTGCTTTAAAGCCAAAAGTGCTCCGCATGTGTATGACGTTGTACAAAGAATGTATAGGTAGGTTAGTAATAATGAAGCAGTTTAGCTTCATGGCAAAATGTGACGTTGGCTTTCATATTTTGAAGTGATATAGCTTAATTCGCTACTCGAATGTGATGCTGAAAAGAGAAGGCAAGTGTGAAAAGCGAATTTGTATGATTGGGGTACGTGGCTACGTCTTTAAGTGATAAAGCCAAATTCTGTAGTCGGGTTAACTCTATTGTATGTAGGGTGAAGAAACTCGTATAATTATTGCTCGTGCTTTTGCTTTATGCGCCTTATTCATGTCTTCGAGGAGCGTAGTACCTACTAGCTAGTATTAGGAAGGATATTGAACGGAGCCATAGGAATTTATCGTGTTAATTTTTCTATAACTGAATTTTGACAATTGAATGCGGTCGTTTCTGCTGGCTAAATAATTTAAGGTATTGTTTCAGTGACAACGGTTGATTTCGCCAATGAAAGCTAAAAGAGAGCTGCAACTCGAATTGTTTATGTTAGAATTTTATGTTTACATTACGACTTTGGTAAATATCTGTATCTATTGCTAAACATCGTGACTGTTACTGAGAAATGTTGTATCTTATGCGGATTATATGGCGTGACTTTTTCTAAAAATAGCGCAACTTGCGAAAATCGTGCGAATTGACGTATCGCTTGATCCATGATATCAAATTTCGAACTTTTTTAAGTAGTATCAGTTTTTATCATGAGCATACTAGATCGAAATAACCAGCAGCAATTTTGCATTGTGAACCTAACATGACCTACATATTTGCAAGCATGGTTGACCTGTCCGATCAACCCTTATTGGTTTTCTATGTTAAGAGCGCTTCGCATCGAATGTCAATATAAATACATATATTTAGCAATCTTGTCATTTATTCGGATCAACATTCGAAGAAATATTGATATTTTCTAATAAAATTTGAAATACAAAACATTTGTGGACTAAGTAAACTGAATTATAAATGACTTGATAATTTAATTATAGAAGTAGAAACAACAAAAAATTGAAGTAGTAGGATATAACTCCGAACTTATTAAAAATTTTAATTCCGAATACAACAATTATATTAAACTCAAGGGCATGATGAGTTTTTTAGATTTGTTGAAAACCATGCAGAATCAGCAAAAATGGATAAAATTTTGTAATTTTGTTCAGCATGTTTCTTGGACTTGCTAAGTTTGCACCCTCATATCCCTGAATAATGTAATTGCTGACCACATGTTTTCTAAATCAAATGCCGAACTTTCGATGAGAATTTTTCAAAAATTCGAAACCAAACAAAGTTTTTATATTCTGTCTTTGACTGTGAAATCAATCACGACGCCGCCGTTTTTCAATGTTGCTTTAGCAACAGCAGCTGTAAAAGTAACTATCTCTCAAATCAATAATTTACTTCTTGCAGTTATAACAATAGTTTTCATATGATCTCTCAATGAAAAATAAATCACTTTTTCTAAACCCCTTGTTAAGACCATTTTTTACCTTCAAAATATTTTATACCCCCCAGAATTTTCTTGCTGCCCACGTATGGTCATACTACGAGAAGGGATATCAAATTTATAAGCACCACCTATTTTTATAGAAGAACACGCAGCACGCTGTCTCTTTTGTCATCGGAAATATCGTAAATTTGTTTATTTAATAAGATAGGTAAGTACGAGTAGGTACCTATTTTTATCTATAGATCACACGGTTTATACAATATGTAAATTTCCGCAAATCCTCGTGTTAGAGAATCGTTAAATTCTTTAATGTCCAGCAGAGTCATTTTGATTCACTTGGCTCTGCAAATATTCTTTCATTCCCGGAGTAATAATGCCATCGACCTGAGGCGATTTTTCGTAAATTTCGATAAAATCGCCTCCTTTCCAAAGCAAAGCAACGCGTATATCTGGATCGTTTTTGCGCATGAAGGCCAAAATTTTCAGCAGAAAATCGTGCACCTTGCCCAATCCGGCATACGGTATCGGCTTTATCATTTTGCTAATTTCGCTAAAAGCGTAGTGAGTGGGCTGCAAGAAAAAATTAAATTTTGGCTATAAATTACGCTATGAATTTTTTAACCCTGAATTACCAATCCAAGAAAAAAGAACAAAAATAAATAAGGACAAATTGAACAACGAGTGCGATTATTCATATAAGCTATCGATTTTCCTTATATGAACGCGATTGAAATTTTAATTTTTCTGAAGGAATGTCATTGCTTATTTATCCAGTCTTTATTATTATTATTATTATTGTTGTTATTATTATTATTATTATTATTATTATTATTATTATTATTATTACTATTTTAATTATTATTTGTTGTAGTAATAGTAGTAGTAGTATTTTTACCAGACATAAACAGCTTCGGAATTCTGGGGAGTGAAATGTATGTTAAAGTGCCTTTTTGGACTCAAAAACAGTAGGCACGCTTCAAAAAGTTTCAAATAAATATCAGAGAAAGTTCGATTTAATTGAACAAAGTAGAGTCAAAATGAATATTTGGCGCGACTTTTAAGCAATCAAATAGCGAAGAAATGCTTAAAACGGCACTATTAATACAAAAAAATTGGAAATTTTAGAAAAATTGTGAATTCTAGGGGAAAGGCGAATAAATTTTTGGGGGTGTGAAAACTTTTCTGGAGGAGAGGGTGTGGGCGGGGGTTTAAAATCCCAACCGCCCAAGGTAATGTTATGATTATTACTATTATTTTAAATAGGTATTCTTATTAATATAATTTTTCGCGTTCTCTTGCTCATTCTGCTAGCATAGCGAAGCCAAAATCGTTTGCTATCGATTTTTGTTACTTTCGTGAACTCATCCTTGCCCTTCCACCATCCAATCGCCAATTTATCCATGCCCGAAAAGAAAAGATGCGCCCAGGTGAACGCCGGGAATCCTTTCCGTGCGGAAATGACGTCATTGTGTAAAAGGCGCCGTATTTCGGTGGCGAGACTCCATGATCGACGTAGCGTAAGAATTTCGATTCGGCTAGCATGACGCGCTTTTCGATATCCGGTGCCGGTACGGTCAATTCGGATTCGGAAGTTTCGCCTGAAAAAATTTGGCAGTCTTTAGGTCGCAGCTTAGGAGATAAAGACGTAAGGGCCGTGCGTGTTCTTCGGGGGAGGGGTAGTTGACGAGGGAGAAATTAGACGCCCAGAATGGCTATTGACCTCCGTACAATCTACTGCGACCCTCCTGAATTGTCAATTTTCAAACAAACCGCTAAAATTGTGCTGTTTTAAACGTATTTTAGCCAACTTTTAACTCAAAAGTTTCAAATCTTTTTTTCGACTATATTTTGTTCAATGTATTCGATTCTCAATATTTTTCAAAATTTTTAATTGTTTATATTTCGGAAAAAGGAGCATTCTTCAAAACGTAAAAAACGGTGTCTTCGAGGTTGTACCCATCGCTTTTTCGGCCCTGAAAAGACCCTTTATGAAACGTTTTCCGGCCTGACACCCCCAGAATTCTCATGCTCTACGTGTATAAGGTTGAGCCGGTTTATGTTCTCAGGCTTGAACCGGACTTAATTCCGATTTCAAAATATAAGAATCGAGTTTAGGCGCGGTCTTGAGTCTCCATGTGTGCATATGTGCAGGTTTATCTAGGCTCAAACTTACGACAAAGTTGCAAAATACGACAACGAAATCATACTTTTTTCAGGCTTATCGTGTTACATCTTAACCGTGGGTTAAGCTAACCGAACCCTGATAACAAAATCGCTTTAATTATTATGGCAGTCGAGCATGCGTTCAGGGGGTCTGGCGGTGTGTCCCCCCCCCGAGAATTTGAAAGCCCAAAACCGATAGACTCCCAGATTTCATTTTTGGCAATTTTGCCCCTTCGAAATCCCCAGAATTTGTTTGCTATGCTACCCATGCATGAGCAGCGGGTTCACGCATACTTGATGGTAATATATACATATATGTGTGTAGCGCAGCTGATTCAGTCTTTGGCTCATTTTCGCCTATACAGCACTCATACTCATTTTTGGAAGTTTATTGACTTCGCCAGACTAGTTGCGGGTAGCATACAATACTACCCCATAGAAAGTGTAGCTTTAAGACACTAACTTCTTGAAGAATTTGAAGAGCATCGTAAGAAAGGTCGGAATGTTTTTGAACGTTAAAGATAGACTTGAAAAATTTTTTGGCTGACATCCATATATATATATATATATATATATATATATATATATATATATATATATATATATATATAATATATATATATATATATATATATATATATATATATATATATATATATATATATATATATATATATATATATATATATATATATATATATATATATATATATATATATATATATATATATATATATATATATATATATATATATATATATACATACAGCATGGGAATTCTGGTTTCTGGCTAGGGGAGGGGGCTCACGCAGGAAAAATTTTCAAAAGTGCCTTTTTTGGCTAAAAGACAACGGGTGGTACACGTCAAAAACAATGTTTTGAGACGTTTCAGACAATGCTCGTTTGTTCTAGAGCATAAAAACATAAAAAATTTTAAAAAATGAAAAAATCGAGAAAATTGAACAAAGTATAGTCAAAGAATGTTTATATGGCGTGAAGCGTCAAAAATTCGAGTTTTGAGCCAAAAATGAGCTATAAGCGCACAAAAAAGCACACTTCTTAGCTGACATCCCAAAATTAGCATGATGAGCAATGTGCAGGCTCGATCGATAGTACATTTAGATGTTGAAGAATTAAAATAGAGAGTCAGGCTGATAGTTTACAAGTTTCTCAGAAAATGCTTGGCTTATAAATTTGAATAGCATAATTTTGAGTGGTTTTTGATTTATTATCAATGGGACTTCTCGCGATAAAGGATAAATTTGTTGTTTAATTATTTCTATATTTATTCATTTATTCCTTATCACCTTTTCAATATTATTTATTGAGATTTTTTAAAAATTTTCTTTCTTATTTTTAGTATAGTATTTTTATTTTTATTATAACTTTTATTATTACTTCTTTCACAGTTTATATTCCGTTTTTACTCCAGAATAGAAACATATTAAAATTTTGACAGGCAATAAATAAGTCATGTCTAAAAAGTCGTATGAGGAACAGAACTGATGTAATTCTTTTTAATGCATTTTTCGAATGTTTTCATTCAGAACTGAAAATATAGAATATCTGAAAAAACTCCTAGGTTATTAATTTTGGGAAACCAAGGGCAGGCTATATTTTGTAGTAGAAATCTTGAAATGATAAAAAATATCATACACTTATAAAAATAATAATAATAACAATAATAATAATAATAGTAATAATAATAATAATAATAATAATAATAATAATAATAATAATAATAATAATAATAATAATAATAATAATAATAATAATAATAACAGTAATAATAATAGTAATAGTTGGCCATTAGAAGGAAAATTAAAAAAATTACATTACAAAATATCACTTGGCTTTTCAAGTTAAATGCTAGATGGAGTAAGAAAATCAGTAATTTTTTCTGTGTTTTGGTAATCTCTTTTTTACGTTTTGTACGCTTATAGACGTGCTTTACCCGACTCTGGGTATTCAGCGCAGTCTGGATCGAATCTAACGATGAGCTTGATCTGACCGAACTGATATTGCACTATTTGTTGAAATGGTCCCTCAACGGCCGAATTTAACGGTTTCGAACACTGGTTCCTCAAATTTTGATCAAACGTATCGAAATCAATGCCTATGACGTCACTTCCTTCCATCCTAGAAGCTATAACAGTATTTCCGACTCGTTCAAGGTCGATCCGGAATAAACCTCCTTCTTCGTCGCCTAATTTTAAAAGGTAAAAATTCCATTGATTATGATATTGATAAGCTGTGAATCGCACGAGGAAATTTTAGTAGAAAAATTGGTGCATTTTTTTATTATTGTGATTTCCCGAATCTGGACTCTAAATCAACAAAGTTTGTGTTTAGGCTACCAAATTTTGGACTTACAAGCATAATTTGCCGAAAAGTATTCTTTGAAGCCTTTTTAGTTAGGAAGATGAAGCACGCATGCGCACTGGGGGGTAGGGGAGTATCCTCCCTATCACAACTGTCAGATGGCATAGCCCCCTCAGCCGTTTTGGGACCAAATCTGTTGCCCGAACCATGAAAAAGTGTTAAATGACGTCTAACAGTATATTTTCAGGCCCATATACTAATTTTTATTTTTCGAGCAGTAGACTGTTTGATTGATTCGGACAATTATCTTCAATTGTTTTGCATGTTTTTGATGTTGCAGGTCATTTAATCGCCTCTATCGTTACTGTTTTCATGCTAATTCAACCATAAATATTGATTAAGAATGGAATAAAACGAATTAAGTAATAAAATTTGTCAAAATTTAACATTAAATAGGTAAAAAATTACTCATTTACCCCCTCCCCTAAAAAACCCGATTTACCCCTCTCCCAGAACTTTTCACCGTGTGCATGTATTAGATTAAGGGAGCACGAATGCGGATATGTATAAAAGGCTCCATGGTTGCCTTATTTCAAACCGTCTTAATTATCTCGAAAATTTTCAGAGTTTCGCATTTATATTTTATTAAAAAAGTAAAATTTGTTAGTTATAAAATTAAACTTTACGCGCTCCTACGTCATAGTCTCTTGCTTATATATTTCAATATTGCAATTTGTAGAATATCCAATACTTTAGATATCAATTAATCAATTTGAGGTTCAATCCTGAATAAGTCGGAATCATACGTGGGCAGCAACAAAATTCTGGAGATCCGATTGGACCAATTGCCAGAATAGCACCATTAATTCTTAAGCTTATATCGATTTTTTTGAGTCTTCCAGATTCTGGGGAGTCCTGACTCCCCCAGACCCCCCACGTCTATATGTGGTCGGAATATGTTTGTAGCCTAGGAAAGATAAAGTATGTGTAATCCTAATCATTTTACGACTGTTATTTACAACGAAGCTTTGGGCTCGAATCTGGATTACGTAGATTAAACAAAAGTAATTATAGTAAAACATGCATTTGAAGGATAAAATTTCACTTTAAGTCATAATTCATATAAGTTAAGGTGCATTGAGCACGAAAATGTTTAGGAATCACCAGTAACTTCATTTTTAAGCTCTCTACAAAAGTATTGCGCCGCCCGTCTAAGTCAAACTTTGCCCTTTTCACAAGTTTTTATTCGTATTTGCTTAATATATTCATTTACATAGTTAGCTTGGCAAAGACGGTCATAGACTATAGAAAGTTTAAACAAGTGTAAATATCAAAAATTTTTGCGCAAAATGAATAAAAAATTATACGTGTAAAAAAATGAAAAAAATCAAATAAAAGATCCATAATTTATGTACCTTTACAAAAAGCAAACATCTTCTGCAGATTGATGCAATCGGTCACTAAGTCGAATTGCTGGAAATTCAGCTCGGGCAGGTTTTGCTTTGCTCGACATAATCGAACTGCTTGAAATAAAGGATCCATGGGCCCAATTGGGTAGCGCAAGTGGTTCGCATCGTAAATCATGTAACCTACAGTAAGCCGAATTGAGAATGTTTTTGCATTTATTATTTTTTATATCAGGGTGTTTTGAAATGATCTGCTCCCTTAGGAAATATACTTACTTTTAGACTAGATACAATAAATTAGAAATATCATCTTGTAGAGAATTTAATTCTGCGTTTAGTAATGTCTTTCTAATGTGTTTGTTTTAAAATGAAGCGTAAACTATGGAAACGTTTTCGGAATAAATTTATAATTGACTTTTTCTGCTCTTGATTTGGCGTCTTTCCGATTCTTACCTGCCGAAATGAGCTTTGACTCGGAAGACTCAAAATTACTTGATACACAAGACGATTCAATTCGGTGGCAACGATTCGTCGCCTAGTGACATCCATACATAGGCAACAACCAAATTCTGGGGGGTTTGGGTGATGTAAAACCGGCAAAAATCCTAAAAAAGTGCCTAACATGCTTTATGGGGGTTTGTTGATTTTGGGGTTCTAGCGGATTCTGGGGGTGCGAACTGCTGAACCTGACTATTTACGCCCATGCGAAGTTGCATCAGATGTGTTCTTCGAGGGGGGGGGGGTTTGACCCCCAGAATGGCAACTGACCCTCCGCAAAATGGCTGCGACCCCCCGGAATTGTCGATTTTTTCGTAAAAGTTTGTAAAAGTTGCAAAAAGTGTGCACTTTTAAGCGTTTTTAGCTTATTTTCGGCTCAAAAATCTTAAAGTTTTTGCGTGATAAAATATTAAGTGCTGATTTTTTTAAATGAAACTTGCACTACTAAACGTAGTATTAAATCTTGTACAAGATGGTATATTTATTTTTTGTATCTAATCTAAATGTTTGTTTTTCAAGGTAGCTGATCATTTGGAAACACCTTGTGTATGTTTTATAGTACGTATAGCGCACTACTGGATGTTTCTAAATATACTTTCGGACTTTCTATATATTATAATGAAATCGAAACGCTAAAACGTTTATAAAAATTTCAGACTCAAATTTCAGAACGAGTTTTCTGATTTTTGTTCCAAAAAAATTAAAAAATGCATGTTTATTATTAAAAGCCAGAAGAATAATTAATCTATAACTGAAACGAATAGGACCAAGGTGTGGAAAAATAATGAGTCAATTAGTTTATAGCTTAATTAAGCGAAAATTTTCAGCGAACATATCGACATCCCCGTTTCTCTACGATTTTCAAACGTTTAAATTTATAGTGCGCCATACAATGCACAATATGTAAATATGCCTTCAAATTATATTGAATAAGTTTATCATATCATACATAGCTTCGCTTATTTATACATCATCATATTAATCAAATAATCATTGTTTATTTTATTATGTTTATCATAATTTTTTTATCACATCATTCATTATTAGCGAAATTAAATATCTTATTTATCAAACCAGGGATAGGAAGGCGTAACCACCAGGCACGTAGCTGGCCGTCCTATTTTGGGCAGACCAACACGAATTTTTGGGGGACTAAGCCCAAAAAGCCCAACAATAACGTTTAAAAAGCCCTATTTTTCCGATTTTTCTGAATTTGGGGGGGGTCCGGACCCCACATTCTCCCCAGAGCTACTTACCTGGTAACCAAACATGGGTGTGCGGAGTTTGGGGTTCATAACCTACCCCCATAATCTTTTTGGGATTTTCGCAAGTTTAACACCATCAAGACCCCCAGAATCCGGCCATGCCCATTTAAGGGCGTGACGAATAAAAATGTTTTGAGCGCGAAAATTCAAACCTCACTAAAAATCCAAAAAATGACTTTGTCTTCTGAAAAAAACTTGTTAATACTTTTTCCTCAAGCTCAATAATGAGAAAATAAATGAATTACTTCATAATTTCGAATTTTATGTTGGAACGAAACCTTTTTCTACTTAACTTATCCAGAACTGCTTCCGGCAGTGCAAAATCTCAAAAATTACAAAACCAGAAATATGCTCGAATAAATGAGTATAATAGGATACGAAACAGAAACTCACCCTCATCAAATGGGAGCTTGCCTCCATTCCAATACACCATGCGTTTGGGGTATCCTGGCACTATCATAGTTGGATTTGGATTATCCAAATCCGTGTATGGTTCCATTAGCCAGTTGTAGGAGGCCAGGCGTTCATAATTTTTCGTTGAACTGACCGACGTCTTTCCGCTAATGTTACTTCGCGGTATAACACCGAAAGGATCCGGTTTTAAATTATTCCACAACCAAACTAAATCTTCGGCTGACATCGTAACGAAAACTGAATGCTCTTGGTAAAAAATAGGAAGATATGCAAATCACTTGTGAATCCTACAATTGAAGTTTGATTCGACATAGAATCCTTTCTCTTTAGTTTCACTGCATTAAATTACCTTTTCGAGAAATGCAAGACCATGATAAAACATCACGGCCTGTCTGGGGGTCAGCTAGTGAGATATTTCGGGTGAAATCACCTTGTAAACTGATATAAATGCCGAATGAAACCACAATTTATGTATATTAACCACAGTTTCTGGTCAATTTCTGACGCTTTCGAAGAAAACTTTGTTTTTCGTTTGTTTTTGACCTTTTCCTCAATTCCTATAGAAGATTTCACGTTTAATTTTTTTGTCCTGGGGAGGTCTAGACCCCCAAACCCCTGGTGTATGCCTGGTCAAGACTTAATTAGGACTCTATTCAAAATATGATTCTTAATCCTTTTAACTGGAGTGTGAAAAGTCTGCAATTGCGATGCTGTTTTGAAAATGAAAATAATGGTGAAAAATCGTTATTGATTGTCTAGACAGAAAATATGAAGTTAAGGTTTAATAAAAAGTGTACTTCAATACAAAAAAATGGACTTTAATGCAAAAAAATTCGAGCTGATGATTAATTAGCCAATCGAATTGAATTGGAATGAATTAGGTGTTGATTCAACTTTCTTTTTCTAAAACTATTCGGTTTTTAATAATTTTATGCTTTTTCCAGCAAGTTAAGCAAAAAAGCATGCACATCGGTGTATAAAAAAGGATATCAATAATGTTTTGCAAAAATAATATAAAAAACACCATCACACAAAAAAATAGAAATACTCGTATGTATGTCGTCGCAAGTGTAGAACACTGTGTAAATCTGTTTCGGCAAAACGCATAAAAATAACCAGAGTCACTTTATAACGCTTCCAAACTTCAACCCAATCTAGAAACACATCATTAGCTGACTTGAAGGCTTCATGCTTAGTTCGAAAAAGCGCAATGCTAACTCTAGAAAATAAGCAATGTTACGCATTGCAAGCCGCTTATAACTTTTCCGCCTAAGGGCCAAGCTAAAATTCTATATTTTTGACTGCGTCATCGTTTCAAGCCCCGAATTCATATTTCGCTTCGAAAAGAAGTTCATAATACGTGTAGACACGTGGCGAGTGAATTCGGGAAACAGGAGGGCCAACTTCTTGTGCCAATTTTTATTTACTGCAGCTGCATAAGTTGAGTTGGTCAAAAGTGTTTTGTTGCTTGTAAGCCTGCTAATATGCACGCAAATTTGATGATCTGAACATTTAAAGTGCCTTTTTTCAATCGATTCGCAAACGAAATAATGCTATCTAAATTGTTTAGCGATTTATTGAATAATTTTTAACGGTTTTTTTTCATTTTAGTCCTTTAATCGAATTTTTTTCACTTCAGTCTTTTATTCAGGCTCGAATGCATTGAATATTTTATGAATTTAATAACAATAATAATTGTTATGCGCTTCTGTCATTTTTTTAAATGAAAAAAACATGCACAATATCTACGTACCTAATCGAAAATATATATTTACAGACCTGCATGCCTAATCGCACCGCCGCAGAGCTGTTTCGAAAATATTTCGGTCAAGGCGGTTGCTAAAAGTCGTCAAATCTAATTTTTTACTTTTTAGATTTTTTTGCTTTTTAAGGGGGGTTTTTGTAGTTTTGACGGGTAGTTTTATTTTCTGAAGGTCTAGATCATGTGCAAATATGCATACGCACGCTGCTGGGTAATTGATGCGCCAGATAAGACATGCATGTGGTGGAGGATTAAGGAATCGGAACTCGAGTAGGACCAAATGCATAATTTATTATTTTCGGAAAAGAGCAAAACTTTTTCCAAAATCGATAAGAAAATGGAGGATTTTTCGCTACATTGCTTGCAATTGACCAAAAATTGTCAATTATGATAGTTTTTAAGCTACTTTAGCGTTCGTCAAGCCATTTTAGCTCAAAAAAGCTCTTTGGTTGATCTCGCACCTCACAGACCGGGAAACCGGCTATATAAAGAGGAAAATTGTCTCAAAAAACAAGGCAGGTAAAAAATGGACAAATATCACAAATTGTTTTGCAAAAGTGTTTGAAATCGGCTGTACTTGTCATAGTTTTGGCCCAACCCGTACATCCTTCTACATGTTGACGATAGCGAAATAGAATCAGAAGTAGGTATGCTTAACATGTACAAAGAATATGTAAGTACGTACAAGTTGAACGTGAAGAGCGGAAGAAGGAAAGAAAGGAAGTATGGCAAGTACGGGTAGGACGGAAGGACGAAAGAACGGAAGAATGGGAAGAACGGGAAGTATGGGAAGTATGGGAAAAAACGAAAAGGACGGAAGAATGGAAGGACTGGAAGAAGAGAAAGACGGAAGAATGGGAAGAACGGGAAGGACGGAAGAACGGGAGAATGGTAGAATGGATGGATGGATGGAAGAATAAAAGTACGGAAAAAATGAAGGATCGAGCGGGAATATAAACTGAAAAAACAAAAACAGGAACAACAAAGTTTATGAGCAATGACAGGAAGATCGTTAAAAAAGGATATGAAAAATTATACAAAAATATGCAGCACTGCTTCTTACTTTTCCGCTGCAAAGACCCTTTACACTGTATATATGTACGGAGGTAACTATAGACTGTTTCACGCAAGTTCGGGCATAATTTTTAAAACCTATCTTGACATATCTGACAGATTTCGATTATAGCATTGATCTGATTAGGCAATTATCTTAATCTATCGGCTAAGTGTCGAAAAAATTCTTAAAATGTATGCCCAACGTCATGTGGAACAGAGTATAAATGAGAAAAATTTCATTTGTCGCATATTTGAGAATTTTCGAATAATTCAGAAATGCGTGGCGCTTTGTTAGGTTATGCTCTTTTTCAGCAAATTTCTACCAGAGAAGGGGGTTTTGGGGCTCGGAAACGGGGACCTCGGTACATGTGGTGCTGACCCCAATTCCATCGGAGCTTTCTCTGCCCTGGAGTGGTCCAAAGTGCCCGAAGCGGAGTTCCCCAGCATAGCCCATCAGTGTGAACACCCCAACCTCATTTTCGGTAAAATTTCTCCCATCGAAGGGGGCTTTGGAGTTCGGAAACGGGGTATCCCATTATTTATATGTGATGCTGACCTGGTTCCGTCGGGGCTTTCTCTACCTTGAGGGTGGTCCAAAGTCCCGAAACGGGATTTCCTAGTAGGATTCATCGAAGTGAACACCCCCAGCCCCGTTTTCGGCAAACTTTTTCCCACTAAAAGGGGTTTTGGGGCTAGGGAAGGGATTTCCCGTTATTAATATGCGATGTTGACCCCGATTCCGTCGGGGCTTTCTGCGCTCTGGACGTGGTTCAAAGTGCCGGAAACGGGGTTGGATGTGTTCACCCTGATGAGCCCTACTTCGGGAACCCCGGTTCCAGAACTTTGACCCACCATCAGGGCGGAAAAACTCCCGACGGAACCGGGTGTACAATCATTTATGTTTCCGTTTCCGGATTTCACCCACCTTTTCCATCTCCTTTCCGGATTTCGCCCACCCCCCACGCTACCACGGAATGCATTGCGATTAGATGCAGCTACCAACATGGTGCGCTGTCATAATTCATTTTATCAAGCTTTTGACGATTAACTAAATATTAGTTATATATTGAAAGTGAAATTCGATATTGATAAGAAACTAAATCGGTTTTTGACAAGCATCGAAGCTTCTTTATGATCGTTTCTGAGTCAGTGAGCAACGTTTTGTGAGAGTACGTTTTTTAGAGGCCGCAGAATGTACTTCGGTTTTTGCGTTTTTCCGCGAAAGTCCAATTTTTAGCAGATTCCTTAAGCTTTCACAGGCATAGGTGACTTTTCCCTGGTCTCCTCCTTTGATGTCCTTAATGATGCGTAATCATAGATAGCGCATTAGCGCATACCGATAATATACTTGGATACCCCTAACATATGATTACCCCCTTTACAAAACGGAACACATCTGGGGAGTGCGGTTTTTTGAAAGTTACATAATCAAAAAATATTATGCAGACTTTTTCTTTTTTGCTTACAGTCAATGCCGAAGTTGTAATGAGCGTGTAAAATTTTGGCATAACGTCGTAACATATAGTGATTCTTGGTTATCCTCTCGCCAGCCTGTACACAACTCTGTGTAAATGTCTCATGCAATTTAATAGTATAGAATTGTAATAGTCAAAATTAACGTTTTGGTCGCATTTTCATCTTTCTTCACATACAAACGTACTGCGGTTCAAGGGCTACAAAGTGGCCTAAACCGAATTTTTTTGCACTCAATGGGGAGTGATTTTCAGATTTTCAAAGTTTACAATCTGCTGGATGGCTTAAAAATATATTTTCCCTTTTTTGTTCGCCAATTTCTCCAGGTAGAAGTCAGGATGAGTCGAAATGAATAAAAATAAAGTACTTTTTAAGGGCTTCAGGTCACAACAAATTGTGTTTATTTACTTCAATATTCAGCCTGTTCGGTAGGTGTAACGTCAAAAATCGGAGGGAGGGGTTTAAACGTGTGTTTTTCTGCCAACTTCTCCGGTTATGAGTCTAGACATAATCATAAGTCAAAAAATGTACCAGGGTTCAAAGATCATACGATAGTTGGGCGCGCTTGTTCACATTCAACACTAGTGTAAAATCGTTCACATCTAACATTTATTTGTCTCGGCCATTGTGGAGAGTTATTTTTCAATACGTATTGATCGCAATATCAGAGCTACGAATCTGACTAAAATCTTTTTTTACACTCGGCGGTTGTGTAAAGTTTACACTGAAAATTAACTTTAGTTCTAGAGCGTTCCGGAAGCTTTATGTTTTGAAAATGAAAAAATATTGTCTCTCTACCCAGTAGTTCTAAAAAATTACACTGTTCATTTATTGTTGAGGTGTAAGTTTACGCTACAGATTTATTTCACTTCCAGAGCGCTGTTAAACGTGCATTTATTAAATATTTTCCGTAAGGTCAGGATTACGAATGTGACTGTATGTTTTCTTTACACCGAATTGTTGCTTAAAGTTCATTTTGAAAATTAACTTTAGTTCAAGAGCATTGCAAAGGCTTATTTCTTTCAAAATGTCCCATGTAACGTTAGAATTACGAATTTGACTGTCTCCGGCGGCTTTGAAGCATCCAGACCCCCAGATTTTGGTCGCTGTCCATGTGTGAGCGGAAAGTATTAGCAACAGGATGACTAAAGAGAATTTGGACTCATTTGCAATAATGAAGAAAGATTTTTGACATGTTTCTGGTGTAGGAAAAGTGCAAAACCAAAGTTTAGACGCAGGTGGGCATGAAGTTTTAGACCCACTAACTCGATAGACCTCCAGAACTTTATTTCTGGCATGTTTTGGGAATTTTTGACGATTTGCACCACCCGGGCCTCGCAGAATATGGTCGGAGAGGATTGGATAATCACAGTGGTTTTACACCAATCAGACCCCCGAATTTGGTCGCTGCTCATGAATGGTCGGAGAGGATTAGAATGACAGAGTGACCACGGAAGTTTTACAACACCCAGACCCCCAGAATTTGGTCGCTGCCCATGTATGCTCGGAGGAGATTAGCAACAGGGTGACTATAGAGAATTTGGACTCATTTGAACTCATTTGCGATATTGAAGATTTTGACATGTTTCTGATGCAGGAAAAGTGCAAGACCAAAGCTTGGACGCATGTGGGCAGGAAGTTTTGGATCCCCTAACTCGTTTGGTATATATTTTTTTAATTTTTAGCTATTTTACACCACCTGGACCACACGTGGGCGTGGGGGTTGGGTTTATGCACCCCTAGAAGGCCGCACACTTTCCCATAATTCAATTTTTGAAAAATTTTCTATCGTGATTTTTTATGCTAATGGATAGTGCTCGATAAGAAACAATTAAAAATGGTGTTTTTTCGCCGAATCACTATTTTTAAGACAATTTTTTTGACCACCCATAATTTTGGTGCTGCCCACCTATGCATTGCAGCCTTGTTTAAGAAAACTCAGCACAATGATCATACCAAGTAAACAGATGATTAACATCATGCGGTTTAATTATCTCTGCTTACAAATACTTTTTAACGCGCAGAATAGCTTATTAGCCAAAGATTGTCAGGATTTGTTTGCAGCTTTTGATTATTTTAATGTTCTTTTATAACCAACTTTGAACGTTTTTGAACCGAGACTTTTTACGCGCTGAATTTGGATAAACCAAATTTTTCGAAAAATCTACTAGCTTCCGACATTTGTCCTGAAGCTAAGTACAATAATATAAGAAAAAGCAATCAAATTATATAACATAAATATGCGTGATTCGCTGACGTTAAATTGTATCTAAGCTTTACATGGGATATGTTGCTTACCGAGCCTAACTATATTCCTTAAAAGCTCTAGAGCATCTGACCTTTTCACGTCACATAAGCTACGCTTTAAACCAACTAAAAATCAAATTTAGATGGGCAGGGGCGGCGCTACCGCCCCTGCCCTGATTTCTATACGCACTGAGTTGGAGTAACTATCATAAAAAGACACTGTAAGCTTTCGACATTTGCACCAAATATAAAATTCACTCTCTCGCATTGCAAAATAGAATTCATAACTAGCAAAGGGAAATGCTCCGATTGAACAAAAAAGACGAAATTAAACTATTGAACAAAAAAATGATTGGAAAAAACAGCGAGACTTTTCAGGCCAAATACATGAAATGGCAAACATGCATGCATTCAAGACGACCAAAGAAATTGTTGGTTTAAAGCAACGGGAAACGCGTAAGCTAACATGAAACAGACTAAATCTAGGTACACTTGCATGCCCGCAACGATCGTGTGCACTAAATTGACGCCAGGTTTGCTTGCTATAATGCTCAGGATGACAAAATAAAACACCTTTAAATACAACTGCAGTTAGTTTTCTAGCAATCACGATACGAAGCAAGTCAGCCTTACAACTTGCAAGAAATTTACAAAAAGTAAACATTTTAGATTATGTTTATATACTCTTATATGAAGCATTAAAAATTATTTAAAGGTGACACCAGCAGATTTTGCGACCTAGGTAGCTTTTTTCCTAGTTCCAACCTTTCACATTTTTAATATTCCACAATCCTAAAAATATTCGTCTGTTTTCTTCCATCGGAGCATTTTTCTTTGCTAGAACCCAACTTTTAATTAGCATCATTTGAGTAAATCAGTCAGTAAACACATACGATAACAATGCCACAATAATGACAGAAGTCCAAGAACGCGGAAATCAATATTGTTCTGAACATTAGCATTATCTTTGTTAAACAAGGCAACCTTAAATTATTTAAACGGATCAAAGATTTCCAGCATAAACTTTACGCAATTATTGGGCGTGAAGAACACTTACGCTCAGATTCGTGATCCTTACGTTACATGGAACGTTTTGAAAAATTAAGCTTCTGTAACGCTCTGAAACTAAATTTAATTTTCAATCTAACCTTACATAATTACTTGGTGTAAACTAAACATACAGTCAGACTCGTAATCCTGACAGTACGGAACATATTTGGAAAAAAATTCACGTTTTGCAATGTTCTGGAAGTAAAATAAATTCATGTTGTAAACTACACATTAACAATAAATGAATAGTGCAAGCTTTACACAACTACTGGGTGTCCAGTAAACTAAGTTTGAGATTCACAATTCTGACGTTACGTAGAACATTTTGTTAGAAATTAAGCTTTAGCAAGACTCTAGAGCTAAAGTTAATTCGCAATGTAAACTTTACACAAACACAGAGTGTAGAGATGACTTTAGTCGGATTCGTAATTCTTATATTACTCTAATATAACGATCAACATTTATGAAAAAATTTAGTCTCTTCAATGGCCTGATGACAAATAAATATTAGATGCCCCCAAGTGGCGTAACACATTCGATTTCTGGTACATTTTTAGACATGAGATCATGTCCAGACTCATAACCGGAGATGTTGGCAGAAAAAAAACAAGACAGGAACACGTTCACACCCAATTTTTGACTTTACACCTCCCAAAAAAGCTAAATATTGATGTAAACAAACCCTATTTTCTATGACGTGTACCCTTTAGAAAGTACTTTATTTTTATTTTAATCGATATATCATGACTTCTAAACGGAGAAAGTGGCGAACAAAAAAACAGACAAAAACGTATTTTCCACTACCCAACACATCGTAAACTTTAAAAACCTGAATTTAACTCCCTATTGAGTGTATAGAAATTCGGTTTGGGCCAGTTTGTAGTCTTTTGATTGTAGTACGTTTGTATGTGGAGAACTTCTGTTCCGCAGAATATTCGAGATATTTACCATTCAAAATTGGGAAAAATATGTTTTTCACCCATTTTACACCCCTGATTTAGAACTTTACACATTCGAAAGTATCTCAATATTGAGTTTTTTAAACGCTGTTTGCTGCGACGTATAGCCCTTAAAAGGTACTTTCTTTCTATTTTATCCAATTTATCTTGATTTATAAGCGGTAAAGTTGGCAGAGAAATCTTAGACGAAATCTGTCTTTTTATTCCATCCATAATAGATAATAATAATAATAATAATAATAATAATAATAATAATAATAATAATAATAATAATAATATAATAATTAATAATAATAATAATAATAATATATAATAATAATAATTAATAATAATAATAATATTAACAGTAACACGTAACAGTAATAGTAATAGTAATAGTAATGGTAATAGTTAATAATATTAATAGTAATATTAATAATAATAACAATAATAATAATAATAATAATAATAATAATAATAATAATAATAATAATAATAATAATAATAATAATAATAATAATAATAATAATAATTATAATAATAGTAATAATAATAATAATAATAATAATAATAATAATAATAATAATAATAATAATAATAATAATAATAATAATAATAATAATAATAATAATAATAATAATAATAATAATAATAATAATAATAATAATAATAATAATAATAATAATAATAATAATAATAATAATAATAATAATAATAATAATAATAATAATAATAATAACAATAATAATAATAATAATAATAATAATAATAATAATAATAATAATAATAATAATAATAATAATAATAACAATAATAATAATAATAATAACTAATAACTAATAATAATAATAATAATAATAATAATAATAATAATAATAATAATAATAATAATAATAATAATAATAATAATAATAATAATAATAATAAATAATAATAATAATAATTATTATTATGAAAATTATCGCTATTCTAATAATGATAATTGAAGCTTGCTGAAATACTCGAAGGACGAAATCAAAAATTTGTCAGCTTACCTTTGTTGCAAAAAATTAAGAGTTTAAAGAATGCAGATTAAAGAGCTTAAATTGAAGAAGATTCATTGTACGACTGCTAGCGTGTTACAATGATAAAGCAAAATGATTTTCAGTCTTTGATACTCAAACCATCCTCCGCCTCAGACTCTCCAGATTCTTGTGAATTGGTTCAATTTCACCTCAATTTCACAAAATGAATCTTTACAAGGTTAAAAAAGTAAAAAGAATCGATATTTTTAAGTATTTTCAATTTTTTACTATGTTAAGAATTTTTCAATTTACGACTTTTCTATTACCTTAAAATTATTTCACAAAAAGGCCTGTCCGTTTGAAATTCCACATTATCCAAATTTACCGCTAATTTCACATGCTTTTGTTACTATTTAAAATTTTTAAAAATTTTTCGTAGAGCTTAATATGTAGGTATGGAACTGACCTGATTATTTTCGAGTGGCTGCAACGGAGAGCACTAGAGTCACATGACCTTATGGGTTTTTAACCCCTTCCCCCAGAAATGGGAGAGATGTTTTCAAGCGTTTTTAACGATTTTTCACCTCAACTGCAAGAAATTTTCTGCGCTTCCCGCCATATACTCAGTTTTTTGACAATATTTGTTCAATTTACTCAAATTTTTTATATTTTTGCAAAATTTTTCATACTCCAACATTTTAGACAGAAATAACATCGTCAGAAATGCCTCAGAATGGTGTTTTTAACCCAAATTAATCGTTTTTAAGCCCACGAAAAGCACTTTGAAAAAAAATTTTGTTCTCACCACCCAAACTAATGCTGTGCATGTATGGTCACGGTGCACAGCATGGCCGATCTGGGTTGGGGGTCAGCCGGGTCTGGGGTGGGTCAAAAATTGAGCTTTTTTAAAATTGAGCTTTTTGGGGCCAAAATGACCTCAAAAATAAGTATATGCGCTGAAATAGCATTTAAAACACGTTTACACAGTTTCCTGGTCAATTTGAAGCACTTTTGAAGAAAATCTTCAATTTTCATCCGTTTTTGGACTTCATTTCGCCTCATTTTCCCAACAAAATTTTCCTTTTTTCAATTCTTCAGGGGGGTTAGGATCCCTCGACACCCTACATGCATATCTGGTCACAACTCACAATACAAGGTGCATTACAGTTTTTGAAAGCAATCGTAAATCTTGAATTTTCTTTACATTTCGACTCTCACTGCAGTAAAATTTGGAATATCAACCCTCATCATTTTGGAGAAAAATTGCCGTTAGAGGTTTCAAAAATTTATGTATTTTTGATTTTTGGCATTAGAATCTGTAGCTTTTCGCAATTCACACCGGTTTATTCAATTTGCATTTCAAACCAGGCCTTTCATACGGATAAGATCTTTTTATTGTTTTAATGCAATTTTCAGTTCAAAATCTGAAAAATTTAACGAATTTTGCTTTTATGGCGGCTTTGTTCATTTCTATGCGTTTTCTGGCATTCGAGTATTAAAAAATTGCATTTTTGCTAGGACTTAATCATCAGTATGCATTTTCTGTCGTCGATATCTCAAACTTTTCAAATTTATTCATTTTAGCGTTTCCCTGCACTTTCTTTCTCAAAGTACTGGCGCTCCAGAGGATTGAATCACTTTAGTACATTCTCTGGACATCCAAAACTTCATGGTTCGAGCGATGTTTTTATGTTTTAGATCAATCCTACCATTAACCCCACTTTTACCGAGCTCTTGATCCGTGATCTAGTTGCCTGTTTTTTGCAGTTTACTGTAAGGCCATAAATTCTTATGTGGCAAGCTTCTCAGTACCCTCTTTTTTCACTGCAACATATGTTTTATTGAGCAAAAGAAAACGTATTGACCTATATTTCATTAGAAAAGCTCGATTTCATGATTTTATAACATGTGTTACGCGTGTTGCAGATCGTATTTCTTACACATTTTTGAATGTTCAAATATGTTTTTTTTCAATTGGTTATCAGTTTTGTGCAAATATAATGACATTTTTGAAATTCTCATGCTCTTGGCTACCAGAAATATGTAATTTTATTCATTTTTGTTATCTCCCCACTGACCAGATTTTTGAGGGTGCGTGACCCCTTGGTCACAGGAGGGTTAACAAGAAAATTCATGTTTACGAGCAAATTTTCTAAAATTTTCGTATTATCGAGTTTAGTTGAAAGCACACAAATTTGTAAATAGCAAATCACCCAACAACGTACAATTATTCGATTTTTTACCTGGCGCTTCTGCCATATTTTAATCACGTCTGTTAGAAAGTAGCTAATTCAAATCAAGTCATGGCGAATGATTTTAAATTCGGTTGCTACCCATGTTTGGTCTCGTAGAGACGTGCAAGGGGGCTTAGGGTCTAGAGACCTCATTATCGGAAAATGGCAAATTTTCTGGCGGCAAATGTGGCAAAATTGTAGCCAAAAATTGTTGAAAATTAAAAATTTTCCTCAAAAATGTGATTGAAATTGACTAGAAGATGGAATTAGTGGTTTTTGTGCTATTTTAGCATTTATACAACTTTCTGGGTCATTTTGGCCCAAAACATCTCAATCACTCACTCGCTGACCCCTTCCCTAGAGCGGCTGATCCCGTCGGTCGTCCATGCTGCGCATTCGAGCGCAGGCGTGCTATCTTTATACTAAATATTCCCATTTTTCAGATTTTTATTTTAATCGAAGAGGTTTTATATTCGAAAAGGTAGAGCATGCGATGAATTTGGATTTTAACGACAATTATTTCCGTTTTATGTCATTCCTCGAAGAAGTGGGACTGGCGACGAGATAGATTCATTTATGCATAATCTAGGGGTAGGGAAATTTCACCCCCAAGGGTTTCTACTCCCAATTTTTTCAACTCCTCCCTCCCTCCACAGGAGCGTTGATTTCTCAAAAAATAATTGTAGAGATGCTGTTGTTTTGAGCGTTTTTAGCCATCTTTTGGCTCAAAAATGTAAAATTTTCGACGCCTCGCGCCGCGCCGCATACTCATATTTTGTCTGAATTTTGTTTAAGTTACACGGATCTTTTGATATTTTTACGAAATTTTGATGTTTTAGAAAGAGAGAGAGAGAAAACGTCTAAAAATGGCGTTTTTGATGCAAATCCATCGTTTTTGAGTCACAAAAGTGCATTTTAGAGGCTCTACATATATGAGTGAGTCCTTAACGAAATGGTATATTCGAAGAGATGTAATATTCTGCCTTAATTCATTTACTTATTGAATCACATTGAATAAACCAGAACAAGTGAAGGGATGGGACGTTCGAGAAATGAAACATGTAAAAATAAATTCACACGAGGAGTGGGACTCACACATGGGCATAGGGGATGGGGAATTGGAGGTTTGCAACCCCGCAGAATCCGGTAGACCCCCTGAAAACGAGAGACCTTCCAGAATTGAATTTATGCTATCTTTTTTTGGTATTTTTTCCAGTTTTACACCACCCAGATTTCACAGAATTTGGTCGTCGCTGCCCATATTTGGCGAGACTGCGCAATTCTACGCCTTTTTTATTGTTGTAATGTAATGCATTCAGTTTTATGTCATGCTCAGCTTTTATTTTCAACTATTCGGCATGAGCTCAGATTATTAAACAAGCGACCAAACTGAATATATCAGATTATCCAAGAAACAAAATCAACGAGTCCCGGATGTTTTTTGGACGCAGTCGTCCGTCTAATCGAATTAGTCTCGTTCGATTTCCCAGGAATGCATTCGAGTGATTAATTTTCTAGAATCGCTAGCGAATTAATGCGCAGCAAAGTCGGAGCAAACTTTAAGTCATGCGCGACTGATTAAAAAGATTACGAAAAATTTATCATCGTTAAAATGGTACTTCGCGTCCCTAGCTTTACGTTAGCATGTAAGCTTATGTGATTCGTAAGCTTCGGCATCAAGCAGAAAGTACATAAAGCTGGCTACTATAGTCCGGCCGGCAGACTCGCGTGAATCATTGCGTAACATGCGTTTGCTATTTTGTGCGCATTAAGAAATTGGTGCATTGAAGAAAAAGCTTAAAAAGCCGGAAAATCGATAAGGAAAATGCTTCCAGATGCATATCGCGCTAGCCGAGCGCACAATGTTTCGGCAAACGGCGAAGAAGCGAGAATTTTCAAGAGAATCGTGCTCAATTTCCAAACGCGATGTCTACTGGTTCATAAACGCGCGTTGTTTAAGATAAATGCTTATATTCTAGGCCTATAATTTCATTCTTCTCCGCCCGAATTCGGCGCAAGCTTACGTATCATTTTAAGCTATCCAGCGCCGGTGCAAGCAGCTGACCAGCAGTGTAAAGAAAAAGGCTTCATCAAAACTTTTAGTAGGTAATTGCTCGAGAAAAGTTTCAATTTCAGACAGCTTTGAGTTTCGAAAAATTTATGTAACCGTGTGAAGTCTAAGCTGAATTGTCCATCGGATTCGATTACTTTGTAGCTATTTTTGAAGTTGAAGGACAAAACTGACACGGCGACTGCTGCTCACGAGTAGCCGTATGCTTAAATAAGCTTACATAACGTTAGCTAATTTTAGCTAAAGTTATTACGCTTTACTTTTTCTCTTGGTACATGCTAACCGATTAAACGTCAATTTTGCAAGATGACGAGTATTGTGATGTTTGTTGAAGGCTCGTTTCTTCCGTCCAATGCATTTTGCATGATATATCGCAACGAATGTCAACTTATTTTCAAAAGTTTGTTGTTATTCTTTTTTAACAGTTGCGCACATGTGCATGCTTCCAATTCTTCGCTTGTAAATGGACATTTTAGCTTCATTCTCAGACCCTTCTCATTTCTGGGAAGTTATCTGGGCAATTTTTGAGGATTCGAGACGCCATATTTTAACTTGTTGGTCATTTGATTACTTTTTAATTGGATCTTCCTTTAGCATCGATTGTTTCTTTTCTTATATTTTTGCTGCGGTTGCTATTCCTTACCTTGTTTTTTTTAAACTCTTTTACTAGCAGTGACTGGACAGCCGGCAACTCGGCAGAAAATTACTATAAAAGGAGTACCGAGCAAATGGAAAACAGAATCCGAAAATCGAATAATGTATTTTTTAAATCTTTTCATGTTTACTCTCCGTATGAATAAGTAAATGAATCATCATCCGGATTATAAAAATTGCTAAAAATGGAAATTTAAGATAAACCAAAGAGCATTTCGCGCTCGTCCCAAAATTAGAAGTCTCGGCTTAAATCCGTTAAACGTGGGGCAATCCGCATGAAGCGCCACCGATACACCGTCCCAGTCATTCCTCGCTCATTATACATATGCGCAAATCAGATGAAAATTAGGATTTCGACATATAAATTCAGATGCGATCTTGAGCATTAAAATTGAAGACATCAAAAAATTTGATTTTTAGTAGCAAAATATAGCGACAATTGAATGAAAATACCCAAGTTCAAAATAATTAGTGGTGCAGTCAGCATATTCGATAGAATCTATAAATAAAACTTATGTAAAATGCAACCTAAATGAGTCGCTTACTTATTCTAAAAATATTACGTAAAAAAGTCGATAATTGATCGAGTTATGATAAAATCACAGTAGGCACACTTACGTGGGCCACCGCATCATGGCTATTTTAGGAGGAGGGAGTCGGTCAACATTTTATAGCCAAAATTATCTCGAAAATCGATATAAATTCTTAAATAGAGTAAAAGCTATGTTAATCCAAAGTTTCTGGCCGATATCAAACATTCTTGCAAAAACAAATTTTGATTTTCATCCATTTTCGGCCATTATTTTGCCTTATTTGGCCCAGAAAATTTCTCACTTTTCCATAAGGGTGGTCCAGACGCCTTCCCCAAATTCCCCTGCTTGCGTGTCGTGTTAAGTACTGCAAAATGTTGCTAGCTTACTCAATCTCCAACTTTTTCACTTAGAAAATATACTTTTCAAGTATTTTTTAAGCGATTTTTTCCTCGAAAGTATCAGTTTTTTAGTACCTCGCGCCTGATAGCCGTTTTTAGACGATAAGACGTTCAATTGCATATTTTTCCGGAATTTGTACTATAGAAAGAAAGAGTATCGTCAGAAACATCGGAAAACGATAGATCGATATTAAGTCAAGAAATATCTTTTCGCGGGCCCTCCAAAAATTGAAGTTGTATTGAAAATTTCGGGTTTTTGTAAATTTTAGTCACCCAAACCCTATGAATCTTCAGATACATTTCGAATTTTAAGAATACATTTTACGTTCTCAAAGGAGAACAAATGCCAATTTCACGCTTGGATCATTTTCTATGTAATAATTCTTGCGTTAAACGAAAGCTAATGTCACTAATGGTTCGTGATATATTTGTTTATGCAGCTGACTGACTAAGTCAGCTTTAATGGATTTCGTTGAAGATTAACCAAAAAACCTGCGCTTGCGTCACTGCATCAATTATCTGAGTCAAGCGGTTGCGTATAAATCAATAATTATTTAGAAACCTATATTCGGCAGCAAAATAAAATCCAGCACGTTTGTTCAATTACTTGTCGTCAATGTCTTATTGATATTTTGGCATTTTTTGCGATCATGTTTTTTATAATTTTTATTATGCTTTTAGTCGGACATCCCGCTGCATCCTGCTTTACCTTAATTTCGGCAACAGCCTCACAATTTTTAAATGGTGAATTTTGAGTGCCGTAATTTAGCCGTGCTTATAGTTGTACAATTTGACTAAAGTCCTTGCACATCAATTTACCTTTGAAACTTCAAATGATAAGGTTCTTACGCATCTCTTTGCCATTTTGGTCAACAGTAAAATATCGATCGATATCAAAATATCGATCGACATCAATCAATATTTAGAAATTTATTGTCAAAAAATGACGGCGTTCATCCGATAACCAGTGAAATTTTTTTGCGTCCACCGCCTCATACTTACATACATACTTAATTGTTATCGTTTTATCATTAACACTGTTCTAACAGTGATTAATACTTTTCGACTTCAAACTGCAGCATCTATTGCGAGCGATAAAGATTTGTTTCAAAAACACATTAGGTTCTGTTATCGTGATAACAATCATGCAAGTGCAGCGTGGTAATACAATATTCCTGTTAAATGCGTGTTAGATACAAAAGTGGGGAGGAACATCTATGTTATAACGGTTTTTCGGTCATTTCGATGGCCATGTTTACTTTCTCTTGAGAAAAGTAAACAAAATAGGCGTGGCCGCAGTCCATGCTATGCCAAATATTTCGTTGCAGGAAACGCAGCATCCCTATTTTAGGCATTGCTCAGATTAGTCCTGCGTAGTTACTTTATATCATTGGCCGACCATCCAACGTGCGCCTATTTTTTTGATAAACGGGCCGGAGCCTAAGAACACTTATCTGCTTTTCGATTTATATCTACGTGTGCGTTGCTGGGCTAAAACTCGGCGTTTTTTGTGCGCTATCGATTTTCCGCTCATCCGATTTGTGGCCTTTTTCCTGGGATTATAAAGAAGAAAATTTTCAATTTATATGCAAATTTTGAGCCGCCCTTTACTCCCATTCACTTTTAATGCATATGCTCGATAAATCGGACATTAGGCATTCAATGACATTCTTTTGATGGATGGTGTTCGAGTAATTAGTTTCGTGCGATCCATTTCTTTGTCTAATTTGATTTTTTCGCGCCTCATTTATAACGCGATGCTATAGCTACGTGTGTTATCAGATCTATCCGAAAATTATAGCATTTTCAATGAATCATACCGGGCTTATATGTTGCTTGCGGTTTTTTCCGTTTTCTGAAATGGATGGTAAAACAACCATGAGCAAATAAAACGATTGTGTCCCGATTCTACGACTTACCATCGAATGTGACAGATGGCGCTAACCGCACGTCAATTAACATCGACTGGTTTTAATAAATAGGTGTAAAGAGTGAATTAGGAATAGGGCTGATTCAATGCATTAATTATTATACTACCTCAATAGTTTATTCAGAAAGTATTGCTTTGTCATTCAGTAAAGCTGGGAGTGGTATTTTGTAGCTACAAAACTACTCTGATGTTCAGCCAGGGTCGCCAAATGCTCTTGTCAAACCCCCTCAATTTTAACCTCAAACTGCCTAAAAAAACTTGTTACCAACGGTCAAGCGTAGACGCAAAAAAACCTCAATCGCTAAAAAATGCCTCCGACGACTTCAAAAAACCTACAAAAAAGGGGGAACCCCCAACTTGGTCAGCACGTACCTACTTATTTTCTATTTGATTCTTATTTCAATATTCATTTCTTATTGAATTGTATACTTAACATTAGATGTAAGGATCTGCTGTAAAGAATCTACATGGAGATAAATAACAAACAACCACAATTTTGTAATTAAAATCAAGAACTATGCTGCTATCGTTGTCATAGCTCATTTTACCGCGCTAAAATACAAAGTTTAACGCAACTAACTATTTGGCGTCTGTACTGACCGAAAAAGTTGCATGACAGCTGCGATCAATTCGCATCGATGATGCTGAATTACCTTAACAGATAAATTAATTTACTAATACGTCCCTGAATAAGCTGCAACATATCATCGACGTCGAGAAACCGACGCTAAATAATGATTTAATGTGATATCTACTTTGCATTTTCCATTTTTCGCTTATATTTTTGTAAGTCGGAGCAGAGTTTTGTCGTATCCGTTGCACTAGTCAACCGAGTAGATACCTGCATCATTCATCTATGTTTGTACATACCTATGTAATACACACGTGCTGTGCAGTCAAAATGCATTTCCTGAAATTCACTTGTTTCTCACGCTCATTAAACTTTAGCATGGGGCAAAATATCATGACGGTCAAAGAATCGAGATTTCGCAAGCCAAAAAATAACGTTTTATACCATTGGTCGGAGAATCGGGACGGTCGGTGAAACGGGAAGTCTTGTGTCTAAAAATAATGTTCTATGTAATTGGTCGGAGAATCGGTATAGTCGGCGAATCCGTACGGTCGGAGAAACGGGAATTTTCGGTATCAAAAAATAACTTTATAGTTAGGCGGAAAATCGAGACGGTCGTGGAATCGGGAATACACCGTCCCATGGGGGATGATGGGGTACCCCCTCAGGGTTCGAGACTCGAATCACTGTCACAAGATAACGAGCAATCAAACATTTTCTGCATGATTTTCGGGTAAAAAAGCAGCAAAGATGTTAAAATTTTTTGGCGCTTCGCGCCGACTTGTACACTTCTGTTTTGTTTACCAATCAAATATCTAAAATGTGGTTAAAATGATCTGAACAGTCAAAATTTTCGATGAATCCTTATATTTTCTACTTACAAGAGTGACGAAACTAGTCAGAATTGAACAAATAGTACTTTGAAATGCAGTTTTTCACTTTAAAACATAATCTATACGATGTTTTAGCCATTTTTCAAATTTGACTTGCAAAAAGGCTAGAACTCTAAATTTAGTGGTTCCAAATTCTTGAATTTCATCCCTTCTAAACTTTCGACCTTTGGAAGCTATGATCGGGAAGGTTGGAGAATCGGAACGGTCGGAGAAACGGGACAGACTCAATAGAACGGATTCTATAAATTTATTATGAATTTGAATAAAATATAGTAGGTCGTTTTTCGAAAGCACCCAAACTGTACAAAGCCCGTGGGCTAGCGTAATTGAAAGTTAACCTTTTCCGAATAACGTTAATTTTTAAAGTGCATGTTTCAGTAGCACAATCTTTGTAATTCATTTATTGCTCAGATATTCGGATACATAATTTTTTCCAGATGTCGGAGATGCAATTCAAAACCTACTAGTTTTCTGATTGAGATCAAAAACCGAAATTAACGTCATTGTATAAATTTTTTGTTGACAGAAGGAGTAAAAACTTCATTCACTAACGTTATCCACGCTGCCGTGGGCTGTCGAATTTTGGCGATAATTCAAAATTGCGAATGGGCGGACGCATCTACGAATGCCCACCTTTTCAGTTTTTGTGACTCGATCGGAGACACAAGAATCAAGCAAGCATAAAAATAGGATATTGGCTACATGCCGTAAATTGCGATTTAGAGACGGTCTGGTGAACAAATTCCTATTTTTATCCGTCTTTTGTCAGAAATTTCGTCTCAGAGTCTCATTAAAAACCGCCGATGCCTGAGGGAATTATGGAAAGTAAAGCGGGGCATGAAAACGTCATTGTTCTCGGCGATCCCCTTCTATGTTACTAGTTGAAATCGATTCAGATTATAAATGTTACGTCTCGAAATTTAGGGTGCGGTGTAGTCGGTCATTTTTCGGGGGATGTGGGTTTGAGTGGTTGACCTGCAATACGGGGTCAAAAATGACAAAAGGTCGTCTAAAAATGACCTAAAAACGCAAAGTTTTTGCACAAAAGTCAGGCAAAGGGTTAAAACTTAACTAGATGATGGATCTGGGACGTCCATTATCCTTGGCATCTCCCAAACCCCTTATTACGTGTTATCATCTCAGGATGCCTTAGGCGCGATCACAGATTTGAATGACATTTTTATCAGAATTTACGTTCTCTTTCAATCATGAATCATCGATTCGTAGTCCGAATTTTAGCATCATGGTTTTTTTACGTTTAGATCATGGTTTTACGTGCTATATTGGTCTGAATTACAATCGTAATAATTCCGCGATTATGAAAGCTCAGTAGATTTCAATTTTATTTCGGCAAAAGAGGTACATGAAACCTCGCGATTTATTGGGCAGCGTGCCGTTGGCGGCTCTGGACGACGACGCCGACGAACACTGCGCTTTGATGATGACGTCATCGTCCTTATTATCGATCGATAATCGCGCCACTAGCGCCAATTACTTTTTTACGCCAAATAATAACGATAATATCGACGATTATCGATCGACGACGACGGAACCGGACGATTTTACGGCGTTACGGAAATTGATCGTCGAATCGGACGCCTTAAACAACAACAATCACAGCAGCAACAACGACAACAACAACGAAAATTCGGGCAATAGGGGAAAATTGACGACGAAAAATTGCCGAAAAAAGACCAAAAATTATTCAGAAAATGGCATGGAGGAGTCGACGAAAAGTTGCAACGGCGATCGCGGATTTTTAGATGACGACGACGACGACACCGGCGACTCGGAAACGACGCTGAGCGGCTCGCTGGAGGACTTGGTCAGCCATTTTGAGGAAAAATTGGCCGTTTGCCTGAACAATTTCGCCGAAACTACCGAAACTTTGGCGCCCGTGCAAATTCGGACGCAGGACGAAATTATGAGCGAATCGCAGTAAGTCGACGTAGCGTGAATTTTGCGGTTTTTTATAAAATAAAAGTACGGAAAAAGTAAAGGAAAAATTTATATGCCTAACAAGCGTAAAAGTGAGTAGTGCAGCGAATGGAATGAAATGTGTTGGAATTCTGCTTACTTTTGAAAAACATACTCAGGATGAAGGTGGAAATTAAAATGAAATAATAGAGGGATCGATTCTATCTTGTCTCTACATTATGGTAAAAAATAAAAGTCAGTGAAGACGCAAAAACTTGGGTCCCATCGCTTTTCAAAAGAACTGTTGCACCGTCTCTGATCTCAATCCAGTTTTGTTGTTTTTTGTTTTTTGTTTTTATTGCAGTTTTGTTGATGGAATTTTTTAGTTTCGTTGCTTTTCTACCCTTATTTTTCCTTATTTTCTTCCAAAAATTATCTTTTTCATCTCTTTTTAACGGTCTCAATCAGATATGTATATGAGGATTTGTGTTATTCCAAGGCCCCCAGAATTGAATAATAAGAAATTTTCTGGAGAAAACATGTTAAAACAATGGCCAAAACTGAATGGAAATCAAAAATGTTCTACAAAAATGCTTAAAATTCCTCAGAAACTGTCGATTAACGCGTTTTACTCTACTTTAGCATTTATACCAGTTTCTTGACCAGACATACACGTGGGGACGTTGGGGTCTCTAGATTCCCAAAATAGAAAAATCGAAAAATTTTGGCGAAAATAAAGCAAAATATCAACCGAACTTCAAGATCAAAAATTTTCTGCAAAAGTGCTTTAAATTGACCAGAAACTGTGTAATAATGTAGTTTTTGTGCTATTTTTACATTCATACTTGTTTTTGAGGTCATTTTGACCCTTTGAAGCTCACTACTGACCCTAGTAGACCGGCTGATTCCCCAGATCGGCCGAGTCGACTCGATCCCTATTCCCCACTTGCGTCTTAATTTGAGTCTTTTTTACTTGTATTGGATTTGTGTGCCTGTGGTCCCTTCCCTCTAATGCCCTCGCATGTTCTCCCAAAGTTTCAACTCTAGAAACTAAGTCATATTTTATAAGATGATTTGTTTATTAGAAGTGGAGGCCATAAGCATAAGCGCATGGCCGAATCATTTGCGTCACTTTGTTTTTGCCTAGGAAGTAAAAAAGCAAAGCGATTAGCTCATTCGCGAATTTTTTTGTGTTTTTTACTTGAAGCTTTTCCAACTTCTCTCTTGCCGGATAATATAAGAGTATAAACTAAGGCTATTTTACATTTTCTTCTGATCCTCTAAATGACAAAATGCGTTTTTTGCATATTTGCACGTAATTAGCAAGATTTCAATGATAAAATTTGTTTCTTTGAAAATATTTCAAGCAAACCGATTACGTGAAAAAGTTTAACCCTATTGAAACGAAGATGAAAAGCTTGGCGTCGAAAGTGGACCTTGTTTCGTCGTCATAAAAATGCTATACAAAATTAAGCGTAGTTTTTTCAGACTGTCACATTTCAAATATGCCGCGGGGCATTTCATTTTTATTATTCGAAAAATTGCGCGTCTAAAAAAGGTTTTTTTGGTCCGGACCGATTTGTTGATTTTTTCGGTTTTCCGGGCGTAATTCGACGGATTATTCGTCTTATTACATAACGCTCATGTGTTAGGATTGTCTTCCTAAGCAAATCGGAATAAAAAATTTTTATCTAACCTCTTCTACACGGGTTTATACGTTCTTCTACGTCTCGACGCGTCATTGTGCGTTTGCATAGTCACTTATCACGCACGATTTATCGTCAAATTATAGTAGATCGGTCCGGCGGGGAATCGTTGATGAGCCAAGGTCGCACATCGCCACTCGAATTTGAGGGTAGAATAGCGTAAAATTGAATATTCGGGTCGTTTACGGTCAAATAAACACTTAAGAGATCAAGATAAAACGGCTCTGGCTCGTGAAATATCTTTCTAGTGATCATAAGGTCGATGAACCTATCTCTATTTGCAAACTCGCTTTATAGATCTGCAAAATTCTGATATTTTTTGTTGTTTTCTCTAAAAAACCAATTTTTTAAGTCATTTTTGCAGCATAAGTTGACGCGATAAAAAGGCAAATATAAGATAAGAAAAAACAATTCCTGCGATCGACGGCAAAAACTTTCTAAATCGATTTTATCACGAGACGAGTTAAGTTGCACAGGCGAAAAATGCCATCTATCGCTGCCCTTCGTTGTGAAAACGCCATTTGCTTTAGGCTACAATATCTACCTAATGCTTCTTAATTAGCTTCAAATAAGCGTTGGCTAAAGCCGCGCTTATTTTGATTAATTAATAATAAACATGTTTTTTGTGCCAAACCCCTTGAGAAAATCAAAAAAAGTTTGTTACTACACCCTTTTCATGTATTTCCTTTCACCTCACGCTCAGTTGTCGATAATTTCTAAAAGAATTATGTAATATTACACCAGGACGCTTGCTTTGTGTGTGTGTGTGTGTGTGTGTGTGTGTGTGTGTGTGTGTTGTAAAACACAGATTCAAAATGCCGATACGATATTTCCAAAGTCAGGTTTATGATTTTTTGGCCATAAATTCCGACGAACTAAAGGAATAAATTTAGTTTGACATCTAAAAGAGGCAGAAAATTTTACATGGATTCTCGAAGATACCATGCTTGCTTACCTCCAAAAACATGATTTGTTTACTTTTCTTGGAAAAGTTGCATTTTAAGCTTTCTAAGAATATTTCAGGTTTTCGAGTCGTAAAAGAGGCCGAATTAAATAGTAGGAGCCCACAATTTTGATTAGAAATTAATCCTGGACTGCGATCAATGCTGGAAAAGCAAAAAATGAATTTGAAAACTGTTCGGATTTTCGAATGACACTTTTGAGAACTTTTTATAAAGGAATCTAAGGTCTTTTCGTCATGTTCATCAATATCTTTTTTGATGTCTACAATTGTTTCAATAAATCTTTGTGAAATGCTTTCAATGTGTTTATTTTAAATTTCATCCAAATTGGATATGATTAAACTAGGCTGAGACCCATACATGTACAGCATGGGAATTCTGGGGATCAGCTGGCCCATAAAATTTTCAAAAACTACCTTTTTGGGCTAGGAAACGATGAGTACGCGTCAAAAGCACTGTTTTTTATGTTCGGGACTAAAAACGTAAAAAACAAGAAAAAATGCAAAGAAATCAAATAAACAAAATATAGCCAAAAGAAGATTTAATACCATTGAGCCAAAAATGAAATAAAACGCTCAGAATGCAAATTTCTCACGATTTTAACGAAAAATTGACGGTTAGGGAAGGGGGGTCGCAGCCGTTTAGCGGGGGCAGGGGAAGGGTCAATCCCACCCCTCCCGAGATCCGCCGCCCCCTAAGAACACGTATGCTGAGGCCTGACACGCTTAGCCAAGTAAATTAAGAGTCTAAAAGATGTCAAACTTGTCAATCACTGATATGACAAATTTTAAAAAAACAATTGCGGTTGAAAGGATGAGAGAAAAAACTTAAAAATCTGCAATTTTCTTGTACGTTACGATATATTTCACAAGATTAGCCACTGTGTGCAATTTGTCGCGAATAAATCTAATTACACCTTTTTGTAAGGCCAAATAAATCGTTGTCAAATAATGTAGACTTTAACCTTTTTCTGATCTTGCGAAGCAAAATCAGATTCGACGACACCCATAATTGCTGCACGAGTTTTATTTCGGAAAATTTTTTCTACAGAATTTGGTTAACGTTGACTGGAAATTTCGGCAACATGTTGCCCATCGATTGGTCCAAAACGTACATTCGATCCTTGCAAATTTCATCGTTAGGCGTCACCTCGGACAAGGTAAATAGATTTATGTCGAGCTGCGATTTTCTTGTTCATTACAAATTCATAAAAAACTCGACAATTTAGACAACATTCAATGGTGAAAAAAATATTATTTTACGCAATTACGCGAAAATGTCGGAATAAAACGATTAGGACTTATTTTTAACCTAGTTTTACTAAAGGCGGTGAACCAGATGCCTCATTTCGAAATTTTTCCCAAGCAAAAGCTAAACTAGCTGAGACACTTTAAAAAGATTGAAAATTTTAAATACGAATTTAGAAAAAAATTTTTGAAATTTCAGAAAAGTGTTCTCGCAGCGAAAGTTTGCTGATTGTCCAATAATAGTGTTAGTTTTGCTTAGGCAGCAAAGTAAATAATTTGCTTATCGTGCTTATGCGGGCTAGCTTTGGACATTTGAAGGAATGAATAAAAATTTAAAATTTAAAAAAATGGAAAATGTTGAGAAAAATTGAAGTCAGATTGGATACGTCCTAACTTGAACATATTATATTGACTTTAGTTAATGTTTTTTTATTTCTGCGTTACCTGCTCCTAATTGAATGATGCAGTATACAGATTTTCCATATTTTGAGGACAAATTTATTTTTCCAGTGGTTGAAAAATTCTGCTATTTGAATCAATCAATTGGTCACTTGAGCAGTTGGTAATTGTCATCTGCAAATATTTTCAATTTATCTCACATCAGATAAGCTGAAGTTGAATATATCTGTAACATTTGTTCTTAATGCAAATGATTATTTATGCTCAAATTTGCAAATTTATACAGATTTTTATGTAAATGAGCATTTCTGATTATCTTAGCGAATTCGTGCAAAGTTTGAGCCTTCCTATTCTGTTGCCAGAGGCTTTTATTTTTATTTTTACCACGATTACAGTGTTAGACGTTAATTTTGCTAGCTTCAGCTGCAATTGTGTATAGTTGAAGTAAATACATTAATTTCGCTTCTAGGCGTTTTTCCTACAGTAAGATAATATTGCCAGTTTAATACTTGAAGCAATTTCGTGCTTGGGTTCCAAGCTTTCGACCCCTATAATCTATGCTATTGAATCTGATCCCCTTGGATTTTTGTTCGTATGTCCGTAGATTCTTCACTTGACTGTACTAAGTCAGCAGAATCGACTACCGTTTTTTGCAACTTCATTTATCCTTTGGAGTACGGTAGAATCGGCTTAAAAGTAATGGTAGGAAAAAAGGGCAATTACTAGCCGTGTCGTGTGTACTGAAGGTTAATTCAAAACTTTAGCTCGAATTGCTCGGGTAAGCCGATTGAAATAGATCTGAAATGAAAAATCAATAAATCGATCTGTTGGGGCTACGAACTTTAATTTGATACCGTGGCTTATTTCACTGTACGTATCAATTACAAACATAATGGGATAATTAAGCTTACATTTTAATGAGCTTTTTGGATTCTTCCTCGAATGACAGAATTCCTTAATATGCATTGAAAAGTAGTGCATGTATCGATTTTTTTCAAATACTTCGTTTTTTGCCAATTTACATTTACTCAAGCGTCGAAGTATTTACACTTTCAAACAAACAGCGAATTTGTAAACGCAAAAAATTATGTTGGACGAGCTAATGGAAGGATTGTGTCCCGGTTGACCGACAAATGGTTTTAAAAATAGATCTGTCAAAAAATTTCCCGTCTGGCTGACAGTCCCGGGTGGCCGGCTAACCGGGTGGCCGACAGTCCCGAGTGGCCGACTGTACCGGGTGGCCGACAGTCCCGGGTGGCCGATTGTACCGGGTGGTCGACAGTCCCGGGTGGCCGACTGTACCGGGTGGCCGACAGTTCCGGGTGGCCGATTGTACCGGGTGGTCGACAGTCCCGGGTGGCCGACTGTACCGGGTGGCCAACAGTCCCGGGTGACCGACAAGTGATATAATAATAGCTTTGTCATAAAAATTCCTAACTGACTAATGGTTTCGGAATTGATGCTTTTTCAAGTAGGTACCTAAGTATGCATGCAAGAAATAGTTTTACCAATGCAGTAGTATTGCCCATATGAATTCATAGCAAATTTAAAACACACAGGATTTTGTAAAAAAGGCCTATCATTTACAATGCGTAATACAGTGTCGGCCACCCGGACTTTCGGCCAGCCGGTACAGTCGGCCACCCGGGACTGTCGGCCATCCGGTACAGTCGGCCACCCGGGACTGTTGGCCAGTAGGTACTGTCGGTCAATCGGGAATTTTTTGATTGACAGATCTATTTTTATACTATTTGTCGGTGACCCGGGACTGTCGGTCACCCGGGACGTTACCAATGGAAGATTGTCTTACAAAATCGTCGAAATGCTAATTTACTGAACAATCAATGATGATCCGAGCAATTCACGCTAAAAGGCTGAGGCGATAGCGTATCTTTGATTTTGTTAAACGCTGCATGAAAGCCAAATGTCTTGTTTGAAAATTTTCTGAAGTTTCAAAATTCTTGCCGATGTACAATGTTGGTATATGAATAATTTATTTTTGAATAAAAAAATCGAAATGCTTCACACAGTGGCGGATCTAGGATTTTCCTAAGGGGGCGGTATCCCAACGTTTCCAAAAACAGTCAAAAATAGGTACAAAGATTTGCCCTTAACGCGCGAAATAGCGTTTTTTAATGTTTTACATTGTAAACTTTTACATAAAATCACTTTTGACTCAATGTTTTTCTAAAAATTTTGAAAATTTTAACAATTTTCTGCGGAAAAATCATTAAATTTCTTTGACTTTAACAAAAATCTGGCGTTAAGCGCCGGAAAATTTGTGAAATTAAGGCGGATAGACGCCTAGAAGCTTGATTTACTGCTTGATTTTTTGTATTTATAGCATTTAATGCGAAACATCGAAATTTTTAATTGAAAATAGAAGAAAACTATGCAAAAATAGCTGTTTCTGCTGTTTAAACTGTATTTAAACCTACATGAACAGAAGATGGCTTCCAGGTCGCTAAGAAAGTAAATAAATTTCATTAATAGGTATCATCCGGCGCGTAGCGCCGGTGTCACACCTCAAAGTGTCCGGCACCTTGAAGTGTCCGGCCGGACACTCTAAGGCATCTTAAAGTGTCCGGGTTTACTTTAAAGTGTCTGGGCCACAATAACGTGCCTAAAAGCGAGAAAAATGTATTTAAACATCGGGATAGAGTGGGCGTCATATGTAGACGTAGAAGGATAGGGTTTGAACCCCCAAATCCAAAGCCTCTCTCCAAATTGGTAGATCCGTAGAATTATGTAATTTAGCGTTTTTTGTAGTTATGCTCCATCTGACTGCCAGAATTTGGCCCACTTCCCTTCTAATGTAGCAGGCATTTAACAGCCCAAAGTGTTAGGTGGGGGTTCGCCGTCCATTAGGGGAGTGCGCGAACTTCAATTTTTATTCAAAAATTGGAAGAATGCACCTAAAGTGGCTAGAAATCGCAAGTTTTTGCACAAAATCGGTGAGAGGGGAATAAACAATTTATGTTTATTTATATTTATATTTTTATATTTATGACTTTAATTGTGGGAATCTCCAACCCCCTTGTTAGATGTATGAATTGTAGCGTGGCAGGCAATATATAAAATGAAGTGAGCCGGACACTTTAAGGTGCCTCAAAGTGTCCGGCCGGACACTTTTAGGTGCGACACCGGAAAAATTTGAGAAATTATGGTCAATGACGGCTAAAAATCATTGCGAATTGCATATCCATTCTTTATCACGCCAAAGATTTTTGGCCAATGGGGGAGGTGGCCGCCCCCCGCCCCCCTTAAATCCGCCCCTGGCTTCACATGTAACGACACGAGTGCTGGGGGTCAGCCACAGTTTTTTGCAAAGTTGCCTTTTGGACTTCAACGATAAGGACGCGTTATTTCTGATAATGCGCTTTCTTTCTAGAGCATTAAACATGGAAAGTATTCGGAAAATTTATGTAACTTGAGCAAAACACCGCGAAAAACTTAGTGTTTGGCGCGTAGTGCTGAAAAATCGATACTTTTGAGTCAAAGCATCGCTAAAAGCGACTAAATCAGCTCATTCCTTGATTTTTTTGGAAAATCGAAAGTTCTGGGGTCTGGCCGCCATTCCGGCAGGTCTGACAACCAACTCTCGCGCAAGGGCACATTATTTACTTATTACTCTTATGCCGCATAAGAATCTATTTTAAAACAACAGTTTTATTGTAAATGGTGAGTTTTAATCTTACCTAAAAGTTACGAGAAGGGTTCCTGAACCATCTGATTTTTATAATCACGGAATCGCAGTTAAATTCAGCTAATTAAATGCTGGCCATTACTGCTCTCACCATCATACGTGTTCTTGATTTAAGGAGATTTGTGACCCACAGAATGGCTGTTGATCCAAAGCAAGATTTTCAAATTTCCAAAAGCTTCCGAATAATGCTGGTTAAATTTCTAAATTTTTTGCTTTTATTTGCTAGAGATAGGGAGAGAGCATATCGTCAAAGACTTCGTAAATTGGTGCTTAGATTATTATTCATCGTTTTTTATCTCAGAGTGGACACATTAAAAAAATCTGGGGCAAACCCTCCTGAATTCCCCATGGTTTACCAACGTATGCCCAGTTGGCCAACCGTCGGCAAGAACGACAATCTTTAGTTTCGTTCTCGTCAACGAAGTGGAAACAATATATGTTGTGGGATAAAATTAAAATTATTGTCAAATAAAATTTAATTTTAGGAAAAAATAACAATTAAAAAAATTTATAAAACGATGATTTGTTATCGGTAAAAATAAGATCATTAATGTTATGGGACGATTTTTGATTTGTCAAACTTGCCTAAATTTTTTTCAATAAAACGGTCCCTTCCCCGCGATCTTGCATGCGCAGTCTAGTCCATCCAAGCCTCTTATTTACTGAATTTCACATTTTTCTTAAAATTTATTCAGAAAATACCTTTTTTAAATATCTATTATTATTATTATTATTATTATTATTATTATTATTATTATTATTATTATTATATATTATTATTATTATTATTATTATTATTATTGTTATTATCATTACTATTATTATTATTATTATTATTATTATTATTATTATTATTATTATTATTATTATTATTATTATTATTATTATTTTTATTATTATTATTGTTATCATTATTATAATATTGCTTATTGCTCTTGTCAAGGATTCTGCTTTGGAAGAATCGAACGATCTGGATCTGCCTCCGGATGAAAGCCTTTCCGAAGCTTTAGATTTGCATCGCATGGTGACCAGGCACGACGACTGGGAACCTCCGCCCCAATCTGCCGATGAAGTTATCGAAGAAATAGACGAAATCATCATGCAAGTGCGTGGTATAGCATACCGTACGAATAAGTTTTCTGAAATGCCTTTTTTATCAAAAAACGACAAATGCGCGTCAAAAACATATTTTTTGGCCTTCCTGACGATTCTCTTCCATCCTAGACTATAAAAACAGAAAAAATTTAGAAAATAATCGAATACTATTGGGCAAAATATAGTCATAAATAACTGTTTGGCGCGAATCGTCGAAAAAAATGGCACTTTTGGACTGAAGGATGGCTAATAAGCTCAAATCAAGACGTTTTCTGCGATTTTTTTCTGAAAATCGCAAATTCTGGAGGTTGGTGAAAAACTTTGCGGGGGAGGGGGAACTGCCATCCCCAGATCACGTATGTGCATGACAGAATAAGATTCTAAAAAAAGTTTAAAAATGGATTAATTGGAAAAATTGATAAGATAGGCTGAATCACTCCAATACAGGTCGGTCGTTCCGCTCCCAGAATTTGAAATTTTTAGCCTTACCCTAAGTTGCTCTATTTTGAAGCAGTACTTATTTTTATGTCTTTTTAGGTACCCACGCATTTTTTGCAACTTTCGATCAAATTCGAAAGATCGCCAACTCTGTAAAACGACCTCCGTATCCGTAAAATTTTAAACTGCTTCGTTTCAGTCGCATTTTGAGCCTTATTGCACATATGAGCATAATTTTCATTTCTATTTTTCGATTTTTGTTCATTTAATTAGTCTATAAAATCTACGTCTGTGTTAAATACATACCATCGTAGTATTATTAGCCTAAAGTTTCTAAAATTTAATAATCGTGTTTTTTCTATTTTTTAGTCAGTAAAGTAAAACTGGGAATATCAGGTTATAGACTAGATATAATAGTGATGCAGACGAATGCAGAGTACTGATAGCCTTTCGTTTTTGAGCGTTGCTCATAAAATCATATAGAAGTCTTTGCTTAGTGTCTTAGGCGCGTCGCATTTTCATTTTTAAGTTCCCAAAATGTTATTCTATCTATTTTTGATCAAATCGTTAAGCATACACTTCCACTATAGATGCACAGCATGGTCGACGTGGGAGTTCAGCCAATCTGGGGGTCAATAGTTTGTTGAGCTAAAGTGGCCTCGAAAGCGGATATAAATGTTAAAATAGTGTAAAAATGATGCGTTTCGAATCAAAGTTTCTAGTCATTTTCGAGCATTTTTTGAGAAAGTTTTTAATTTTCAACTATTTTTGGCTTCATTTTTTGCCACATTTTCAGAAAATTTACCATTTTTCCATTCTGAGGGTATAGACTCCAAACCCTCGACATGCATGTCGGGTCCAGACTGTAGACCCCGCCCCCGCCCCTGTGCATATCTGCGCGTCAGCGATTTACTGACAAAAAAAGAACAAAGTTATGTACTACCCGTTTTTACGTTTAACTCCACAGTCTTTCATTATATTTGACGCCGCAAATTTCGCAGATTTTTAATTTTGTATTTTTTCGAATTTTTCCCACAATTCGCGTGCAGTTACTTGGAATTTTGTCATCACGTGACTTTATTTTTTTGTTTCCTCTGAGAGATATACTCGTATTATTTTGCAAAAAAAATTTCGATTCTAGCAATCAATGAACAGTAGCGGATTCAATGAAGGGGGCAGCGATTGTGTAATGGAGTCTTCGGTTGAGTCGAGTTTTTCCACTCTGCGGTCACCTTCTTCCTATTTGAGCCAGTACGGCTTCAATGCTAGCATCAACGCGAATATGATCGATTCGTGCTATGATAACGAAGAGAGATTTCAAGAAGCTAAACAAGCCACGTCGAGCTTAGACAGTAATTTGGCTTATTGCAAAATTTTACTTCTCTCAATTAATTCATTTTAATCCGTTTTTTTCTGCTTCTAAGAGGATTCAGGTGAGATGATTTCCAAATTTCTATCTGCATATCATACGAGAATAATAGGAAGTCTTCAATGCGACAAAATAAAAGAAGACAGAAAGGGTGAAAAGGAAAGGAAGATAAGCAGAAAGGGAAACTAATAAAATTTAAATAATAAAATAAAAAATAAAATAAATTAATATATAAATAGGATAAATTAACAAATTAAGGAACAGGCTCGAAAAGATACAAAATAGGAAGAAAGTGGTAAAAACGAAGTTATATTAAAGTTTATGCTCCATTTTTGTACGCTTACGCGTTTTTGCGATCGTTTAATTAATAAATAAAATCGAGATAAATATGATTTGGATTGAATTAATTTTTTTAGAGTTATTGCTATGATTATATATACGTGATCTGGGAATTTGGGGATTTTCTCGACCCCTCGCAAAAAATTTTTAAGCCTTAGAAATTTCGGTTTCTTAAAAAAAATTTTTAAAAAGGTCCTGTTTTAAGCGTGTTAAGCAATCCATCTTTTAGTTTTTTAAAGTGCCAATTTTTCCGCCATACACTCATTTTTGACTACATTTTGTTCACTTTCCTTCATTTTTTATGTTTATCGAGTTTTTCATGTTTATGTCTTCAGAAACGCCAAAAATAGTGCTTTTGACGCATTCTATCATTTTTGTCCTAAAAAAGCCACATAGAAAGAATTTCTGATTTCACCCCTTCTGATTGCTCATACTAGGCACGGTCATGATTGCCTGGGACGAGGTCCGATAGGACAAAATCGCGAAAAAAATCGCCTAACATTCTATTCTGGCGTCCGCTCGACTCTGGAATTCTTACGGATTCTGGGAGACCCTATTACCCCAGACTTGCCCCGTCCATGTGTGGTTGAAACCATAGATGTACAGTATGGCCGATTTGAGGGGTCAGCCGGTCTGGGGGTCAAAAATTGGGCTTTTTTGGCCAAAGTGACCTCAAGAACTGGTATAAGAGCTAAAATAGCATTAAAACTACGATATTAAAAACTTTCTGGTCAATTCGAATCACTTTTAAAGAATATTTTCAATTTTTATTCGTTTTTGTCTATCATTTTGCCTCATTTTCCGCATAAAATTATCCACTTCTACCATTCTGAAGTCTAGACCCCCCTAAACCCCCTTCCCTTACCTACCGTGGATGTCTGGTTGAAACTATAGTCTATTTCACGAGACTTTAAATAGGCCGAAAATTTCAAAACGAATTTCCAAAAAATTTTAAAAAATTCAAAAAATTTCTAATTATAAAGAGTCAACAATACAACAAAAAGGAAAGAAAGGCAAAAAACAAAGGAAAACAAGCAAGAATGGAAAAGAAACGATAAAATTTTGATAAAGGAAATGGAGGAGGAAAAAGAAAATGAATTGAAATGAAATAAATGAAATAAAATAGAAAAATGACAAAAAGACACAACACAATAGGTTAAAGCTTTAAGCCAATCAAAATGCGACTTAAACTGTAGCAAAAAACCGTGATATTAGTATGCACTTGCTTATTTCATTTTTGTTTATTCATTCAATAGTTTTCGATTAATTTCCCGATATCCTAATTTTTTGGATTATTATTATCGTCCGAATTTCTCAAACTTCCCACAATCGTTCGAAGTGGCCGTTTCGTCGAAATTTCAGCAAATTTGTTTAATTGTATAGATCTGACCAAAATGTCCTACAAGCAATTGGTCGCATTGAAACTAGAACTCGAGGCACTGGTCGACATATACAACGAACAACTGGTCAAAGAATTGGCCACCAGAGACGAATTGGAATACGAAAAAGAGTCAAAAAATACTTTCATCAGCCAATTATTGAGCGTTCAAAGCAAGAAGAGGCATTATCAAACGACCAATAGGCAAAATTCGCGCGCCAGATCTAAGAATAACAACGCTTCCTGTTTACCGCAGGTCAATTTTTGTACAAATAAATTAAAAATCGCCAAAAGTGTGATTTTTTAGAAATTGCGGCGGATCAGCTATTTTTACAGCACCGTGTTTCCCGAATTACCGTATTTTCGCAATAATTAGTTCTTTTCGCTTTTTGCACTTTTTCCTTTCGTTTTTACTCACATTTTTGCCCTTTTCGAATTCCTTCCAAACTTTAAGAGTTAAATTGTTTCTGTCATTTCGAAGATTCCGCACAGTTTTGGGCAAATATACAGTTTACGGGTTCTATTTCGGTCTCTATCAGGATTTCCGGCAACTTTATATTTTAAAACGATTCACAATTTGAAATAATAATTTTCAATTCGTGGCTCTTGGCCATATCCTAGAATTTCTCTTTCTTTCAAGAGCTTAAATTCAGAGTATTTCGTCTAGAATTTGTGGCTTCACATTTGATTTTGACCATAAGAGTGTTTAAAATTTGATAATTACCATATTACCACAAGAGTGTTTCCGTCCGCTACCCTATACTCAACAAGGTACTTTTCACCACAGTAACAAACGATCTAATGAAATTTGATTGTTACAGACGCGAAAAAATCGAGCAAATTTAGGTTATATCTATAAAACTAGCAGCCGTAAAAATTGAAAAAAAATTTAAAATAATTATTTATTCTCCACAGTTTTCAATAAGTGTGAACCTTTTTTCCAAAAAAGGCTCGCAAATGTCAAATGTGGACAGAGGCGTAGCCAGGATTACAGGTTCGGGCGTAAACAAAAATATTTTAAGACTACTTTTGCGTTGAATGCCAGTAACTTTATGTATAATAAAACTGAGTTTTTCGACCTTCAGTAGTGTAGCCTAGCTAATTTATGGGTTTCTGACGAATAAAAATACGAAAAGTGTAAAGCGGCGCGAAGTGCCTAAAATTTTCGGAATTTCTACCGTTTTCATGTAGAATTTACGGCCTTTCTATTGACAAACAATTTGGAAATCATAAGTGGAACAAAGTGTTAAGAAATTTGGTCATTTTTTACCGCCCTTAACATTTTGTAGCTCTGTGAATACTATTAGTCTGACAGAGCAGAAAATTATAAAATTTGTTCGAAACAGTTTTGACAGTTCAAGCTTCTAACAAGAAAACTGCGAATTACTAACGTTGTCTGAAGATATTTTGAGTGATTCAGGCTTTTAAACGCAATGCTGGAGCTTTACAAAAAGAAAGAACAGTATCTGGCGGCGCTATTCGCCGGAAAATTTTGACGTTTTTGCACTTTAAACTCAATTTATACCGCTTAAATCATACAAAACAGACAAATTAATGCCGGCGCGAAACGCCGGAAATTTTTAGAAATTCCTAACCCTTTCACCTGGCTTGTTCTCCCTAAAATCTCGTTGCAAATGTACAACGAGATTGTACGGCTGCGAGGGGTCTTGGGTGGCGCACTCAAGCGTTTCCAGCGGGGTCCAGGGCAAAGTCCCGAAAAATTTTGTAAAAAAAGCATTTTAATGCTAAATAGTAACGCTAAAATTTTCGCAAAATCGTCCAAATCTCGGTTATGAATCAAGCCCAAAAACACTTAAAATTGATGAACTCCTACGTTGCACGAAACTTCTGGACTGAAATGCGTTTTTCGACCTTTGCTAATTACATAGCGCAGCAAGGGGTCGCTGCTAATAAGGTATAGAAAAATGTATCAATGAAAATTTTGTTCTCACTATTTTCAGGCCCATTTGTGGCCTTCTTATTAACAAGATGTAATTCAGAAAACAGGAAATGCGCAAAAACATAAGAAAATTTGGCCATTCCTTCCATTCAAATCAGGATTATGTGTTCTTGTAAAGAAAGACAAACAAAGCGAAGAATAGACAAACTGGTACACAAAAGACAAACAAAGCAGAGAATAGACAAACTAGTACGCAATCATCTTTTCACTGTTACTATTATGCTCAACAAGCATGCGCAGTTTCATTCAACGAACAAATAGTGCATTAAATTACTAAAGAGATGTGAAGTGCTGGATTATTTATACTTATTCAAGCTTTTAAATTCATTGGATCTATATGACAATAAATAATGACTCGGCGCGAAGCGCATGAAAATTATGACATTTTTGCCTTTTTGAACTCAGTTTTCTGGACACACATTATTGCAACAGAAAAATCAACAATATTCCTGAAAAATTTCGGGGGGGCATGTGCCCCAAATGCTCCCCTGACTACGCCTATGAATGTGGATTAGCGTGTGTTTGCAATAAATTTCCATTTTTTTAGTATGTCACAGCCGTAATACCGTACGATGGTAAATCGAAGCCTCTGGATAACCGAACACTGCAGGCACTTATTAAAAGTAATAATATTAGTTGAAGATTAAAGCATAAAATTATTATTTATTATTGTTGTTATAATTATAATTATAATTATTTTTGTTGATATTTATTATTTTTATTATTTAATTATTATAATTTATTATTATTATTATTATTATTACTGCTGCTGCTATCGTTGCTGATGTTATTATTCCTTTTCAATTAATTCTTTTTCGCATTTATAGTTCTCCGAGCAATCAACGATAATAATACCGAAGTTCCTGCGATGCTCACCGATTATATTTTAAACGGTAATTCTTGTTTATTACACTACGTGTTAATTAATCAAACGTTTCTTAGATTGCCTCCCAGTGAAATAAATTGGCTTTTGGATTTGCATTCAAAAAATCTATCGTTATCCTGACTTCTCATGTCTAATAATGAATGCCAAATTTGCATTTAATTATTATAAGAGAAAATTAGCCACAGTTTGGGCTTCTGACCTACACCTAAAAAATCTCAAACAAAGAATAAGCAAATTTTTTGAGTGTTTTTACAAATATGAAGGCCTTTTGAGTTGTGTGGATTATGATGCGGTTACGATTCTCATTGTAGGGTCTTATTGTTTGCAAAAAAGGGCTATTTTCGAACTTGTATGTATATTCTTGTTGGGGTGTGGACCAGATATGCACATGGGGAAGTTTGGGGGTCTAAACTCCTTAAATTAAAAAACGGAAAAGTTTCTGCGAGAAACGAGGCAAGAAAGCTAAGACTGATGATAATGAACTAAATTTTAAAGTGCTTGAAATTTGAAAAGGAATTGTAGACTAATATAGTTTTGAAGCTATTTTAGCATTTGCGTAAGTTTTTAACTTCATTTTGGCCCAAAAACACAATATTTGACTCCTTCGGACCGGCCATGCTGTGTATCTATCTATCTATGGTATCTATGGTGCAAATCACACGTGGGTATGGGGAAGTTAAGACCCCTAAAAAATCGATAGACCCTCCCAGAATTAAATTTTTCGAATGTTTTTTTTTAATTTTAACTAGTTTTGCACCACCCAGACCCCCCCCTAAAATTCAGCTGCTGACCATGCATGGTGCGAACCCAAACACGCAGCGAATTTCGAACAAAATATATTTGTGCTTGAATAATTTTGATTTTTTTTTAATTTTTAAAGAAATTTTCTCGTTTTTCGAGATTTGTCATCAATTTATTATCACGTTTTTTTATCAGATCATTTCAGTATTGTAGCTTTTTCGTGAACGGTTACATAACTTATATAAGATATAATATAAATTTACTTGTGAAGCATGCCATTACATTACGTGTGTACTTTATTTTTCTCTGTTTTTAAAACCCCTTCAGGCACGCATCTCTGGGGGAATGGGGGGATTCGGACTCCCCCAAATTCAGAGAATTCGGAAAAATAGAACTTTTTTAAATATTATTTTGTGCTATTTTTGGGCTTAGTCCCCCGAAAATTGGTGTTGGTTCCCCCAAAATAGGACGGCCAACTACGTGCCTGGACCCTTTGGAATTTTAAATTCTTTTTTCCGTTCAGTATTTTGTCCATCCTCATCACACAATCCGATCTGCTGACGATATTCAGAAAATATCGGTAACGTGTAAAGTCATATTGCCATACCAAAGATTGAGTTGTCGCGATATTCTTTCGATGCTTTGTAATTTGTATTTGTATATAATGTGTTGGTTTGTTACGTGTCCATTTTTGCATCTTTCCTGCCGGTCTCATTTTGCGACTTCAGTATTAATTATTTATCGTACTGATTAGTCGAGTTAGAATTATTTTGGTCAATTGGACCTTCCGAATATCCTTGAGCATAGGAATATGGAGAAGATGTAGAAATTTTCACGGTTTGGCCGGTCGGGATTGTGAAAATTGCGATATACCACCCCAGTAATTTAGTATTTTTCGATCTGTCATGACCAAACATGCACAACTTCAAAGAAAAATGTGAAATTTTATGGAGAAAATGATGCAAAAGAATTTATTGATTATTATACTTATTCCTTTATTTATACCGCTCTTGAGAATTTCTGGGCTAAACAAATTTTCTGGTGGTTGACCACCTTGACCGGCTATGAGCCAAAATGACCTTAAAAACTGTTATACTCGTAAATGCCACAAAAGCTTTAAAACGACGTTAATCCGCAGATTCTATTGATTTTTAAGCACTTTTGCGGATTTATTCATTTTTTCCCTTCCTTTTGCTTCATTCTACCCTTAAAATTTATTATTTTTCTATTCTGGGGATCTGCCATAGGACGTCTTGGCCCCATCTGCATGTTTGGTCATGAGATGACTAAAGGTACGCACAGCATGTCCCGTTTATGGTTGCCTGAAAATCGGGAATAATGTAGAAATTTCGAGGTTTCGAAAATTTGCAAATTTATTTGGATTTTTTATAATTTTGTATCAAAATGATTGAAATGTTTTTAATAAATAGTGAAAAATGGAACAATTGTGCAATGCCTGATCCTGAACTCAAAAATTTACGTTGACATTTTCGAGTAGAACGGCTTCACGAATGCTTCACATTTAACAAGTTTTTCTGTTGCGAAATTCATGTTATAATATTTTTGAATGATTTATAAAAATTTGTGGAAAAAAATTCAAACTGAAAAATTGTTTTAATAAAATAAAGAATTTTTAATTCATATCTCATTTCCTTTATTTATAACTTTCGACTCTTATTCTTGGGGTATATAAAACTTATAAAACCAGATATGCACGAATATGGTTAGCCTTTGTATCCAGATATCGATTTTAACTTTTTTTAACGTCAAAATTTTACGTGCTCCGGACTGTTTTTTCAGTTGTGTAATAGGTATCAATTTTTGTAGTCATTTTCTATCGGTTTCCTGAGTTTGAGTAGGTTTGCAAATTAGGTGACAAAGAAAAAATCAGTATTTGCCGTTTTATCAGTTAATATTGAGACCTCGCTTGAATATAAGCGTGATGAGAGCAGAAAAATTTTTCAGTGCGGTTCTTCTTCTTTTCTCTTTTATATTTTAATAATTTAATCCTCATTTTTTTAAATGCGGATATTTCAATAAGATATTTTTTCTGTGCTAAGTCTGATGTGTAATTACCTGATTATGAATATGTGCGATGAATCGTTTGACCTTACTGACTGAAGTGGACTGAAGTAACTTTTCCTTTCGCGCGAGAACATAGTCCGAGACAATGTTTAGATTTTTAAAAAAATCTTAGAATTTATGAGTAAGTGTTCAAAGTTTCTGACGAAAGTGCGCTTGAGAGTAATCATTAAAGTAATTTTTGGAAAACCATATATTTATAGAATCATTTTTTAGCGATCTAAAGTAAGCTTACAAACTGGCAAACTTTCAAACAATTTTAATTGACAGTTTTGGTCGATTTCAAGCATTCCTGCGAAGAAAATTGGTTTTTTTGTTCGTTTTTTTACCTATATCCCTTATTTTTGCCATAAAATTCTCATTTTGTCTTTCTGTGGGCTAGACCTTAAATGATCTTGGGGTTTCTACCCCCAGCAAAAAATTTTCATCCCACCCAGAATTCGCGGTTTTCCAATAAAAATTGCAACAAACAACCAAATTTCGCTTTCTTGGGGTCTTTTAGTGAAAAAAGCGAATTTTGTCGACGCCTCGCGCCAAACAGCTATTTTTACTGTATTTTGCCTAGTTTTTCACCAAAAAAATTTTTTTCGTCATTTAGGAAAAAAGTGCATAGTCAGAAACGCCAAAAATGGTGTTTCTACACATAGCCATCGTTTTTTAGCCTACAGAATGCACATATAGAAAAATTTTCGGTTTCACCCCCACCCAGAAGCTGCTCGGACGCTTTTTCGTTCGAATATTACGCGTTTAAATGGAAATTGATGTTTCGCTCGTCGTATGTTGGTGCTCGTGCTTTTTCCAACATCAAATTTTCTACGTGTTACAATTTATAAACTACCATGATCGTGTCATATTAGTTTACTTTATCAAGCAAACCCACTGACTATGTCAAATTTATGCGTTCAAATCTTTAAATAATGAGAATTATGTCTAAAATTTCAGTTATTTGTGCGCAATTTCACGTATTTTTCTACACGCTCGAATCGTGTGACATTACTTTGTTTTTTTGGAGAATAAACGGCGTCAGGACTTCACTAATGTCGCATGGTTTTATGACGGGATTATTTGGTAGTAACAATTAATGCCGAGTTCATTTTGTCGTACGTGGCTCAAACAGTCTTATCACTTCGTCGAAACCTTATCAAAAAAGTCATTCTGTTTATTCACCACGTTAAATAAAGTGTAACTTCCGAATGACGAGTGATTAAGCATTTTTTGCGCTTGGTCTCAAAGGACTCCTCGAAAAAATGTTTTCTGGATGTTATATATCGTCTTCTATTCCATTGCGGTGGATATGGACAGTGATTTTTATGATATTCAGGAATAAGGGGATTGAGGCGATTGATAATGATTCAATTCTAATTGGTAGGCCATATATTTTGGCATCAGACTGACTTTGACTATTAGGCACGCCTCCCCCTTCTTTCGAAAATCTGAAAATCGATAGACCACTTATGTAGATTGAATTTTTGCCATTTCGCTGATTTTACGCCATCCAGGCCCCCCCCAGAATTTGAGTGCCGCCCGTGTATGCTGATAGGTAACTACTTCGAATCTGTAACAAGAAAAAATAGCTGAGAAATGAGACTACAAATGAATTAAAGCTGGAACTTTTGTGTCGTTTTTATTGCTAGTTTTTTAATTTTTTTAAATTTAGCAGCTTTTGTACTATTAAAGCGTTTTTAGGATTTCTAAGGTTTGCACGATGAAGCTATAAAGAAGCTTCCCGCCCTTAGCGACCCCCTGTGGTGTCGATAGATGCACATCATGATAGCCGATATGAGTAGAAAGGTCAGCCGATCTTACCTCAAAAATTCGTATAAGGTCAATGCAATGCACTTTTAAAGAAAATGTCAATTTTCGGCATACATTTTGCCTCGTTTTCGCATAGAAAATTTCCCGTTTTTCCATTTGGAAACCACCCCAACGTGCATGTTAATGGTGTCCATAATTTTGGACAGTATTCCTCCCGAGGGCCTGTTGTCAATTTTGCCAACAAATGCAACAGAATCTACAAATTATGCGTCAAAACACTTGAGTTCATCCAATGAGCAGGAAATTGATTTTTGTGAAGGCAAAGTTTGATAAGTGGATTAGTTAATCTTGGAATCTCTTACTCATTTGTCAAAATAGAAAAGTCGAGAGACTTTAGGTCCGCCAAAAGAGCTGATAAGCGAATCAGTTTTGCAATTGCCTTCTTTTTTGAGAGACTAAATAGATAGAAGGTGTTGGTCTTTCTGCAAACAAAATCCAGATCACTATTTTGGACGTTTTCTTTAAAAAATTCTCAGGTGGTAGCTAGCGGAATTAATTACGTATGTATGTATGAAACATGGATTGTAGATACTGAAGAAAATCGATGAAAAAAATTGCCAAATATGGAGTTATACTGTGAATGGATAGAAGTTTTAGCCTTAGACTATTGAACTACATTCGAACAACATTATTAAGCAATGAAAAGAGTCACTTCAGGCACAAGTGTCTTCCGCACAGCAGTGGCTAGCTGGCTGGCCTTCTGATTTTGAGGGGACGAAAATTTTGAAGTCAAGTATCTCAACAAAACAGTCAAAAATAATGTTTCTGAGCTTTTCTCAACGAGACCTATACATTGAAGAAATAAAAATTTAAAAAAAACAAAGTTAATTTTAATTATACTACACAAATATGATGTACATAAATAAATAAGGCGCGAAGCGCCAAAAATTTTGGGCTTATTAGCTCAAAGAGTGTGCTAAAATCTATTCTAGCGGTCCTTCAGATACGCCTTAAGCGTGTCCAATTTTTTCCTTCTGAGGTACCTTATAAAAAATATTCAGACTTCCAAAATATTGAGGAGACTAGTCCCCTCACCCCTCCCCTTCCCCGCAGCTACGCCACTACCGCACAGTAGCCTTAATTATTGTCGTATAAATGTGATTAAATTTAATGGCGAATGAATAGGCGTCAATAAATACATATTCATTTGAAAAGAAACAAAGAAAGTCATTAATGCACAACTTTATACACGGTACCTCGTGAGGTCATTCATTCAAAAGCTGAGGTTTTTCAATCCATGAAAATCAATTAATTCCGGGTGTTTTTTAGGATCGATAAGTTAATAAAAATAAATAACTTCAATTAAAAGTTATCGGAGATTGAATCAAATTTGATTAATTATTTTGAGACTCTTAGCGTTTTAATTTTATATCGTTTAACGTGATCATTTTCCTTAATAGGTGCAAGTTTAACGTGTGCTTCTAATCCTTGCTTAAATGGCGGTGCATGCATTGGATGGATTGATGGATATGCTTGCGAGTGGGGCAAATAAAATTTTTCGAAAACACATCTTACATTTTCGCTTATAACAGAAAGAATCATGTGTTTACATATATTATTTATTTATTTATCATGTGTTTACATATTATTTATTTATTTATTTATAGCAAGTAAAATTGTCTTTGTGCTTTATTGCAGAAAGTAATCTCAAAGAACAGCGCATTTTCGATTTCAACCTGAAAATCAAATTAAGCGGTACTTGAACGTAAAATTAATTTGTTTCTGAATCTCTAGTTTTTTTTACTCCATAGAGGTATCAAGATTTTTTATAAAGTAGGAAATTAATTTGATTAGATCTGACGAGAATCTTTAGATTTTTATTTTACATTTAACTTATTATCCGGTCCATAAATAAAAAATAAATTTTTATATATATTTATTAATATAGGTACTGAATGCACTATAATAACTAATTATGTACATATTGAAAAAGCGATTTCATTTTGCACCAAACAGTATAATATTTGATTTGTGGTAATATGGGTAATTAAAACGTTTCCTAAGCCAAATATTTTCGCAATAATCACTAACATTATTACAAAGCGTAAATTGAAGGCGAGGTTTGTATTTTAGCCGAATTTGTTCTGCGATAGTTTGTTCCAACAAAATATTATGTAGTGCCTGAGGACAACTCGACCTGTATAGCATAGAAATTCTGAGGGATTCAGCTCCTAAAATTTTTTCAAAAAGTTATCTTTTCGGCTAAAAACTATACATGTCAAAAAACACTGTTTTTACATTTCAGACAATGCTCGTCCTTTCAAGAATAATGAGAACAAAAAATTTCGAAAAAAATTCGAATTAATTCAAGAAAATTGAATAAATGTAGTCATACAATGCGTATGTGACGCCAAGCGCAGAAAAATTTTACACTTTTGAGCCGAAAGTTAGCTAAAAACGATTGAAAGGACGCTTTCTACGCTTTTTTCGAAAAATCGACAATTTGCGCGGGTCAGTAGCCACTTTGGGGAAGCTATAACAATACGTGTTCTTGAGGGGTTATGGGGAGTTTGCCCCTAGAACGGCAACTGACAGAATTCCTATGCTGTACATGCATTGTTATAACCCCATAAACCCCTCCTGAAGAAGACATATAAACTGAATCACATATATCCTGATGAAGTTAAAGTCGGGTTCATTGGAAATAATATGAATTTTTTGATGATTTCACCCAATTTTTATCATAGGTTTTCAAAATTTACTGACTCTCTTCGCGCTGTGAAAACCTTTTTTTCCGACGAAAAAGTAGTTTATGTGCGGAACAAGGATTTGTTTACTTCTTACAATGATTTCTCGAGCGGCGCTTTGTATCGATTTCTGCACTAATTTTGCGCAGTTTTTGTAGAAAATTTTCAAATAATTTTAACTTTTTTCGGATCACAAATGATTCTGTCTATCAGAAGACGGCAAGAAACGATCTTTAAGCGTAATGGACGAATCTTTTGGACAATTTTTGTCACTATTAGAAAAATTAGGGTTTCGGCCCCTTCCCCCTGGCAGAAAATTCTAGATTCGCCATTGCATTTTGAGGAATATGGACACTGACTATAAAAATAAAAGCATCAATGTCGATTAAAGATATTTAGTAAGCATTATACACAACTTTCTCATGTTAAGTACCCAAAGGTACATATTTTTTTAGCTGTCCGTGGTCACATCATGGCCTTACTTGCCAAAAACGTAAGCGAATTTATATCATTCCTTGTGTTGTGTTCTGATCTTATCAACATTAATTTTTTCTTTTAGCATTGCCCCTATTGCTGGCCCTCTGCATTTGCGTAATGGCCGTAATGTTTGGGATTCTTTTGGTTTTTATTGTTGTTGCAGGAGGCCAGAAGACAGAGTAGGCCTTATTTTTAATTTGCTCGATCGGATTTTCTTTCGATAAGATTCTTTTATAATTCATTCAAAAATTAGGTACAACAAGGTCGATGATACAACATCATCAAAAATATAGTTTTCCGAGCATTCTTGACAAATATTTGAAAATGTTAAATGGGCCAACTGAGAAACGAAATTGATAGCGAGACCACGAATCTGCTGTTTTCTTAATCATTTTCGAATGATTATTTTGTCTCATTCGTGAAAGAGACCAGTAATAATTTTTTAATACAAAGGCAAAACAAAGACAAATGGTAATTAAACGATTCAAATTCAATATTATTCTCTCCATTTATTCCGATCTCTGAATAGTGATTTCGTGAAACATCACTCCTGACAAATCCTTCGAAAATTCCCAGATTATCTTTATTCGAAAGAGCGACAGACAAAGGTGGGCAGCACCGAAATTCTGAGGGTACAAGATTTTTCAAAAGTGGTGTTAAAATGCTGTTATGGCGGAAAAACGCCATTTTTCAACGTTTCTGATCGAGCAGTATCCATTGGCATCAAAAAAATGCGAAAAAACAAAAAATTTCAATAAATGTATTTTGAGGGGTATTCGGCCTTTTGGGGTTGCATACCACACCTGGGCGTGGGGGGTTGGGGGGGTATGCACCTTCCCCCAGAAATCAAAATACCCTCCCCCAGAAATCAAAATACCCCCCAGAATTCAATTTTTGAAATTTTTTTTCGTTTTTTTCGCAATTTTTTGATGCCAATGGATAGTGCTTGATGAGAAAGGTCGAAAAATGATGTTTTTATTGCCATACCACCATTTTTAAGACCATTTTTTGACCTTCGAAAAATCTTGCACCCCCCAGAATTTTCTTGCTGCCCACGTATGTTGCATACCCCAAACCTCCTACCACGCCCACGTGTGGTGACAGATAGCATAAAGACAGCCGCCTTTTGTATTCAATAAAGTTCCAAAATATTACTTGACTTCAGAATGGCCAGCTCTGAATTTTTTAAAAGTGATTTCCAATTGCGCTCAAAACTTCATTGAGTTAGACATTGTCATTTTATGACCTGAAAAGCGCGAAACAATTTAGAAAAATTTTATAAGATCGGATGAAACATGCAATAGTCCAAATACTGTAACCTTGGCGAAGCGCAAGCAATTGATACGTCCAATAAGATTGCAAAAAAGCAAAATGTGAACATTCCTAGTTTTTCTTTAAAATTTGACATTCAACGAGGACAACAGCATCCATGTATAGGATGAGCACCAGATTGGGGGTTTACGGGAAATTTCGTGGTGAAAATGAGGCAAAATAACGGTGAAAAGTTGATGTAAATTAAAAATTATGCAGAAAGCTTGGAATGATCAGAGACGATGGATTAACGAAGTTTTCAAGCTATTTTAATGTATCCAAGTTTCGGGCCATTATATATAGCTCGAAAAAAGCTCCTCGTCTGAACCCCTTCCCCCCGGACGGCTGACATATAAGCATACACGGGCAGTGAAAACTTCTGGGTTCTGGTTGCGTGAAATCGTCAAAAACCGCCAAAAATGCTACTAAAAAAGAATTCTGGGGTTCTACAGTAATCTGCGGGGGGTTTTTAAACTACTGGAGGGGTTCAAAGTAAACTCCCCAACCCCCTCAATGCCAACTTGTCCATACAAGTTTATTAATTCTGGTAGATCTTCTCCGTTATTTACCCAGGAGTACAAATTTTATGTTATTTTAAATTATTTTAGTACTATACTGTTGAAAAAGCAAGCATCAGTTCCGGACGAAAGCTCATACGCATCAGCTGGTACCAGTGGCATGATACCCCAAGGTGTCATAAATCCTTCGTTTGAACAAGTTGAACAACCTCTGGGTGTCGTAGTCGTACCGAACAAAAAAGAAGAAGAGGAAGTTGAATTGCAGAGTATTAACTTCTGATATGCAGCCAGTGAACACCGTTCATTTTTTTGTTCATATGTACAAAAAAATATTTTTCTTATAAAAAATATGTTTTTAAATTTATAAGCGCCATGATTCGCAGAAGAAGCGCAGGCAGGATCCATGCTAGCAGTCACGACGACGCAATATGGAAGCTAAAAATTAGCATGCAAGCATAAAAGCTTTTTCAGATATGTAAAACCTCAATCTAATTCGAGTAATAGCTTGAAAACATAGAGGAATTGGTTAAAATCCTAAAAATCAGAGATCATTTCCTTTTTCAGAAAATTCAAGATTTCGGAGATTTCAGGAAAATCCGCTTCACAGGGTATGAGCGTCTATTTTTTAAATTTGCAGCAATTCTGCCAGGTTCGCAAAAATCTCAAAAATCCGTTAATTTATTCAGGTTAACGCAAGTTTTTTTCAAGTTTCAGTTCAAATTAGCATCTGCCTCTTGAAATCGACTTTACATATTCAAATAATTAATTACCTTCCTGGTAATGAACTAAAGCTAAATACTTCCGTGATTAAAATGTGGTGATGGTGGCCTTGTTGAGACAATGGCCCTGTTGGGACGGTGGCTGTGTTCAATAGCGGATCCAGGATAAAGACTTTCTTTTGGGAAGGCGGTACAAAAATTTGAACTCAGATATCTCGAGAACCGTTCGGAGATAGACGGAAATAAAGGAATTTTTGAGCATTTATCGGCATGCTCTATACAATGTTGAAGGGAAAATTTCGAGGAAAGTCAATTTACTCATTTCATACGCACATGCAAGAAATAGTTTGTTTAAGCTATCTACACAACTGATTTCTGATCATCCCATCTATAAACAACTTGTTAATGTTAATGTTTGTAATCAATCATTGTGTTTTGCGAAAAAATCAACATGAAAAATGGATAATTCAGCGCGAAGCGCCGGAATAATTTGGCATATTCTATGTTTAAATCACATTTGAGCGGTTAAGTGGACAAAACGTACATAGATGTACATCTTAAGAATAAGTCCGGGCGCAAAGTTAGGGAAAATTCTGCATTTAGTGGCGCTAAAGTACCCTAAAAAGCTGTTTGGCGAAGTTTTAGACGCACTTCGATGATTTTTCAGCTTTTCCTCTTGAGGAACTTTTGTGAGAAAAGTTCTTAACATTTCGGGAATGCGGCGGTCTCGCCCCAGGGGTCAGATAACGCATTTATGCATAACCTGACCATCTGATCGCCTTGGTTGCGAAGAGAATGCCATGAAGAACCCTTGCTTCTACAGCTTGGGGATCTGGGGTGACGCACTCAAGCGCCCCAGCAGAGTCCGGGGTAGATCCCGGAAAATTTGTGAAAGGTTGAATTGTAACGTGAAAGCTTTCACAAAATCGGCCGAATTATGGTAAACTCGATCTTAAAACAGTTAGAATTAATGAGTTCCTTCATACGTAAAATAAGCTCTCATAAATTTAACTGCTTGGTGTGCATAATAGCAACTGGCACTATTTCATTTAAATCCGAATTTCTGCTAATGAATTTATCCTAAAATATAATCATAACAATCGGAATTTAGATGCATCGTACCACTGCAGTGCAGTTTTCGTATTTCATCCTAATTAATCGAGCACTTTGTTGTCAAGAATGGTGTCAACACTTGTATAAGTTTTGATCAATATGTCGTGCTGTTATATTATGCTAAGAAGAGCGAGCTCAGCATCAAACGACCAAGTGATATTCAGCAGCTCTATATGTACATAAATATAGTCCTTGATTTCCGCTCTCCATCTTTTCTTAATTTTCCTATATTTTTTACCTTCATTTCTTTTGTGAAATATTTTTGAAAAATTGCGGGATTCTTACTATTTCTATTCTTGTTCTCTAATTCCTTCGGGTTATCCCAACTTAACGCTTAATTTCTATGTATTAAATATTTATGATGATTGTAGTCGATTGGGGTGGCCGGCTGATTTTAGTCCATAGTGTCGTGAAAGGTGGATGCTACGTATCACTCAGTGACTACAGCAGGGTTATATTAAAAACAATCGTAATGATGAATTCAACTGAAACAAAGATACGACGGACGGAAGATAAATCAGTCGATTGGCGATAGGATGGATTGTGAGTTGGGGGATCAACCAGGGGCTTGTATATCTTTTTAATATATGGGGATACGGTCTGTTTTTCTCACGGGCAGATGGTGTCCATTCCCAGACGAGCTAGTTGGCATCAGATGGAGATTTCTACGGTCAGTAGGTGTTATAAGCTACCATTATATTTTGTGTTATTCATTTAGTGACTAAGCTAAAACACCGGGTGTTCACGTGGACTGCAGTTTGCTTGAGTCAAGAACGGCTCAAAATGAGTGCCATCGATTTTAGAACCGACAGTCATTTTCACGTGAATGGTACATTTTCCAGGAATTGGGGTGTATCGGTGTGAGTGAGTCTTATTTTGAAATAAAGATGCGCTAACTCGGCGCCAGTTTCTGATCTGCAGCTGCCGCTCAAAATAGCTTTTCAAGTTTTCAAGAGCAAATAGTTTAGTCGCTTAATGCTTGGATAACAAAACAGCGCTATAGCGTGTGCTTGTGTTACTCAGTGATAAGCCAGCTATATGTTATTATTATATTATATCATAGTGTGATATTATTCATAAGATATTGTGTAATTCAGTGTGTTATGAGAGATTAGTTTTAATCAGATAATGAAAAGTTTTATCATGATTTGAATTTCGTTTTCGATTTAGAAAATAATTTCCTTTTACATCTTGATATTTCGCTCATGATCTTTTTATATATTGTAATTATGATTTTTGCAACTAATTGATTGATTGTTGTGACTAATTTTTACGTTTTTTCAAATTCATACGGATTCACTTTTGGCATTGCACGAATCAACTTCTTAAAATCAGCTAAAGTAAGCATTTGCCTGTCAAAAGACTATGCTTGCTTACAAGAGATTGGAGCAAACGGAAAAAATGCTCCGGTTAGTCTTACCTGTCACGTGTCGGGCAAAACTGATACCTGTCAAGCAAAACTGTCATTTATCAAGCAAAAACGTCACCTGTCACACTCTAAACTGTCAAAACATGGTGCAACCGAGATAATTTTTGCCTGTAGTGTCATCAATTGACAGGCACCTGTCACGTGTCAGCTAACAAGATTTTGATGCAATGCAACTGGGCTCAGGCCGCCAAGAAAGTTAATAAATTCACGAATCAAATTAGGAAATTATGATCACTGACGGCCAAAAATCATTGCAAATTACCTAGGTATCCATTCCTCATCTCGCCACGTTAGGCCAGTGGGGAAGAGGGGTGGGAAATCCGTTCCTGCCATTGCATTATTGTGTTTTTCGGTAAATTTAATTCTGCTGAACGAAGTAGCAAAATCGGAAAAAAAGATATGAATGTGAGTATTCTTCGCGTCTAATCCAACGATTATGAAATTTTTTCTATCATTTTTGTCATGATTTTCTCTAAAAATTGATCAGTATTGTGATTAAAAATTGGAAATAAAGCCTATTTAAACAGATTTTCTTGAGAAAAACAACAAATTGAAAAATTTTAGGGACGTTCGACATCGTCTAAAAGAAAATTGTCGACGAAGACGGGACGATCCATATTTTGTTCCCTTCGTCCCATCGTCGACGAGACGATGATGTGTCCATCATCGACGAAGAGGAGGACGATACTCTTTTTGGGACGATATGCCAGTCCTACTGACTTTAGGGTGAAACCGAGCTCATTCTTTTCAGGAAAGTGGGGTGCACTCGAGTTTTAATTCATGTCCGTTGCCTGACCTTTGCCAACGCTTTGTGCAATACATCAGATTTTCAACTTAATGAACTTTTAAATCCTGAATCGGAACCCGCATAGCACTTCTCTCGCGCTGCTAAGAACTATCATGTCACACGTTCATAGGCGTTGTGTACATATTGAACTTTAAGCCTTAACTGTAATTTCTCGCATTATTGCCTTTTGTAGCATAAGCTAGCTAACGGATTTGTTAGGGCGCATGTCAGAGGTACAATATAAACGAAAAATAGACAGAAATACCCTTAGATTGAAAAGGCGTTGTTTGATAGCCTACACGCTCAAGTACGAAGAAAAATGCAAATAGTGCGATAAAATACCTAGGTATATCTGCGTTAAATGTTAGCGCGATTGGAAATATTTGTTTTGCACAGCATCTGCCGCGTGGGTGGCTTTGTGCTTTCGTGAGTTGTTGGGGGCCTTAGTTTAAACGTTTAAATAGCATAAGCTAGAGGGATAACATTCACTCCGCTTGCAGTTCATCACTTTTCTGTCAGGTCGTCAATATGCCATGTATTTCGTTTTTATTATTTTACTTAGTAGATTCGCGGTCTGTACTTTTTTCGTTTATGCGTATGCACAATGTATTTTCTGAGTGACATGACAACAATAGTAAAAATCCTCAGTTGTTGGGGACACATGGGAGTGGGGGAATCGGAGGGTTTCTCCCCAGATGTCGAACACCCTCATATTATTGTAGACCCCAGAATTCTATTTTTAGTAATATTTTTGACAATTTTACCTATCCTAACCCCCTAGAATTTCTTGCTGCCCACGTATGGTAATCAGACGCTGATTACTACTGAGTAAAAATCCTCAGAAGAAAGCAGTCGCTGTTCACTACTATCCTCATCCGAAAAATAGCTTACAGATTATGCTGCTCGATAAAAAATGACATTATGCAGATTTGAGTAGGTATCATAGGTAGCGCGTAAGCGCGTACCTGTAATATACTTGGGTACAACAACATATGTCCACCCCCTACAGCCACACTACTGGGACACTTCTGTATTGGCGGTTTTTTTAAAAGATAGATAATAAAAATATTCGTTGCCCGTGTTCTTTGTCTTTTAAAACATCAATACCAGGTGTGTAAACAGCGTGTAAAGTTTTACTGTAAAGTTATAACTGATTAATTTTTAAAATTTTGGTCGGTCACACGACTTTGCTAGCTCAGTTTTGCACTCTGCTTAGTCTGGTTTTTCAAAATATAGGTAATTGAATTGGCTATAAACACTTTTGAAATTTTTTAAAATGACTTATCTTAGGAGGGGCAGTGTAAAGAGTGGAAAAATCTGGGGTTGAAAAAACACATTCTAGTTGAGTTTTCGACTTGTTTACGGCTGCCAAATTTTTTGTATAAGAGTCCCCAAAAACCTATTTATGGAAATGTATCACGTTTTATAGTGCTACCTTCGACTTACCTGCAAATTTCTAACTCTCAAGACGGAGTGGGATCTGAGGGTTCAAACTCTACACTCTAGTGGATGGTGTTAAAAAACAGATTTTTTCGCAGATTTCTCTGTCAACTTCTCCAGTTATAAGTCGGGATAAATTGAATAGAACAAAATTAAAGTACGTTCCAAAGGATACAGGTCGCAGAAAATTGCGTTCAAAAAACTCAATATTGAGTTATTTCTGGAGGCGTAAAGATATAAATCAGGGGTGTAACATATGGTGAAAAACACGTTTTTTCCCTTTTTTGATTGGTCACTATCCCAAATATTTCGCGAAACAGAAGTCTTCTACACACAAATGTACTACAATTCGAGGGCTACAAACTGACCTAAATCGAATTTATTTTCACTCAATAGGGATTGAGGTTCAGATTTTAAAAGTTTACAATGTAGTGGATGGTGGAAAAATGCGTTTTTGTCCCCTTTTTTTGGCACCAATTTCACCATTTGGAAGTCGGAATAAGTCGAATGAGATTAATTAAAGTAATTAATGAGGAGCATACGTCAAAGCAAATAGTGTTTATTTACATCAATATTGAGCTATTTCGGGAAGTATATAGTCAAAAATCGAGGGTGTCAAATGTGTTTCTGTCTTTCTTTTTTTCTGACAACTTTTCCGCTTATGAGTCTTAGCATGAAAAAAGTTCAAAGATGTACCAGGGTTCAAACTTCATACGTCTATTGTGTGCGTTTGTTTAAACTTAATAGTAGTGTAAAGTGGTTTACATTTGATATTTATTTGTCCGCAGACTATTGTGGAGAGTCAATTTTCTCATAAATTTTGGTCGAAATATCAGAGTAATATCAGAATTACGAATCCGACTAAAATCTTCTTAACATTCAGGAGTTGTGCAAATTTTACACTGGAGATTAATTTAAGTGTTAGAGCGTGGCGAAGCTTAATTTTTTCAAAATGTGCTCTGTAACGTCAGAATTACGAATTTGACTGTTAGTTTTCTCTACACGCAGTAGTTGTGCAATGTCTACACTATTCATTCATTTTTGACGTGTTAACTTTACATTACAAATTTATTGTACTTCCAGAGCATTGCAAAGCGTAAATTTTTTTAAAATATGTCCCGAAAGGTCAGGATTACGAATCTTACTATATGCTTTCTTTACACCCAGTAGTTGTGTAAAGTTTACACTGAAAATTAACTTTTGTTCCGGAGAATTGCAAAAGCTTATTTTTTTAAATGTCTCATGTAACGTTAGGATTGAAAATATGAATGTGAGTGTTCTTTACACCAAATTGTTGGGTAAAATTCATGCTGAAAGCATTTGATCGGTTTAAATAAGGTAAGGTTGTCTTGCTTAAAAAGGATAATGCTGATGTCTAGAACAATCTTGTTCTCAACGTTTTCATTATTGTGGCATGATACAATGTGTTTAATGACTGGTTCACTCAAAACTTGCTAATTAAAAGTAGGGCACTAGCAAAGTAAAAAGCTCTGTTGGAACAAAAAGGACGAATTTACATGGGATTACGCGTCAATAAGGACATAAAAGGGGGCTGGGGAAAAGTTGCCTAGGTATGCCTGTGAAAGTTTCAAGAATCCACTTAAAATATGAATTCTGCTGAAAAATGCAAAAAATCGATGTATATTCTGCGGCTTCTAAAAAAGCGCCCCTTCACGAGACGTTGTTTATCGCCTCAGAAAAAGAGATAATAAGGAAGCTTTGATGTGTTTAAATAACCGATTCAGTTTCTTATCAATATCAAATTTTTCTTTCGATATCTAACCAAGATTTAGCTAGTCGTCAATGACTCCATAAATGAATTATGACAAGAAAACCATCTTGTTCATAGCTGCCCCATAGCAATGCATGCCATGGAGTAAGAATGCACATTATGTCTTTTTTTGATTAGTGATCGCTTCTCTTTTAGGGATAAGCTGTTCATGTTATTTATTTTTACGTAGGAGGTGCAACTCCCTTCTGCAGGCCACAGAATATACTTCGATTTTTTGCGTTTTTCAGTGGAAGTCGTTTTTTAGATCTTACAAAATTCATAGACATACTTAGCTAACTTTTCTCTAGTCCCAGCCTTATATCTCCTCAATGATGCGTAATTCCTAGTATATTCGTCCTTTTTGTTCTATCGGAGCATTTTCTTTGCTAGTGTATATACTCGTATGTGTGTGAGTACATAAAGGGTTTAAAGCTTTTTAATGCACAGTATTCTTTACTGCAGCGTGAACATTTAAAAATACGTAAAGATGACATTTGAAAACATATGCTGTTCCACATAAACTTGTGCCTAATGTCTAATGCAGTTCTCTAAAAATTTTGAAGTTAGTTTAGCTAAAAATTAGTCAATCTATTAATTAAATTTAGCAGTTAAGTTTTCTCGTGCATGATATTTCAATATTAGCACGTAAAAAACCTGCATATTAACAGGTTTATTGAAAACAAATAATCTCGGATCATTTTTATCGCATAAAAGGTAATTTATTGACGGACAAGGTTCTCACATTTACCTTTTCGGAAAAATGAAAAGTAAACGGCAAACTTTTGAATCAGCTAGGCGACTAGAACTCGTTTCTGATCAGAACACGGATAACCATGAGACAGCTGAACTGACCGCGTGACTTATTTAAAATTCGTTCCTCTTGGAGCAGTACATGCATAAGGCAAAATGTCGAGACGCGCGAGATATTCGCGATTGCAAGCCTTATGTTTTTTCTAATTCTCTTAGATACACATTGAAACAAAATAAATTATGTTTTGAAAATAAGTGAAAGGAATTTCCTAAATGACATAATTTATAAAAGTTTGGCAACAACGATCACGGATATAGCGTAATGCAAGAGAACAAAAGGAGTAATAATTACCTGGATTTTTTATCGTAGAACAGTTTTTGCATGTTTTGCTTCATTTATATACGCGTAGGTATGTATTTCCGTTGCATCAATTTTTGACAAAGTTATCCTCAAAATGACTTCAATTAGAAGTAAGCGGCTTTGCATTCAGGTAGGACATTGATACATCGCTTAAGTTTTGCATCATTCCCGACATGACGACATTTGTTTGCTCCTGTTGCTTTATGCTCAACGTGCAAAATTATTTTTCAGTACTCCAATTATTCTTTCATAGACGGTTGAAAAAATGATATTTTCCATAATAATATTCGTATGTCTAATTAGCGCACCTGCCGTTGTGGCCTTACCGCCACCAAGCTCAACCGCACGATCGACGATAAACCAAGTGCCGTTTTACCTACATCCACAAGTAAGTTGCTGTCTTTCAACTAATCGAAAAATTGTAGTTCTGTTTATTCGATACTTAGTAATTAATTCTCCGGTTTCCCGATCATGTGGCGGGGCTGTCACTGTGTTTCCTCTAATATGTTATACAGTGCAATTTCAGGGAAATCGGAAATGGTTAAAAAGCAAAATATGTGAAAAGTAAATAGAATAAACTTGCTTAATAAAGATTCTCTGCCTTGTAATTTCACTATATCATGATTGCTCCAGTATAGACCGCCTGAAAATGGTTAAAATGTGAAAATTAACATATGGATAGGTACCTATATTTGAGCGACAATATCTCCTCCAATTTATAATTTCTGAAAACTAATACGACAAGGTCGTTGTTGTCCACAAAGAATGTGTAAAATTTAATAAAACATCGAACGATAGTCCCGAACATATGTGGGCAGCATCAAATTCTGGTGGGGGTGTGGGGATGCAAGAATTTTTAAAGGTCAACAAATGGTCTCAAAAGTGGTCGAGCACTATCCATTGACAAAAAAATCGCGAAAAAAGAACAAAATTTTCAGAAAATGAATTCTGGGGGTCATTTTGGTTCGAAGGGTATTCGGCCCGCTGGGGGTGCATACCGCCCCAAACCCCACCACGCCTATGTGTGGTTCCGAGATGATCAGCGTAAAACTTAAAAACAAGTATGTTCATCACGATTTTTCAGCACTTTACGACGTAATATAAAGCAAATTCAGCCAATTGAAAAGATATCGAAAGTGTCCGGCATCATTCGAAAGATTAGGCAGTGGATATTTCTTACCAATACCTTTTAAAAATTTTGCTAAAACTTGTCCTTTCACGTTTTTAGAAACTTATCGGGCGTTCCTGCCGATAAGTTGAACAGCAAAGCGTTCATTTATGCAACTGGGGGATCCCTCGCCAAAGTTGTTCGTCCTCTCTCTCCCCCAAATAAAAATATTTTTGACCCCTCCGAGTTTTTGAGAAGACTTGCCTATTCTGGCCATTTTTAAGAGATTTTTGCCATTTTTGGCGAAAAATTATCCTTCATTAATTTTCACTAGCTAAAAGTGGCCGGAAACTCCCACCACCTTACCTAAACTTTCGAGCCTTTGGCGGGGAAGGGGGTCCGATGGAACAAAATCACATAAAAAAGCATCAAAAATTCTAATTCAGGGAAGTCACCAGATTTGAGAGAGGGTTTACTAGAATCTCGGGGTAAAAGGGTCCAGCCCAGAGCATAGATTCACAACATGGCTATTCCTGGAGGTGGGCGAATATTTTAGATTTTTTGGGTAAAAATGACCCAAAAAACTGATATAGGCTAAAAAATAGACTGAAAACTACGTTATAACACACGTTCTGTTAACTTAGTACTTTCGAAGAAAATTTTCAATTTCCGTTCATTTCTGACTTTCATTTTGTCTCATTTTCCTAAGAAGATTTTAAATTTTTCCATTCTAAGGAGGTCTGATAAAAACCCCCAGTGCATGTCTGATCCAGAGCCCCAGACGCCCACGCCCATGTGTGGCTGTAATGTTTCATGGGGCAGGAAATGAGACTCTTGTTGACCCAATAGAATTTTCTCTCCCCAAACACGCCAGTTAATTGTTTCGTTTTGATACATTCAAATTCAAACTAAATCAAAATGACCTCCGGCCAATACCGGCCGTTTATGTATGAAAACAGCTGCCAGTCTATCAAGGCATTTGCAAATAATAGACAATCTTCGCTTCATTTGCGGCATGTAATGAAGTTTTCGGACTCGCGTTTTATTTTTTTGAATTTCACTCACTTTTTAAAACGATTTTTTTTTTCAAAAATCTTTGTGCACATCACAGAGAGGCTAGTTTAGTTTGGCAGAGCTAGGAAAGAAATGTAAGATAAAAATCTTTTCTTTATTGAAGTAAACACAAGGTATCTTACAAACCACGAACTTTAAAGCAGCTTAGAAATTAAATTAATTTATTTTTACATGATTTTAAACTCACTCTAGGAAAAGCTTAGCACACTTCATTCCGCTTTGGTTTTTCATCGTTTTTCTTTCATTGGTGTGTAACAGTTAGATAATGGATGCATGAACGACATTTTGATTACCGCTAGAACTCCATTCGAAAAAAATGATTTACGGTTGGATAAAACTTGTGGAAGAAAACTCTGATCCTTACAAAATTTTTACCCTGTGCTCTCTACGCACGAACTATGTTTAAAAATTGGCCGGATATCTTTCAAACAGCCCGAAAATTTCGAATATACATGGATAAAATTTTGGAATGAAAAAAATGAAATGTCCTAAAACGTTATTGCAAGAGAAGCACATGATATGTGTTGAAATCACAATTACTGCAAACCACTGTCAAAAATCGTTCCTCGTTCTCTCTGGCTACTGTATTGGGTTTATAAGGGAGACATCTCCGCTCGTGCTTCCTATCAAATGTTTTTGTACGTACTCAATTTTGCAAGTGCTAACCGCAATATGTGAAGGTTTTTAAATCCTTTAGGTCAGCCATCAGCCTAACGAACGTCGAACGAACGGGGCGGCACGATAAGATTTACGTGAACGCGCTTTGCGGACCCAGCATTACTTTTAAAAAATATTTTCATAGGAGACGCTTTATTTTTATACAGTTAATAACAAGCATGCACAGCGTGGGAACTCTGGTGGGAAGGAGGGTTAATTTGTAAAGTGCCCTTTTTGGGCTTAAAAATAGTAGGTACGCGTCTAAAACATCGTTTTTCCATGTTTCTGACGATGCTTTATCTTTCTAGAGCATAAAAACATTAGAAAATTTCAAAAGAATATTAAAAAGCCGAATAAATTGAACCAAATGTTCTTTAAACACGAGTATATTGAAAAATTTGACACTTTTTAATAAATAGGCTAAAAATGCAACTTTTCTGCGGAGAAAAATTTCTGGGGTTGAAAATTTTTCGAGGGTTAGGGGCTGAAACGACCCCCATGATCATGTCTCGTTAAGATTCCTGGTTATGGTTTTTATTCAATCTATGTGTATTGGTTTTTGCTGCCGTCTGAGTTATCGTGATAAGCGTTTAATAAAAGGCTTGATTAGGTCGACTCTTCGTTGATTAAGTGTGATGCGGGCTGCGTTTGCATAATTCCAGGGATTACCTTGTTTTTCAATTTTCATTTCAAAAATGGCGGATTTGGTGAAGAATGCAATTACTCTCTATTTGAAGGTAATGAGAGGTAAATGCAATTCATTTACTGCTTAAATTTACACTACTCTATTTTCAGGAAAAAAATTAAAAAAATTACTTTCTGCAGTAAAAGTCCACGTAACTGAGGGCCCAACCCGTAAATCCTACTAATGAAAAAGATAGGGAGAAGGAAAAAGCATGATAAGCATAGGTAACCACACGCGGAGCCTGGACCATGACAATCATAAGTAACAACACCCGGAGCCTGGGAGAAACGGGAGAAATGGCGAAACCGTGATACGCTTAGGTAACCATACCCGGAGTCCGGGAGAAAGGGGAGAAACGGTGAAACCATGATAAGCATAGGTAACCACACCCGGAGCCTGGGAGAAACGGGAGAAAAGGCGAAACCATGATAAGTATAGGTAACCACAACTGGAGACTGGGAGAAACGGGAGAAACGGCGAAACCATGATAAGCATAGGTAACCACACCAGGAGCCTGGGAGAAACGGGAGAAACGGCGGAACAATGATAAGCAAAGGTAACCAAACCCGGAGAAACGTTTCTCCCGGGAGAAACGTTTCTCCCACCGGGGAAAATTTTGATGGGAGAAACGTTTCTCTCGGGAGAAACGTTTCTCCCTCCGGGGGAAATTTTGATGGGAGAAACGTTTCTCCCACCGGGGGAAACACTAGTAGGATTTACCGGTTGGCCCTAACTGAGAAACATATTTGCAAGCACGGTTTTAAAATGAAAAATCTTTTCTTCAAATTTTTGAATTTAAAAAAGCAAAATATGCTATAGTGCCTGATGACAACTCGACCTGTATAGAATAGAAATTCAGAGGGGTTTAGCTCCGAAAATTTTTTCAAAAAGTTCCCTTTTTCGGCTAAAAACTATATACATGCAAAAAAACACTGTTTTTTACATCCAGACAATGCTTGTTCTTTCTAGAATCATATGAACAAAAAATTTCGAAAAAATTTGAAAAAATTCAAGAAATTAAAAAAAAATGCGTATGTGGCGCTAAGCGCAAAAAATTTTACACTTTTGAGCCGAAACATAGCTAAAAACGCGTAAAGGGACGGTTTCTACGCTTTTTTCGAATAATCGACAATTTGCGCGGGTCAGTAGCCACTCTGGGGGCTATAACAATATGTATTTTTGAGGGATTTAGGGGATGGGGAATTTGACTTCTAGAATGGTAATTGACCCGGCAGAAATGGCTGCAACCCTCCCCAGAATTGTCGATTTTTCGAAAAAATTGTGAAAAGTGTGCCTTTTTACCACATTTTTTCGACCAGATTTCGTTCAATTTAGTCAACTTATTTTGAAAATTTTTTTCCGTAATTTTTTGTTTCAAGTTTTTATATTCAAGAAAGAACTCGAGCGTTGTCCGAAACGTCAAAAAACACTGCATCTGATTGACGTGTGCCCATCGTTTTTACCCCAAAAATGGTACTTTTTGAAAATTTTTGGGCCTGCTTTTCTAGAATTCCTATGCTGTACATGCACGCTTATTACCCCTGAACCCCTCCTCAAGGAGACATATAAATTGAATCACATATATCCTGATGAAGTTAAGGTCGGGTTCATAGTTGATAATATGAATTTTTTGATGATTTCAGCCAATTTTTATCAAAGGTTTTCAAAATTTACTGACTCTCTTCGCGCTGTGAAAACCCTATTTTCTCGACGAAAAAGTAGTTTATGTGAGGAACAAGGATTTGTTTACTTCTTACAATGATTTCTCGAGCGGCGCTTTGTATCGATTTCTGCACTAATTTTGCGCGGTTTTTGCACAAAACTTTCAAATAATTTTAACTTTATACGGATCACAAATGATTCTGTCTATCAGAAGACGGCGAGAAACGATACTTTAAGCGTAATGGGCGGATCTTGTCACTATTAGGAAAATTAGGGCTTCGGCCCCTTCCCCTCGGCAGAAAATTCTCGATTCGCCATTGCATTTTGAGGAATATGGACACTGACTTCAAAAATAAGAGCATCAATGTCGATTAAAGATATTCAGTAAACATTATACACAACTTTCTCATATTAAGTACCCAAAGGTACTTATTTTTTTAGCTGTCCGTGGTCACATCATGGCCTTACTTGCCAGACACGTAAGCGTATTTATATCATTCCATGTGTTGAGTTCTGATCTTATCAACTTTAATTTTCTTTTAGCATTGCCCCTATTGCTGGCCCTCTGCATTTGCGTAATGGCCGTACTGTTTGGGATTCTTTTGGTTTTTATTGTTGTTGCAGGAGGCCAGAAGACAGAGTAGGCGTTATTTTTAATTTGCTCGATGGGATTTTATTTCGATAAAAGTCTTTTATAATTCATTCAAAAATTAGGTAAAACAAGGTCGATGATACAAGATCCTCAAAATATAGCTTCCCGAGCATTCTTGACAAATATTTGAAAATGTTTAATGGGCCAACTGAGAAACGAAATTGATAGCGAGATCACGAATCTGCTGTTTTCTTAATCATTTTCGAGTGATAATTTTGTCTAATTCGTGAAAGAGACCAGAGATAATTTTTTAACACAAAGGCGAAACACAGAAAAATGGTAATTAAACGATTCAAATTCAATATTATTCTCTCCATTTATTCCGATCTCTGAATAGTGATTTCGTGAAACATCACTCCTGCCAAATTCTTCGAAAATACTCCAGATTATCTTCAAACGAAATAGCGACAGGCATAGGTGGGCAGCACCAAAATTCTGGAGGTGAGTTGCAAGAGTTTTTCAAAAGTGGTCTTAAAAATGGCGTTTCTTATCGAGCACTATCCATTGGCAACAAAGAATTGCGAAAAAACAAAAAATTTCAAAAGGTATTCGGCCTTCTGAGGGGTGCATACCCCTAACCTCTCACCACGCCCACGTGTGGTGACAGGTAGCATAAAGACAGCTGCCTTATGTATTCAATAAATTTCCAAAATATTACTTGAATTCAGAATGGCCAGCTCTGAATTTTTTAAAAGCGGTTTCCAGTTGCGCTTAAAACTTCATTGAGTTAGACGTTACCATTTTATGGCCTGAAAAGCGCGAAACAATTTAGAAAAATTTTATAAGACCGGACGACACATGCAATAGTCCAAATACTGTAACCTTCGGCGAAGCGCCAGCAACTGATACGTCCAATAAGATTGCAAAAAGTAAAATGTAAACTTTCATAGTTTAGCTTGAAAAATTCGATATTTAACGAGGACAACAGCATTCATGTATAGGATGAGCACCAGATTGGGGGTTAACGGGAAATTTCATGGTGAAAATGAGGCAAAATAAAGGTAAAAAGTCGATGTAAATTAAAAATTAAGCAGAGAGCTTGGAATGATCAGAGACGATAGATTAACGAAGTTTTCAAGCTATATTAATGTATCCAAGTTTCGGACCATTATATATAGCTCAAATAAGCTCCTCGTCTGAACCCCTTCCCCCGCACGGCTGACATAAAAGCATACACGGGCAGTGAAAACTTCTGGGTTCTGGTTGGATGAAATCGCCAAAAATCGCCAAAAATGCTACTAAAAAACGAATTCTGGGGTTCTATAGTGATCTGCGTGGGGTTTTTCAACTACTGGAGGGGTCCAAAGTAAACACCCCGACCCCCCTCCATGCCAACTTGTGCACACAAGATTATTAATTCTGGTAGATCTTCTCCGTTATTCACCCAGAAGTACAAATTTCATGTTATTTTAAATTATTTTAGTACTATACTGTTGAAAAAGCAAGCATCAGTTCCGGACGAAAGCTCATACGCATCAGCTGGTACCAGTGGCATGATACCCCAAGGTGTCATAAATCCTTCGTTTGAACAAGTTGAACCTCTGGGTGTCGTAGTCGTACCGAACAAAAAAGAAGAAGAGGAAGTTGAATTGCAGAGTATTAACTTCTGATATGCAGCCAGTGAACACAGCTCATTTTTTTGTTCATATGTACAAAAAAATATTTTTCTTATAAAAAATATTGTTTTCAAATTTAAAAGCGCCATGATTCGCAGAAGAAGCGCAGGCAGGATCCATGCTAGCAGTCACGACGACGCAATATGGAAGCTAAAAATTAGCAAGCGAGCATGAATAGCTTTTTCGGATATGTAAAACCTCAATCTAATTCGAGTAATAGCTCGAAAACAAAGAGAAGTTGGTTAAAATCCTAAAAATCAGAGATCGTTTCCTTTTTCAGAAAATTCAAGATTTCCGAGATTTCAGGAAAATCCGCTTCACAGGGTATGAGCGTCTATTTTTTAAATTTGCAGCAATTCTGCCAGGTTCATGAATGATGCAGAAATCTCAAAAATCCGTTAATTTATTCAGGTTAACGCAAGTTTTTTTCAAGTTTCAGGTTCAAATTAGCATCTGCCTCTTGAACTCGACTTTACATATTCAACATAATTAATTACCTTCCTGGTAATGAACTAAAGCTAAATACTTCCGTGAATAAAATGTGGTGATGGTGGCCTTGATGAGACAATGGCTCTGTTGGGTTGGTGGCTGTGTTCAATAGCGGATCCAGGAAAAAGATTTCTTTCGGGAAGGCGGTCCAAAAATTTGAAGTCAGATATCTCGAGAACCGTTCGGAGATAGACGCAAATAAAGGCATTTTTGAGCATTTCTCGGCATGCTCTATACAATGTTGAAATGTTGAGGAAAAATTTCGAAAAAAGTCAATTTACTCATTTCATACGCACATGCAAGAAATAGATTGTTTAAGCTATCTACACAACTGATTTCTGATCATCCCATCTATAAACAACTTGTTAATCTTGATGTTTGTAATCAATCATTGTGTTTTGCGAAAAAAACAACATGAAAAATGAATAATTCAGCGCGAAGCGCCGGAATAATTTGGCATGTTCTATGTTTAACTCACATTTGAGCGCTTAAGTGGACAAAACGTACATAGATGTTCATCTTAAGAATAAATCCGGGCGCAAAGCTAGGGAAAATTCTGCATTTAGTGGCGCTAAAGTACCCTAAAAAGCTGTTTGGCGAAGTTTTAGACGCACTTCGATAATTTTTCAGTTTTTCCTCTTGAGGGACTTTTGTGAGGAAAGTTTTTAACATTTCGGGAATGCGGCGGTGTCGCCCCAGGGGTCAGATTACGCATTTATGCATAACCTGACCATCTGATCGCCTTGGATACGAAGAGTGTGCCAAGAAGAACCCTTGCTTTTACAGCTTGGGGATCTGGGGTGACGCACTCAAGCGCCCCCAGCAGGGTACGGAGTAGAGCCCGGAAAATTTGTGAAATGTTGAATTGTAACGTTAAAACTTTCACAAAATCGGCCGAATTATGGTAAACTCGGTCTTAAAACAATTAGAATAAATGAGTTCCTCCATACGTAAAATAAGCTCTCATAAATGTAACTGCTTGGTGTGCATAATAGCAACTGGCACTATTTCATTTAATTCCGAATTTCTAGGTATGAATTTATCCTAAAATATAATCATAACAATCGGAATTTAGATGCATCGTACCACTGCAGTGCAGTTTTCGTATTTCATCCTAATAAATCTAGCATCCTTTGTTGTCAAGAATGGTGTCAACACTTGCATAAGTTTTGATCAAGATGTCGTGCTGTTATATTATGCTAAGAAGTGTGAGCTCAACATCAAACGAGCAACTGATATTCAGCAGCTCTATATGTACATAAATGTAGTCCTTGATTTCCACTCTCCATCTTTTCTTAATTTTTTTGACATTTTTTACCTTCATTTCTTTTGTGAAATATTTTAGAAAAAGTCCCGGATTATTACTATTCTTGTTCTTTAATTCCTTCGGGTTATTCCAACTTAATACTTAATTTCTATGTATTAAATATTTATGATAATTGTAGTCGATCGGGGTGGCCGGCTGATTTTAGTCTATAGACTGTCGTGAACGGTGGATGCTACGGATCACTCAGTGACTACAGTAGGGTAATGATGAATTCAACTGAAACAAAGATACGTAATGATGAATTCAACTGAAACAAAGATACGACGGACGGAAGATAAATCAGTTGATTGGCGATAGGACGGATTGTGAGTTGGGGGATCAACCAGGGGCTTGTATATTTTTTTAATATATGGGAATACGGTCTGTTTTTCTCACGGGCAGATGGTGTCCATTCCCAGACGAGCTAGTTGGCGTCAGCTGTAGATTTCTACGGTCAGTAGGTGTTATAATCTACCATTTTATTTTGTGTTATTCATTTAGTGACTAAGCTAAAACACCGGGTGTTCACGTGGACTGCAGTTTGCTGGAGTTAAGAACGGCTTAAAATGAGTGCCATCTATTTTAGAACCGACAGTCATTTTTCACGTGAATGGTACATTTTCCAGGAATTGGGGTGTATCAGTGTGAGTGAGTCTTATTTTGAAATAAAGGGGCGCTAACTCGGCGCCAGTTTCTGATCTGCAGCTGCCGCTCAAAATAGCTCTTCAAGTTTTCAAGAGCAAATAGTTTTATCGCTTAATGCTTGGATAACAAAACAGCGCTATAGCGTGTGCTTGTGTTACTCAGTGATAAGCCAGCCATATGTTATTATTATATTATATCATAGTGTGATATTATTCATAAGATATTGTGCAATTCAGTGTGTTATGAGAGATTAGTTTTCATTAGATAATGAAAGATTTTATCATGATCTGAATTTCGTTTTCGATTTAGAAAATAATTTTCTTTTACATCTTGATATTTCGCTCATGATCTTTTTATATATTGTAATTATGATTTTCGCAACTAATTGATTGATTGTTGTGATTAATTTTTACCTTTTTTCAAATTCATACGGAATCACTTTTGGCTTTGCACAAATCAACTTCTTAAAATCAGCTAAAGTAAGCATTTGCCTATCAAAAGACTACGCTTGCTTACAAGAGATTGGTGCAAACCGAAAAAATGCTCCGGTTAGTCTTACCTGTCGTGTCAGGCAAAACTGATACCTGTCAAGCAAACCTGTCATTTATCAAGCAAAAACGTCACCTGTCACACTCTAAACTGTCAAAACATGGTGCAACCGAGATAATTTTTGCCTGTATTGTCATCAATTGACGGGCACCTGTCACCTGTCAGCTAAAGAGTTTTTGATGCAATGCAACTGGGCTCAGGCTGCCAGGAAAGTTAATAAATTCATGAATCAAATCAGGAAATTATGATCACTGACGGCCGAAAATCATTGCAAATTACTTAGGTATCCATTCCTCATCTCGCCAAGTATAGGCCAGTGGGGAAGAGGGGTGGAAAATCCGTTCCTGCCATTGCATTATTGTGTTGTTCAGTAAATTTAATTTTGCTGAATGAAGCAGCAGAATCGGGAAAAAAGATATGAATGTGAATATTTTTCGCGTCTAATCCAACGATGATGAAATTTTTTCTATCATTTGTGTCATGGCTTTCATTAGGAAACTGATCAGTATTGTGATTTAAAATTGGAAATAAAGCCTATTAAAACAGATTTTCTTGAGAAAAAAACCAATTAAAAAAAGTTTTGGGACGTTCGACATCGTCTAAAAGAAAATTATCGACGAAGACGAGGACGATCCGAGTTTTGTTTCCTTCGTCCCATCGTCGACGAGATGATGATACGTCCATCATCGACGAAGACGAGGACGATGCTCTTTTTGGGACGATATGCCAGTCCTACTGAGTTCAGGGTGCAATCAGAGCTCATTCTTTTCAGGAAAGTGGGGTGCACTCGAGCTCTAGTTCATGTCCGTTGCCTGAACTTTGCCAACGCTGCATCGTGCAATACATCAGATTTACAAATTAATGTACTACTTTTAAATTCTGTATCGGAACCCGCATAGCACCTCTCTCGCGCTGCTAAGAACTATCGTGACTCACGTTCATAGGCGTTGTATACATATTGAACTTTAAGCCTGAACTGTAATTTCTCGCATTATTGCCTTTTCTAGCTTAAGCTAGCTGACGGATTTGTTAGGGCCCATGCCAGAGGTACAATATAAACGTAAAATAGACAGAAATACCCTTAGATTAAAAAGGCGTTGTTTGAGAGCCTCCTCGCTCAAGTACGAAGAAAAATGCACATAGTGCGATAAAATACCTAGGTATATCAGCGTTAAACGTTAGCGCGATTTGAAATAATTTGTTTTGCACAGCATCTGCCGCGTGGGTGGCTTTGTGCTTTCGTGAGTTGTTGGGGGCCTTAGTTTAAACGTTTAAATAGCATAAGCTAGAGGGATAACATTCACTCCGCTTGCACTTCATCACTTTTCTGTCAGGTCGTCAATATGCCATGTATTTCGTTTTTACTATTTTATTTAGTAGATTCGCGTTCTGTACTTTTTTCGTTTATGCGTATGCACAATGTATTTTCTGAGTGACATGACAACAGTAGTAAAAATCCTCAGTAGTAACCAGCACACATGGGAGTGGGGGGAATCGGAGGGTTTCACTCCCAGATGTCGAACGACCACATATTATTGTAGACCCCCAGAATTCTATTTTTAGTAATATTTTTGGCAATTTTACCCACCCTAACCCCCTAGAATTTTCTTGCTGCCCACGTATGGTAATCAGACGCTGGTTACTATTGAGTAAAAATCCTCAGAAGTAAGCAGTCGCTGTTCACTACTATCCTCATCCGAAAAATAGCTTACAGATTATGCTGCTCGACAAAAAGTGAACACATTATGCAGATTTGAGTAGATATCATAGGTAGCGCGTTAGCGCTTACCTGTAATATACTTGGGTACCCCAACATATGCCCACCCCCTACAGCCACACTACTGGGACACTTCTGTGTTGGCAGTTTTTTAAAAGATGGATAATAAAAAAATTCGTTGCCCGTGTTCTTTGTTTTTTAAAAAATCAATATCCGGTGTGTAAACAGCGTGTAAAGTTTTACTGTAAAGTTATAACTGATAGATTTTTAAAATTTTGGTCGGACAACTTATAGATTTTTAAAATTTTGGTCGGTTACACGGTTTTTCTAACTCACTTTTGCACTCTGTTTAGTCTTGTTTTTTAAAATGTAGGTAATTGAATTAGCTCTAAACACTTTTTAAAATTTTTTGAAGTGACTAATTTCCGGAGGGCCTGTGTAAAGAGTGGAAAGATCTGGCGATTGAAAAAACACATTTTAGTCGAGTTTTCGACTTGTATACGGCTGTCAAATTCTTTGTATAAGAGTCCCATAAAAACCTTTTTATGGAACTGTACAACGTTTCAAGTGCTACCTTCGGCTTACGTGGAAATTTCCTTACACTCAATACGGCAATACGGATTGAGATCTAAGGGTTCAAACTTTACACTCTAGTATATGGTGTGAAAAAACAGATTTTGTATTAGATTTCTCTGTCAACTTTTCCGGTTATAAGTCGGGACAAATTGAATAGAATAAAAAAAATTAAAGTACGTTCCAAAGGATACACGTCGCAGTAAATTGCGTTCGAAAAAACTCAATCTTGAGTTATTTCCGGAGGTGTGAAGCTAGAAATCAGGCGTGTAACATATGGTGAAAAACACGTTTTTTCCCTGTTTTGATTGGTCACTATCTCAAATATTTCGCAAAACAGAAGTCTTCTACACACAAATGTACTACAATTCGAGGGCTACAAACTGACCTAAATCGAATTTATTTTCACTCAAAAGGAATTGAGGTTCAGATTTCAAAAGTTTACAATGTAGTGGATGGTGGAAAAATACGTTTTTGTCCCCTTTTTTGTCGCCAATTTCACCATTTGGAAGTCGGAATAAGTCGAATGAGATTCAATAAAGTAATTAATAAGGGGTATACGTCAAAGCAAATAGTGTTTATTTACATCAATATTGAGCTATTTCGGGAGGTATATAGTCAAAAATCGAGGGTGTCAAATCTGTTTCTGTCTTTCTTTTTTTCTGACAACTTTTCCGCTTATGAGTCTGAGCATGAAAAAAGTCTAAAGATGTACCAGGGTTCAAACGTCATACGTCTAGTTGGGTGCGTTTGTTTACACTTAACAGTAGTGTAAAGTGGTTTACATTCAATATTTATTTGTCCGCAGACTATTGTGGAGAGTCAATTTTTTCATAAATATTGGTCGAAATATCAGAGTAATATCAGAATTACGAATCCGACTAAAATCTTCTTAACATTCAGGAGTTGTGCAAAGTGTACACTGAAGATTAATTTAAGTGTTAGAGCGTGGCGAGAGCTTAATTTTTTCAAAATGTGCTCTGTAACGTCAGGATTACGAATTTGACTGTTAGTTTTCTCTACACGCAGTAGTTGTGTAATGTCTACACTATTCGTTCATTTTTGACGTGTTAAGCTTTACATTACAAATTTATTGTACTTCCAGAGCATTGCAAAGCGTAAAATTTTTTCAAAATATGTCCCGAAAGGTCAGGATTACGAATCTGACTAGTATGCTTTCTTTACACCCAGTAGTTGTGTAAAGTTTACACTGAAAATTAACTTTTGTTCCGGAGCATTGCAAAAGCTGATTTTTTAAATGTCCCATGTAAGTTAGGATTGAAAATATGAATGTAGTGTTCTTTACACCAAATTGTTGGGTAAAATTTATGCTGAAAGCATTTGATCGGTTTAAATAAGGTAAGGTTGTCTTGCTTAAAAAGGATAATGCTGATGTCTAGAACAATCTTGGTTCTCAACGTTCATGAACTGTTGTCATTATTGTGGCATGATACAATGTGTTTAATGACTGGTTCACTCAAAACTTGCTAATTGAAAGTAGGGCACTAGCAAAGTAAAAAGCTCTGTTGGAACAAAAAGGACGAATTTACATGGAATTACGCGTCAATAAGGACATAAAAGGGGCTGGGGAAAAGTTGCCTAGGTATGCCTGTGAAAGTTTCAAGAATCCACTTAAAATATGAATTCTGCTAAAAAATGCAAAAAATCGATGTATATTCTGCGGCTTCTAAAAAAGCGCCCATTCACGAGACGTTGTTTATCGCCTCAGAAAAAGAGATAATAAGGAAGCTTTGATGTGTTTAAATAACCGATTCAGTTTCTTATCAATATCAAATTTTTCTTTCGATATCTAACACAAGATTTAGCTAATCGTCAATGACTCCATAAATGAATTATGACAAGAAAACCATCTTGTTTATAGCTGCCCCATAGCAATGCATGCCATGATGGAGTAAGAATGCACATTATGTCTTTTTTGATTAGTGATCGCTTCTCTTTTAGGGATAAGCTGTTCATGTTATTTATTTTTACGTAGGAGGTGCAACTCCCTTCTGCAGGCCACAGAATATACTTCGATTTTTTGCGTTTTTCAGTGGAAGTCGTTTTTTAGAGATCTTACAAATTTCATAGACATACTTAGCTAACTTTTCTCTAGTCCCCGCCTTTATATCTCCTCAATGATGCGTAATTCTTAGTATATTCGTCCTTTTTGTTCTATCGGAGCATTTTTCTTTGCTAGTGTATATACTCGTATGTGTGTGAGTACATACATAAAGGGTTTATAGCTTTTTAATGCACAGTATTCATAACTACAGCGTGAACATTTAAAAATACGTAAAGATGACATTTGAAAACATATGCTTTTCCACATAAACTTGTGCTGATGTCTGATGCAATTCTCTAAAAATTTTGAAGTTAGTTCAGCTGAAAATCAGTCAATCTATTAATTAAATTTAGCAGTTTAGTTTTCTCGTGCATGATATTTCAATATTAGCACGTAAAAACCTGCATATTAACAGTTTTTTTGAAGTCAAATAATCTCGGATCATTTTTATCGCATAAAAGGTAATTTATTGACGGACAAGGTTCTCACATTTACTTTTTCGGAAAAATGAAAAGTAAACGGCAAACTTTTGAATCAGCTAGGCGACTAGAACTCGTTTCTGATCAGAACACGGATAACCATGAGACAGCTGAACTGACCGCGTGACTTATTTAAAATTCGTTCTTCTTGGAGCAGTACATGCATAAGGCAAAATGTCGAGACGCGCGAGATATTCGCGATTGCAAGCCTTATGTTTTTTCTAATTCTCTTAGATACACATTGAAACAAAATAAATTATGTTTTGAAAATAAGTGAAAGGAATTTCCTAAATGACATAATTTATAAAAGTTTGGCAACAACGATCACGGATATAGCGCAATGCAAGAGAACAAAAGGAGTAATAATTTCCTGGATTTTTTTATCGTAAAACAGTTTTTGCATGTTTTGCTTCATTTATATACGCGTAGGTATGTATTTCCGTTGCATCGATTTTTGACAAAGTTATCCTCAAAATGACTTCAATTAGAAGAAAGCAGCTTTGCATACAGGTAGGACATTGATACATCGCTTAACTTTCGCATCATTCCCGACATGACGACATTTGTTTGCTCCTGTTGCTTTATGCTCAACGTGCAAAATTATTTTTCAGTATTCCAATTATTCTTTGATAGACGGTTAAAAAATGATATTTTCCATAATAATATTCGTATGTCTAATTAGCGCACCTGCCGTTGTGGCCTTACCGCCACCAAGCTCAACCGCACGATCGACGACAAAACAAGAGCCGTTTTACCTACATCCACAAGTGAGTTGCTGTCTTTCAACTAATCGAAAAATTGTAGTTCTGTTTATTCGATACTTAGTGATTAATTCTCCGGTTTCCCGATCATGTGGCGGGTCGGTCACTGTGTTTTCTCTAATATGTTCTACAATGCAATTTCAGGGATATCGGAAATGGTTAAAATGCAAAATATGTGAAAAGTAAATAGAATAAAGTTGCTTAATAAACATTCTCTGCCTTGTAATTTCACAATATCATGATTGCTCCAGTATAGATCGCCTAAAGATGGTTAAAATGTGAAAATTTACATATGGGTAGGTACCTATATTTGAGCGACAATATCTCCTTCAATTTATAATTTCTGGATAACTAATACGACAAGGTCGTTGTTGCCCACAAAGAATGTGTAAAATTTAATCAAAAATCGAACGATAGTCCCGAACATAGCTGGGCAGCACCAAATTCTGGTGGGGGTGTGGGGTTGCAAGAATTTTTAAAGGTCAACAAATGGTCTCAAAAATGGTGGTATGGCGAGAAAACGCCATTTCTCAACGTTACTCATCGAGCACTATCCATTGACATAAAAAATCGCGAAAAAGAACAAAATTTTCAAAAACTGAATTCTGGGGGTCATTTTGGTTCGAAGGGTATTCGGCCCGCTGGGGGTGCATACCGCCCCAAAGCCCACCACGCCTACGTGTGGTTCCGAGATGATCAGCGTAAAACTTCAAAACAAGTATGTTTATCACGATTTTCCAGCACTCTACGACGTAATATAAAGCAAATTCAGCCAATTGATAAGATATCGAAAGTGTCCGGCATCATTCAAAAGACTAGGCAGTGGATATTTCATACCAATACCTTTTAGAAAATTTTGCTAAAACTTGTCCTTTCACGTTTTTAGAAACTTGTCGGACGTTCCTGCCGATAAGTTCAACTGCAAAGCATTCATATATGCAACTGGGGGATCCCTCGCCAAAGTTGTTCGTCCTCTCTCTTCCCCAAATAAAAATCTTTTTGACCACTCCGAGTATCTAAGAAGACTTTCCTTTTTTAGCCATTTTTATGTGTTTTTTTGCCATTTTTGGCGAAAAATTATCCTTCATTATTCTTCACTAGCTAAAAGTGGCCGGAAACCCCCACCCCACCTGAACTTTCGAGCCTTTGGCGGGGACGGGGTCCGATGGAACAAAATCACATAAAAAAGCATCAAAAATTTAATTCAGGAAAGTCACCCGATTTGAGGGAGGGTTCGCTAGAATCTCGGGGTAAAAGGGTTTAGCCCAGACCATAGATTCACAGCATGACTATTCCTGGAGGTGGGCGAAAATTTGAGATTTTTTGGGTAAAAATGACCCAAAAAACTGATGTAGGCGCAAAAATAGACTCAAAACTACGTTATTACACAGTTTCTGGTAACTTAGTACTTTCAAAGAAAATTTTCAATTTCCGTTCTTTTCTGACTTTCATTTTGTCTCATTTTCCTAGAAAAGATTTTGAATTTTTCCATTCTCAGGAGGTCTGATCAAAACTCCCAGTGCATGTCTGATCCAGAGCTCCAGACGCCCACGCCCATGTGTGGCTGTAATGTCTCATGGGGCAGGAAATGAGACTCTTGTTGACCCAATAGAATTTACTCTCCCCAAACACGCCAGATAATTGTTTCATTTTGATACATCCTAATTCAAACTAAATCAAAATGACCTCCGGCCAATACCGGCCATTCACGAATGAAAATAGCTGCCAATCAATCAAGGCATTTGCCAATAATAGACAATCTTCGCTTCATTTGCGACATGTAATGAAGTTTGTGGACTCGCGTTCTATTTTTTTAAATTTCACTTTTTTTTAAACCAATTTTTTTTTCAAAAATCTTTGTGCACATCACAGAGAGGCTAGTTTAGTTTGGAAGAGCTAGGAAAAGAATGTAAGATAAAAATCTTTAGTTTATTGAACTAACCACAAGGTATGTTACAAATCACGAACTTTAAAGCAGCTCAGAATTGAATAATTTAGCTTTACATGATTTTGAACTCACTTTAAGAAAAACTTAGCACACTTCATTCTGCTTTGGTTTTTTATCGTTTTTCTATTAATGTGTAACGGTTAGATAATTGATGTATCAACGACATTTTGATTACCGCTTGAAGTCCATTCGAAAAAATGATTTACTTTTGGATATCACACATGAGAGCAAACTCTGATCCTTTACGCACGAGCTATGTTCAAAAATTGGCCAGATATCCTTGAAACAGCCCGAAAATTTAGAATAACACAGGATAAAATTTAGGAATGAATTAATGTCCCAAGACGTTATTGCAAGAGAAGCACATGATCTTTGTTGAAATCACAATTAGTTACATACAGTAAACGACTGTCAAAAATCGTTACTCGTTCTCTCTGGCTACTGTATTGGGTTTATGAGGGAGACATCTCCGCTCGTGCTTCCTATCAAAAGTTTTTGTACGTATGCAATTATGCAAGTGCTAACCGCAATATGTGAAGGTTTTAAAATCCTTTAGGTCGGCCATCAGCTTACCGGACATGGACCGCCAGTGGGGCCATTAAGTGCCCTATTTACATGAACGCGCTTTGCGGAACCAGCATTACTTTTAAAGAAAATTGTCATAGGAGACACTTCATTTTTCTACACTTAATATCCTACATGCACAGCATGCGAATTCTGGGAAAAGGGGGTGTTAATTTTTAAAGTGCCTTTTTTGGGCCTAAAAATAGTAGGTACGCGTCAAAAACATGGTTTGACCACGTTTCTGACGATGCTCTATCTTTCTAGAGTATAAAAACACTAGAAAATTATGAAAAACTTCTAAAAAGCCGTGAGTATATATCAAAATTTGACACTTTTAAGCAAATAGCTTAAAAATGCACCTTTTCTGCAAATTACCAGGAATTTTTTGGAAACTTTTGGAAAATCGCGAATTCTGAGGTGAAAAATTTCTGGGGGTTGAATATGTTCCGGGGTTGTGGGTGAAACCACCTCCCAAACCCCCCATGATCACGTCTGGTTAAGATTTCTGGTTATGGTTTTTATTTATTCTATGTGTGCTGGTTTTTGCCGCTGTCTGAGTTATCGTGATAAGCGTTCAATAAAAGATTTGATTAGGTCGACTCCTTGTTGATTACAGTGTGTACACAATTCCAGTGATTACCTAGTTTTCCAATTTTATTTTCAAAAATTGCGGATTTGGTAAAGAATGCAATTACTAGCCATTTGAACGTAATGAGAGGCAAATGCAATTTATTTACTGCTTAAATTTACACAACTCTATTCTTAGGAAAAATGGAATGAAAAAATCACTTCCTGCGTTAAAAGTCCACGTAACTAAGAAACATATTTGCAAGCACGGTTTTAAAATAAAAAAATGTTTTTGTTATTGTTTAAAAAGTAATTTCACATAATTCTGTGGCTGTGTGGCTGCTATTTGGAGCACATTTTTAAAATGAAAGCCTTTGAATTAGGCATTGCTTGCTATTTTATTCTTCCGTTATTCAAGCAAGATGCTAACAAAACCGCAAATGTTTGTAGATTTGACGCTAGTGCTCTAAAAAATTGTATAAAAATCGAATCTTGGTACCTATCCGTTTCATTGAGAATTGTAATAATATGTGACTTACATGCGAAACCTCGACTCTATTATGCATTTCAGTAACTAGCGAAGGAAAGTGCTGCGATGGAACAAAAAAGACGGATATATTCGGGATTCGGGATTATTAAGTATGTAAGAGGAGGGATTAGGAAAAAGCTACCTATGTATATGCCTTAAGTCGTAGAATCTTGTAAAAATCAGGCTTTCTGAAAGCAACGCAAAAAATCGAAGTACATATATTCTGCGGCCTGCAGATTGAAATAAACTATTGAGCCAAAAAATGATTGAAAAAGCAGCAAGTTAGCTATGCAGTATGGGAAATTAGATCGAGTAAACTAGGCGAGACATTGAATGCCAATTGAATGAAAAAGCGAACATTAATGCATTCAAGACAAGCAAGGAAAGTGTTGGTTCAAAGCAAAAGGAAACGCTACTCAAAAAGAAAACGCTAAAAAACGTTAAAAAAACACTACTTACGTGAAACAGCGATTGCGTGCACTTAGCAATTGACGCCAGGTTAGCTGCTATAATGCTTATGAGGCTAATATTGAGAATAAGGTGACCTCCTAGAAATTAACTTTGCATGGATGATTTAATCTAATTAAGGGTCAAGGAATTCAAATCTGAAAGAATTAGGTGTCGGTCGGCATTATTGACCGAGTTACAGGTTGTTGAACTTCATGTGTTTAAGGATAACAAATTAATTGAGACGAAGTGTGCTATTCTCAATATTACCGTTTTTACTTCTATTATACTTAGGCTTAGGCTTAGTATATCTGAAAAGGTGTTTAAAGCTGCTTAGGTCGAGGTCGCTCCCACTCAGGTCGATGTATAGATGCTAATACTTAAGTACAAATTTTCGAAAAAAACGTGATTTTATGCCTTTACAAGCAATAATATAACGTAGATATAGAAAACACGATCTGTCAACCATGAGAGTGAAAAAATCTTTGACAAAAATTTTTTTTCGAAAATGTTTTTTTCACTCACATGGTTTTCCGACAGTTTTTTCGACCTCTGAGTTGAAGATTATTGTTTGAAAAGGCCTAAAATCACGTTTTTTTGAAAATTTGACAAGGTCACCTTATTCTCAATATAATCCTGCTTATGATAACAAAATAAAACATCTTCAAATATAATTGCAGTCAATTTTCTATCAATCGTGATACGAAGCAAGTCAGCGTTGCAACTTGCAAAGCAATTTACAATAAGTAAACATTTTAGATTATGTTTATACATTCCTACATGGAAGCATTGAAAATTATTTAAAGAAGGTTACACTTTTTCAGAGCCTGCAGAATATACTTCGCTTTTTTGCGTTGCTTAGAGAAAGTCTTCTTTTTACAGATTTTGCGGCTTTATAATATAGATAGGTAGCTTTTTCCTAGTCCTCTCCTTTTACATCCTTAGTAATCCACAATCCCATGTATATTCGTCTTTTTGTTCCAGCGGAACACATTTTTTGCTAGTGCCGTGCTAATAATTATCATGATTTGAGTAAATCAGTCAGTAAACACATACGGTAACATGCCACAATAATGACAGCAGTCCGACGAACACGGAAAACAATATTGTTCTGAACATCAACATTATCTTTTTTGAGCCAGACAATAACCTTACCTTATTTAAACAGATCAAAGGTTTTCAGCTTAAAATTTACGCAAATATTGGGTGTAAAGAATATTTATGCTCAGTATCGTAATCCTGACATTACATCGAATATTTTGAAAAAAATTAAGCTTCTGCAACGCTCTGAAACTAAATTTAATTTTCAATATAAACTTTACATAACTACTGGGTGTAAAAATACGTACAGCCAGATTCGTAATCCTGACCTCACGGAACATGCATTTTGAAAAAAATCACGTTTTGCAACGCTCTAGACGTAAAATACATTTGGAGTGTAAACTACACATTAACAATAAACGAATAGTGCAAACTTCACATAACTATTGGGTATAGAGAAAACTAACAGTCAGATTCGTAATTTCAACGTTACGTAGGACATTTTGAAAAAAATTAAGCTTCAGCAAGGCTCTAGAAAGGAAGTTAATTTGCGGTGTAAACTTAATACAACCATAGAAGTAAAGGAGATTTCAGTCGGTTTCGTAAATCAGATATTACTGTGATATTATGATCAACATTTATAAAAAAATTAAGTCTCTCACAATGGCCTGAAGACAAATGAATATTAGATGTAAAGCACTTTACACCACTGTTTAGTGCAAACAAACACGCTTAATTGGCGTATCACGTTTGATTTCTGGTACATTTTTAGACTTTAGATCATGTCCAGACTTGTAACCGGAGAAGTTGATAGGAAAAACAAGACAGAAACATGTTTTACACACCCAATTTTTCACTTTACATCTCCCCAAATAGATAATTATTGATATAAATAAACGCAATTTCTGTGACGTGTATCCCCTTTCAATTTTATTTTATTCGACATATCCCGACTTCTAAACGGAGAAAGTGGCGAACAAAATAACGGACAAACTCGTATTGTCCACCATCCACCGCATTGTAATTTTTGAAAATCTGAACCAAACTCCCCATTGAGTGTAAATAAATTCGGTTGCGGGCATGCAGCGTACCTACACGTAATCTGTTCGACGTAAGCTTACGCATTTCCTACTGCTTTAAACCAACAATTTCTTTGTTGCCTTGAACGCATAAATGTTTGCTAATTCATTCAAATGGCTTACGAAGTCGCTCCAAGTTTACTCCATTCACTTTCCCATAGCTAGTGCATTAGCTGACTTGTTGATTTTTCAATCGTTTGTTGCTTCAATAGTTTATTTCAATCTGCAGGCCGCAGAATATACTTCGATTTTTTGCTTTGCTTAGATAAAGTCTGATTTTTAGCAGATTTTAGCGAGTTTAGGTAGATTTTTCCTAGTCCCCTACTTTTACATCCTTAATAATCCTCAATCCCAAATATATTCGTCTTTTTTGTTCCATAGGAGCTTTTTTCTTTGCTTTTTTTATAATTTCGGTCACTGCTAGTTCTTTCTAGAACATAAAAACATGACGAAAATTTCGAATTTGAAAAAAGTCGAGAATATTTAACGAAATATAGTCAACAAATGTTAATGTGCCAAGTTAGGACGGTGGCTGTGTAGGGACACGGTGACTGACTTGGATGGTGGCAAGGCCATGTGCGACGGTGTCCTTCTTAAGACGGTGGCCATGTTGAGAAGTTTGGTGGCCATATTGGGACGGTGACCGCGTTGGGACACCATTTTTGAGCCTGTCTATCAATTAGTAGCCGTACTTTGGGAATATCATAAATCTGTGATGTGAATCAGAAATAAATTACCAACCTCCGAACCTCGCATATCCACAAAATAGCAATGGTTCTCGTAGAGAAATGAATGAAATGTAGCATAATTTGCTACTTATAATATGTATATGTAGAATGAAAATGCGAGTAAACATTTATGAGGCCACAAGAGTAAAAAGGCCAAGAAAAAGGTCACTCAGAAATGACAGGAAAACAGAAAAGCAAAGCAAAAGAAACAAACACAATTTTACATTAACTGACAATGAGAAACAAAAACGGCAATGCTGTAAGAAAGGTGAGAGACCCGTGCGAGGCAAAAAAATGAAGAAAAGGTAAGAGAAAAAAGCCGCTATCGACGAAAAAGAAAAGCAATAAAGATACAACGGCAAATGTCAAATAAAGCAGGGCGAATTTAAGCATCGACGATCAGCGGATCATCAGGACATTCAACGTAATGTTTGTCATCGGAGCCGGAGGAGAAGCTGCAGTAGGCAGCAGGGGCGGATTTAGGGGGTGGGCAAGGGGTCGGCCGCCTCCTTCCACATTGCCCAAAGTAGTTGTTGAAAGAAAGGATATGTAATTTGCAATGATTTTGGCCGTCAGTGATCATAATTTCTCATATTTTTCCGGCGCTTCGCGCCGCAAATAATTTTCAATGACATTTATTTACATTATGGCGTCCTGGAAGCCATTTTTGCTCATGGAATAAGTTTCAAAACAATTTTAAGAGCAGAAACAGATATATCAGTAGAGATTTCTTATATTTTCAAGCATAAATTTATATATAAATTTTTGATGTTTAGCCTCAAACGCTACAAATACATAAAATCGAGCACTAAAGCAAGTTTGTATAGACGTCCTTCGGCCTAAATTTCACAAATTTCTAGCGCTTCGCTCCAGATTTTCGATAAGTCGAAAGAAATTTAATGATTTTTCGGCCCAAAATATGGAAAACTTAAAAAATTTTGAACAATGTTGCGTCGGGAGCGATTTTAAATAAAACTAGACAAGGTGTCACGCTAAAAACACTATTCCGGACGTAAGGACAAATTTTTTGACCTATTTTTTGACCGTTTTTTGGAAAAGTTGAGGCACTGCCCTCCCCCAAGAAGAAGGAAGCAGGCAACAGTGTGAGGATGAAGTATGTATACGTATGTAGGTATTTGCGCCGAAACTAGCTCACAATGGAGCGTGCTTGGAGGAAGGAGGCATGTTAAAGAAATAGTCGGAACGGTCGCTGATTGAACCGGCAAAGAAGACAATTATCTATTTTTGACGTGGTTATTGATTCGTGGCTAAGCGTAACAACATCCGATTTCTTAATGCTCAACGGTCGATAGTAGTCGCAAGCATAGTTGATGGGTGGCACCAAAGTTCTGGGGGTGCAAGATTTTTTCGAAGGTCAGAAATGGCCTTTAAAATGGTAGTATGACGGAAAGACACTATTTTTCAACGTTTCTCATCGAGCACTACCCATTGGCATCAAACAAATTCGAAAAAAACAAGAAAAATTCAAAAATTGAATTCTGGGGGCTGCATACCCCCAAACCTCTACGCCCAGGTATGGTCTACACTCTCCCCCATAGCCTCTTTATGAGCGTCTCTAGTCCCTTCCTCCGAAGAAAAAATTGAAGTTTCTTTCTAAGTGAAGAATGACCGTCAGAATTGATATTGAAACGGTCGGATTTATTGATTTGTATAACTTCTCTCTTCCAAAGAGGTCAGGTTTGATCAAGAACAGAAGTTAGGTCAAAATTTTCGGGCGTTCACGCGGAATTATGTCATTTTCGGTATTGTATTTCTTTGCAACGTGTCAGAAATTAGTACAAAACAACTTAAACATTTTTTGTTTAGAAATCATGTTTTCGGTCCTTTTCATATGACGTATTTTATGAATATGATTGAAAACAAGTTTAATGTTCTAAATTGCAAGGTGGCGGAGCACCAATTTTTTCAAAAAACATCAGAAAACGTATTCAAAAATATGTCCTTCTCGTGCGAAACAGCGTTTCTCGCGTTTTACGTTGTTTACATCTAAAATAGCTGTTGGCGCAACATTTTTCAAAATATTTCAAAATTTTCGACATTTTTGTGCGAATAAATCATTAAATTCCTTTACTTTACTGAATTGCGCCCGTAAATTTATGAAATTTAGGCCGAAAGGACGACATTTAGGAACTTGAATTTACTACTCATTTCCTGTATTTAGCGTTTGACGCGAAGCGTCGAAAATTTTCAATCTTAAAATAAAAGAATATTATGCTGACATATAGCTGTTTCTGCAAATCGTATTAGACCTACGTATTCCTCGAGCAAAAATATGGCTTCCTCCATAGCTGGGCAAGCCTTAAATTCTCGGCTGGTACCGGAGCCCAATTTTTTGGTTGGTTGCCTAAGTCAGAAAAGTGGTTGCTACGTAACTCATGCGTGTAATAATTTATGCATCAAATTTTTAAGATGGTAGCCTTGCTTCCACGCAAATTCCATTCATAATTTCACGCGAATTCGCACTATTTCTCGCGACATAATTTTTTAATTAAAAATGGTGTGTCAAAATAAGAATGGTGTAAAAAATAGTGCAATCGATAATTTGCATAGCAATTATGTTTGAACCCTAATTATTTTAGTAACAATAGACGTTTAATCTTGAAGAGACATTCACCGCCTTTAATATGCTTATTTTTATGCAATTTATTGTGTAAAAATAAAACTTTTACAGAGTTCCTCATTTTCATGTCGTAAAATAGTACGTTTTCATTTCAAATATAAATCCTGCTTGAAATGCACGAAAATAGTCAAAATTCAGCGCAACCTAAACATCAATAACAAATATGTAATAGAATTAAATCGATTCGGCGCGAAGCGCCGGAAAATATAGACATTTTACCTTTCTGTAACGCAATTTCGCATTACAAAAATTGTCCGAATTTGGCGCGGCTTAAGCATCAATAACAAGTAATAAAATTAAATCAATTCGGCGCGAAGCGCCGAAAAATTTTGAAATTTCACCTTTTTGAAACTCAATTTGGCAATTTTGCATTACAAAAATTGTCCGAATTCGGCGCGAAACGCCGGAAAATTCTGAAATTCAACCCTTGTGAAACGCAATTTCGCAATACAAAAATTGTCCGAATTTGGCGCAGCTTAAGCATCAATAACAAGTAATAAAATTAAATCAATTCGGCGCTAAGCGCCGGAAAATTTTGAGATTTCACCCTTTTAAAACGCAATTTTGTATTACAAAAATTGTCCAAATTCTGGCGCGAAACGCCGGAAAATTTTGAAATTTAACCTTTGTGAAACGCTATTTTGCATTACAAAAATTGCCCAAATTTGGCGCTAAGCGCCGGAAAATTTTGAGATTTCACCTTTTTGAAACGCAATTCTGCATTACAAAAATTGTCAAAATTTAGCGCGGCCTAAACATCAATAACAAGTAATGTATGTATAAAAGACTAGCGCTTATTTACACATAAAACAGGTGGACAGACAAGTATGTATGTATTTTTAATACATCGATGTGTAGAAGATCACAAAAATACATATGTGTTTTATTTTGATCTGACGAACTATTATTTTCTCTAAATTAGTCTTTACTTACTTGAATATAATCTCTGAATTATGCATTACTTACGTACATACCGATTTTCAGAGCCCAGTAACCGATTTGGTTGCCGGGATTTAAAAATCGGTTGTTAAGATCTGAAAAATGATTGCTGAGCTCCAAAAATCGGTTGCTGAGGTCGGAAAATCGATTGCTAGG
>JAVLUZ010000051.1:0-57647 GCA_036768485.1 Mermis nigrescens | reverse complement strand
ATGTAAAATTGCCTTTTATTATATTGCTTCAGCTGTTATGGAAAATGACACTATGTACCTACTCGCATCGTCCTAGGGAAATTTTAATTTTTAAAGAAATGTAGATATAAATCTTATTCCTTGCCTAATAAGTTTTGGCGCTCCGTGTCTTGCTATCTTTTGTTAATTTACTAGGAAAATCAAGAAATCTTTCGAACAAATTTCAAGTTATATGATAATCTAAATGGATAAAGCGTAAGTTAACTTTTAAAACTTCCAAAAAATAGATGCGTTCATTATTTTCAAGTTTAAAATAAGTCAATGTCGGTAGTTACGAAATATAGTCGGAAGTTTGCCAAAAAGTGAAATGCATACTTTTTTAAACGAATTCCTGTCGTATTACCTTTGACACTTGGGAAACACCAAGCTTCTAGGGGCCTGATGGGTCGAAAGGGACGAAATTCGCAATATACACACTATTTATTCTGCGTGGCTAGCCATTAGCAGGATGATGCTTAACAAGTTGAAAATTAAATCAAGTCAAATCATGATATTTCCGAATTCTCAAATCAAGCTCTTAGTATCTGAAACAAAAAATTAATTGAGAAACTTCTTTTAGTAGCATTTAAAACGATTGAAATGTAGCATTTTCTGTTAAATCTGAAAATCGGCCTTAGCAACACATTTTAAAAGTCCAACATTGCATCAAAAATCTTTCATCGAAAAATAATGACTAGTCTGTTCCATTTCAAACAGCCCATTTTCTTTAAATTCCTATTACTGTACTAGTTTTCACCGCGAAAATGACATCTTAATAATAACTTCGTCGCAGCTGGTTGCTTAGAGCTCTCTTATTGATTTTTAATGAACTTTGCCTAAGACATTGTGCGTATCCAACAAAATATGCCGCAACAACATAAACCGTAGAATATTCTGATACAGTAATTAGTCGTAAAGCGAAAATGGGCCGTTTAGAATGGAATAGAATAAAGTTAAACGAAAACGAAATTTTTGTTATTGTTTAACGTAAAATAAATACTTTTTTATTAGCTTTGCTGACCTGAGAACTTAAAAAATTATAGCTTGGTGTTCTTCCTACAGAAAATACCAAGTAAGCTACATACAAGGAACAAGTTGCACACCACCTGTTGGAATAAGACTATAGCCGAATAATATGTTGCAAAAGCAGTAAATTCCGTCAAATTAACATTTAGAGGCTTATAATGTATTTTTCTCCATTATCTCACCTTTTTCGGTGTGAGATTATTAATCAAATATATAAGCTAGGCATAAGCTGTACGTATCTATTTATTTTGATTTTGCATGAAATGACTTGTGTGCAAATAAGGAAATCTATGAACTTATGTACCGTAACCACAACCATATGTACACAGTTTCTAGAAAACATGTATATGTACGTAGGTATCTTCAGCTCACTCTTCTACTTCTCAGCACTTACCAATCAAAACTCAAGAGCTCGTTGGAGATGTCCTCAAAATCTAAAGTGTGCAGTACCCATACCAAACACAGTATTCGAATGAAATGAAAAATAGGCATAAGGTACATATGTACGCGGAAAGTAAAAGCTAGAGGGTCTGCTCGGAAATGACGTGATACTAATTAAAAACAGCTGAAATTACACTCTTCACAGCCACACAATATCACGGCTTTGATCTGTGTCTCATGGTGACCAATTTTATTATTTTTTTCGGAGCGCTTGGACTTTTAATTTTACATTAATTTTTAATTGGATCAGATGTTTCGCGGTTGCTACTTGCTTGTTGATTATGTAGGTATGCCTTTTAAATTATGCATGGACGCTGCTGAATTTACAACTTTCGAGAAAAAAGGGATTTTTCAGCAAAGTCACCCAGGAAAAGCACATTTTTTAGTCTAATAGGCTTCTATTATTTCCAATACTTGTGCGCACTCAAATGGTTTAAATCATCAAATATGATGCATTCTTTGATTCAAAGGGCATATATGTACATAAACATACATATATATATACACACACACACATAATATATATATATATATATATATATATATATATATATATATATATATATATATATATATATATATATATATATATATATATATATATATATATATATATATATATATATATATATATATATATATATATATATATATATAGCATTTACTTAAAAATCAAGATCCTACTGAAGACTTAAGTTGATAAATGGATTATTAACTTCGTTTCGTTTCGGTTCTATACTTGTAAATGTTTTGTGATTCCTAAGTGTATATAAAGCACAAGGACCACAAGGACAGAAAGCAATAGCACGAAAATTCAAACGAGCCCAATATCAATTAGATAATAATTTTTGAATATTTCTAAGAGTAAACTTTCTGGAACAAAAACATAGCAAGATACTATACACACCTTCAGTTACTAAAAACGATGAAGCAGGTACAAAGCAACAAGAAAAAGCATGCGTCTACAAAGCACACACCCGACGAACAAAAAAGAAAAGCGCACGAAGTCGCAACGGCAACACAGTAAAAAGCACTGCACAAAAAAGGCAGGCGCGACCATAGGTGAGCAGTTCAAATTTCAAAAAATGGTCTTGAAAAGGTGGTATGGCGAAAAAACACCATTTTTCAAAGTTTCTCTTCGAGCATTATCCATTAGGATCGAAAAATTGCGAAAAAAAGCAAAAGCATTCAAAAAACTGAATTTAGAGGGAATTTTGTTTTCTGTGGGATATTTGGCCTTCTGAGGGTGCATACCCTCCAAACCCCCTCCCATCATCCCCACCTGTGAGGACAACGCGCTAATCAGTTGAAAATTGAGCTGGAATTTTTTTCCCAAAAATTTCAAAAAAAATTTCAAAAATTTAACGAGTTGAAAAATTGCATTAATAACGCTTTCAGTTATAGTCTGCTCCATTAAAATTTGCGGTTTTCTTTAAAATGTTTTTACAAGAATTAGGCTACAAAAGCCGGTTTAAACTTTTGATGCAGTAATGCGGCTTAACACTGGCATGCGTCCCGAAGTGACTCGACTAGTGTTGTAAAAGATAAGGATTTTTCGCAAGATAAAAGATAAAGACAAAGTTGAAATTTTAAAATCTAGAAGATATAGATAAAGATAAAGATAAAGATAATAAATTAAGGACGATAAAGATAAAGATAATTTGCAAGATAAAGGAACCAAAAAGTTAAAGATAAAGATGAAGATTAAATATGGTCGCCTGACTCTATAGTCTGTTTCACATGACTTCGCGCATAAATTCTAAGAATTTTCATCGACAGTGTGCCGAGGGTTACGATAATTATATACCAGATCAATGCTATAATCGCAATTTGTCAGCTTATTGCTCGGATATGGTTTAAAATTTATGACCGAAGTTGTGTGAGACAGACTATAGGTGAATGACGTGTGTGAAGTGCAATAAACGAGAGTGGATGATGTGAAGCAGCCAACCGAATGCAATCTTTACACCTGAGTTCGGAGAGGTGGTAGGCATTAGGCACACATAAATGTAGGTTTGGGGTTTTACACGCGGTATCTGACTGACCCAACCCACAATACTACTACTACTGGTTGACAGCAACTCACTTCTTTCCTTTCACGAGCAACAAAAACAAACCCTGCTCTGTGCGCCTGTATACATAGTATAGTCACAACACTTATTGATAACTTCTCGATTTGTCCTATGGTTAGGGTTTAAACAATCATTTTCTTTTCTTTTCTTTTCTTGTATTACAGTAAAACCTGAATGCTCTGATTGTATTTCACGTCATACTTACATTTTGTATATATAAAGATAAATTAAAGAAATCGTCAAGATAAAGATAAGATATCTTTGTCTTCATCTTGCCAAAAAGATAATGATAAAGATATCTTTTACAGCACTAGTACGAACCTCTTCAGAATTCAAAAGAATCGACGGACTCAACAGAATTTAATTTCTGCGTTTTTTAGCTTATTTTAAAGACTTTCACCAACAATAATCTGACAGATTGCGAGTATAGCATTGATCTGATACCTATCATTATCGCAATCTGTCGGCCTTTGTTAGTAAAATTCTATTAATTTATGCACGAAATTATGGCGAAACAGACTTTCTTATAGTTTGTTTCGCGTAAGGCTCCCAGTTCGGCTTAGAAAAAACATGACGACGTCAACTTTTTGATGACATTTTTGACCTTCAAAAATTTGGACCACCAAAGAATTCAGGCGCTGTCTCACATATAAGAATATAAACACATATATGTATTTTGAACATTGTGATAAAATAAATAAATCTAACTTTCATACAGCGCTAGTGTGCAGCATACGCGTGCTTTAACACAAATGGGTATCTGTTGAAACGCACATTTTTTTGAGGGTTTATGACTCACTGCAAGGTCAATAAAAAGTAAAAAAACAGTAGTTTACATTAAGGAGCATACCAAGATCTATAGAAAAGACATAATTTTGTTATGTCAAGTCGCAAATGAGTTTGATATAAAGAAAACCACAGAAAATGCCATTTTTCGTGAGTTTTATTTAGAGTGACTCTATTTTTCCATGTAACGTTATTCATTGAAATCTTATGTAGTACAAATAATAAATCCTGTGACCAAAACTGTGTTGTTTTTTATATTCATGAAAATGTTCGTTTTAACGGGCGGACCTCAGAATGTTATTTTCTTTTATACTGCGTTGATGATGTGAGTACGTCAATTCATTAAAGTCTGTTTCAAACAAGTTATAAAAACCATGTTCGACAATAAGCCGCCCGATTGCGATTATAGCATTGATTTGATATGTAATTGTCGTGACCACACCTGGGCGTGGGGGAGGAGTTTGGGGTATGCACCCCCCAGAAACCAAAATACCCCCCCAGAAATCTAAATACCCCCAGAATTCAATTTTTGAAGTTTTTTTCCGTTTTTTCCGCAATTTTTTGATGCCAATGTGTTTTTATCGCCATACCACCATTTTTAAGGCCATTTTTTGACCTTCAAAAAATCTTGCACCCTCCCAGAATTTTCTTGCTGCCTCACGTATGGTCGTGATCAACCGGTTTATTTTCAAAAAAATTCTCCAAATTCATGTCATACAATTAACATATGCAATATTGATTATATTTGTTCAACGGACCATGTCCTCTGGAACAGTCACGTAGCTGGACGTCCTCTTGGGGGGGCAACGTTAATTTTGGGAGTGGGGGGGTCCAAAAAGGCAAAAAATAACACAAAATAACGTTAAAAAAGTCATATTTTTCCGGCTTTTCGGAATTTTGGGGGAGTCCAACCCCATTTCCAGAGCTACGTGCCTGCTCTGGAAAAGGAACCGAATGCAGATGACGTGCTTCAAATAAATGAGAGATTAGTTGTTACGCATAATTATTTTGAAAGCCCCTTAAATAACTAAGTTGAGCTTTTTACCCGTCCTTGGGTCAAAATCCTTGTGCCACAAAACGGAAATTGTTTGTGACAGTTACCGAATAACTCGCATTAAGCTGAGAGTAACGTGGACATTTTAACGAAATCAACGATAGGTACCTGTGTGTCAAATAAGCCTAAAGTAAATTTGATATTCGAATTATTTCACCCGTTGACACAGAAGTTGGCACAAAAACATCCTTCATCTGCGAAGTGCCTCATTGGGCTAAGAAACGATATGGGTACACGTGAAAAACATGTGTTTGACGTTTCGGACATATGCTCGTTAAAAACATAAAAAATGCCGAATAAACTTGAAAAAATTGAGCAAACTGAGCAGAATTGACACTCTTGTGTAGAACATGAGCCGAAACGCTTTTAAAATCATGTTTTTCAATGATTTTTACGAAAATTAAGAATTGGGGATCATAGCTAATGTATGTATTTTGCTAGCCGCAACCCCCCACCCCCCAAATACACGCACCTACATATATGTGTATTTTTGGGGTGCATCTATATCTCATGCCACATGGTCTTCGTAAATTATACACAATTTATCTGACTATGCGTAGTTCTGCGAAGTATGGTTAAACATCTGTTTGTATAAGTCAAAACATCAAACATCAGACGTACGGGAAATCATTTATGCTGGACTTTCGAACAGGCATAATGGAAAGTCGACATGACAAGGATTATAATTTTCATTAACCTCCTTTTTCATTAGAAAAAATTGGACAAAGCAATAAAATTCTTTACAAAAGAAGAACAAAGCTGATTGAAACAAGTTAATTTTGTAATATAGTCATCTCTACATGATTTCTATTTTATTGTTTTACACCTTAAATAGTTTAGATTTTGCAGCAAAAATTTGCATGCAATAAACTTAATGTTTTATATTAGTCAAGCTTAGCTATCGAAATTTCGGAGATGTGTTCTAAGCTCGTAAAGTTTCATGTCATGGTCAGTCATCTTAAGATATCATTTTTATTGAGTTTTCTCGCAAAACTTTCAAATAAATGGCCAAAAAATAACGATAAAAATAGTGCGAGACGTAACAGTTGTCACAGACTGCTTCTGTGTGCCTTCTATTGAAAGTTGCATTGATTTTCTTGCAAAATTGACGTTTAAGACTTGTGTTTTGACTAACCATGAAAGTTTAACTATTTAAATTTTTCAACTTAATAGAGGGCTGAAGAAGAATTGACATCATCAAGATATGCAAGGAATAATAAACTGTTTCATATAACTTCGTGACGATAATTATAGTATATCAGATCAATGCCATAATCGCAATCTGTCAGTTTATTGTCGGAGATAGTTTTGAAATTTAAATTGTGTGACACAGACTATAGTGATAGAATTGTAAAAAACAAAAAAATGAAATAAAAATACTTGACGAATAGCAAAACTGGATAAGAGCTGAATTTCTTCGTTAGATAAAATAGCTCCTCCCTACTATATATTGCAGAAATTCTTATTTTAAATCGTTTCGTACGATTGGAGTCATGGGAATGAATTTTATAAATGAATGTTTCCTTAGAAGGCAAATGCTCGGAAAACAAGAGCAATAGACGAGAGCAAAAATTTTTTCGGACCACATTTTTAAAAGATTTTAAGTTTATTTGTTGTATTATCGTATTTAACTGTTAAACACATTTAAGTTATGTGCATTATTTAAAAGTAGAATACTGTGTTTACAAAAAAGATCTCATTATTTTAGCTGTGTAGTAACGTTTTTGTCATAACCTGCATAATTCCGTCTCATTGTGTCTTACTTTCATGCAAATATTAACAATCTTTCATTCACAATCATATTATAAAAGTGACGCTCTTTTTATGCACATAATTATATTATTTCCGCGACCCATGTTAGTTTCATGCAAATTTAAACTACAGACATTCATGCACATTACGTGCGGTTCACATTTAGTTTTTGAATTGCTGATATTTAACTAGGCGCGGTTTGACGTTTGATCACCGCCGCGTTTTGGATGTGTTTGCCGGCATGTTTTGGCGCATTCGTTTGGCGTTCTGATACGACGCGTTTCTCGACGTTTGTGTTTGTGCGGCGCGCAGTGATTTGCCTCGAGTTTGTCGTTGCGTCAGAGCTAGGCGTTGTATATGCACTGGTCTTTCGTTAGCGATACTAAGAGCCGCGCCGGATTTAACATTCATTCTGGTTAGTAATTTATTTAAATTAGCATCAAAAGATTAATAATAAGCAACTTTAAAATCGCAACGTGTTGTCTTAGAAATATTTGCGTTTGCTGTAAAGGCTCACAAGTGTTGTCCTATAGTAGTTAGCCGTTGCTCTATGCAAGCCTGGGTTTACAAATTCCTTAAATACTTCTAGATTTTTAACATATTCTCGGATGAAGATAGATTTCTTCATTTTACTTATAACCATAAATGCACAGCATTTGTTCGGACATAGGAGAGTAAATCGGTCTGGGAGATCAGTTAGTGAGGTTTTTGGGACAATATGACCTCAAAAAATGTTATATGATCAAATTAGCGTTAATACTTAGTTACTCCACAACTTCTGGTCAATTTCAAGTACTTTCTAAGAAGAGAGGCGATTTTTTATTGATTTCCGATCATCATTTTGATTGCCCCTTCCTGCGAAATTTCCCTATCTTTCATTTCGAGTGTGTGGACCATACATGGGCAGCGACGAAATTCTGGGGAGAAGTCAGGGGCCTAATTGAAGAAGAAAAGAACGAAGAAATTTTATTACAAATAAAGCAAAGTGATAAAATACAAAATGACAACTTACATAATAGATACAAACAAATTAATAATGGGACATGCGAGCCAATGGAATGACAATTTTTACGCGCGCCCCACAAGATGTTTGGATAATTCAAAGTTTACCAACCTGGATTTAAATATGTTTAGGTTAGGGGAAGATACAATTCCGGGGCTAAACTTAAGAATATGGTACTTTTTGAAAAGGAGCAAAACGAATGTGGAATGCCAAAATTTTTTTGTCTAAATGGTAGAACATGATAAATTGAAGCGCGGAAAAAAATTTGGTGAAAATCTGAGCCATACTTGCAAAGTTGCAGGCAACTCTCTATGTGAGTGTTGGGTGGGACGATTAAACGGCTCGATTCAAGGACTTACACATTTGTCAGAAATAAATAATATGGGCTGAACTTATGGGAGGAAGCATAGCAATGAAGGAGAAGAATGAAAAAAGGCGCGAAAAGCTGTTTGAAATTTTGAAAAATTTAAAAAATTTTCATATTTTTTTGCATGTTTTTTCGGTTTTACTTGACAAGATACACAAAAATCTAAGTTTTTGCTTCTATTATACTTAGGCTTAGGCTTAGTATATCTGAAAAGGTGTTTTAAGCTGCTTAGGTCGAGGTCGCTCCCGCTCAGGTCGATGTATAGATGCTTAGGTCGATGTATAGATGCTTAGGTCGATCTATAGAACCTTAGGTCGATGTATAGATGCTTAGGTCGATGTATAGATGCTTAGGTCTATGTATAGATGCTTAGGTCGACGTAAATTGGGTATCTGCGTGTGATTCTGCATTCAGCTGTTTGAATCTTCAAATAATTAGGTCGAGAAATGCTTGCTTAGGTCGAGAAGAGGCTAATTAACGAAACCCGTAGCTTTTGTGATATTGATCATAGACGGATGAAATTTTTTTTCCGCGCTTTCTTTCAACATGTTCTAAGTACTGAGCAAAAAAATTCGCTTTTCTGAAGTTTATTTCTTGGTATTCTGAGAGTACCATATTCTTAAGTTACTCCCAATTCGGTCCAAACTGCGATGTATTTGTGAAATTATTTAATATCCTAATATATATGGTCTAGACCTGCTAACCCAATCAGGATGATTTGTGGGATTGTTGCTCTGGCTGAAATCAAATTTTTGTGTTCTCAATATTTTGATTGTGATTTTACATATACATACATATTTAGGCATTAATGCAAAACCCATTCAAATCGTCGTTGCTCCAAATTGGTTGCCTGGAAAACTCCAAACAAAGCGCAGAAAGAAAGAACGAAAGATCAAAATTCGAAATGAGTCGATCAATTTCGAAGATAATAATAGGAGTATAATTATGCGATTTCGAATTCCTTAATGAATTAGCATTGAAACTGATTTGTAAATCACTCAGACATGCACAGCATAATTCTGGGCGGGTGAAGGAGACACATGAAACTTTGAAGTGCCTTTTTGATTCAAAAATGGTGGGTACACGTTGAATACGTCAGTCTTTTGGCATTTCTGAGCGCAAAAACATTAAAAAATTTGAAATGTAGTCAGCGAAATTTGAACAGATTGAACAGAATATAACAAGAAATTGAGTAGATATCGCAAAGCGCTAAAAATTTCATACCTTTGAGCAGCACCTTTTCTACGAATTCTATAGAAATTTTTGAAAAATCGCAGTCTGGGCGGGTATGATAATTTCTGTGGGGATGGAGAACCCACCCCCAATTTCACCTGTGGTATCATCTAATTAGACAATCTGTCTTGCACTATTTAGAGAACTTCATACTTGCCCAGTCGCGCATGCTTAATGTGTTCGAACAAACTAGGCACTCATTTTGCATAGTTTTTCAGGCGGATTCGTGCCGACTTGAAATAATGGGCGGAATGGAGAATGCTGGAAAGTGTTAAATTTTCAGAAAAAGGTCATTTCCAACTGACTTTGGGATAGGGAGTTTATATTTGAAAGAATTAGGTGGTGGTCGGCATTATTGACCAAGTTGTAGCCTGTTAAAATTCACATCCTCAAGGATAGGCGAAAAAAGGGAGAAATGGCGTTTGGGGTATTTTTCAATTTTCAATTTGTGGCGACAGCAATTGCTTGCGGATTCCGATAGGTGCCAGACATGGGCTAAGCCTAAGGCATAAATGGAGCGAAAATTGCTCCTCTTGCTTCACTCGCCCCGCAATTTTCGCTCCATTTATCTCAGGCTTAGCCCATGCGCTGGCATCAATATGAATGCTCGCAACTAAGCCTAAGCCTAAGATATTGGTAGCTCCGCTCAGTCACAGTCCGCCGACGCTCCGGAGACCGTCCAAAACATTCACAAAGGCAGGGCTTACTTTTCGCCTATCCTTAAACACATGAACTTAAACAGCCTGTTACTCGATCAATAATGCCGACCGCCATCTAATTCTTTTAAATATGAACTCCCATCCCAAACTCCATTAGAAAATGTCCTTGTCGTAACTTTCTGGGACATTCCAACCTCCTAGACTTTAGCCAAGTTTTTTATAGAAGCGGTGAAGTACCTTCTTGTTGGAAAGATGCAATTGTCGTACCTATTTTAAGAAGGGTGATTATTTCTCACTTGAATATTACCGTCAATATCTCTTTGTTGTATCACTTGTAAAATTATGGTGTATATTATAAAGCAGAGCTTTAATTGCTTCTTTAAAGTCGAAAAGTACTGATTTCTTTTCACGGCAGTTTGGTTTTCAAATGGGAAAGTCATGTGACACTCATTTAAAGTGTACAAACATGTGGATTAAATCACTTGACACATTTATTCCTATTGATGTTGTTTATGTTGATTTTAGTAAAAGCCTTTGAATCTGTCAAAAAGTCCAATATTGAATGAGAAGTTGAAGCACTATGGGATAAATGGAATGCATTTGTGACAAATTGTACACATAAGGTCAAGAATTTTTGACGCTCTTTCTGATCGGAAACCAGTTATTAGTGGCGTACCTCAAGGTAGCGTTTCAGGACCCTCTTTGTTTCTGTTGTTTATGAAGGATTTTGTTCAAGCTGTTGGGCAAAGTGGGGGTCTTTTTCTTTGCTGATGATTTAAAGCTCTCTAATTTTTCTCAAAATCATAATTTGTTGCAAAAGATTTAGATAAGCTGGTTTCCTGGTCGAATCAGTTAACCGTTTGTCATAGGAGAAGAAACGCCCAAAATTAGTAGTAGTGGGGCGAAAACGAATCTGCGAGTTCGATAATTATCAACCGTCAAGACTTGATTTGTTTCATCCACTGTGGTGTAGAGAATATCCTTTCAAGCGATCTGACGTCCAGGATTGGCCCTCTAGTGAAGGTAGTAGTTTTTGTTCTGAGCATGATTATGACGGTTTTGCTATATAAGTTTCGGAAACGATTCCAACTATGAGCCTTAGGGGGATAATTTTCGATGATCAAGAAGGTGATATAGATCCAGATGACTTCAATGTTTTATTTTCTCTCTCGTTAATACCGTGTAATACAATAATACTGTGAATGAGAGGCATTTCTTTAATTTTCTGTACGTCAGCTTGTATTATTGTCTTCGTGATTTTGCCAGTACATAATTACTTGATTTGGGTACCTGAGTACATACACTAGCACAAAAAAACGTTCAAGCTGGATTTTCCAAAATCTTAGATAGGCTTCTAATCGAAACAATTTCAAACAGCTTCAATCACTCTGCGGGTCACTTAACAAGCTATAATTGTTAACGATAATGATACTGTGGATTAGCTCATCCAAGCCACTATATGATGATGCAATCCCTTAAGCTGATTCTCCCTGTGCTGTTATTGAGAAAATATATGAAAAATATTAAAAGAACAGTGGTACTCTTCTTGCCCTGTTTCTCAGTGAGAATCCATGCATGAAATCTAACTACTGATCAAAATTATTAGCGGCACCGCTGATAGGGCTGATGCTCAAATATTGAGCTTCAACAAAAATTTGAAACCAATAACGAACGAAATCCTAAAATCTATAACATTTCTTCAAAATATGCTTTTTGCATTCTTTTGTTTGCGAAATATTGATATTACTGCTTATAATGAATAGACGCAAAAAATTTGCTGGATCATAATTATTCAGCGAATTTTCAAAAATTTAGTAGTTCGAAATTCACGCTATGGTCACTTATGGCTACTTATGAAGTAAAAGTAGTAGAGGAAGAAACAATAATTGTGAATCTTATCGATTTTTATTCAAAATTTTCAACTTTCAATTTTGTTAATTTTTTTAACCACATTTTTTCCATGTGTTGTTGCAAAATATATTTTTAGTAAGATGATTCTATTCTTTAGATTTCTCAGCCTCGCCAAGCGGAGGGGATGCTCGTTATACAGCGGCAGAGCTTCTTTCCAGAGTTGTTGGAACGCATGCTGACATTCTTAGGTAAGCCGTAAGCTGATTTACACGTAATTTAAAATATGCAGGAATTTACTTTTATATATACTCCAGTTGGACTAGTGTAGTTTATTACAGCAATTTATTTTCATCTGATTTTCAAGCCATTTTTATAATGCTTTCTGCCTAATTCATTAATGCACAGATTGAGTAATGTTCTGGGCTGTAATGAAAAATCGCAATGTGGAGCGTCGTTACGAAAGCTAGATAAATTGTATAATAAAATTCAACGTGCAAAACGGTTTGAGTATGGGTTTAAACGCCGTTAAATCGCAGTCATCTCGGATACGATTCTTTTATGAAAATATTTGTAATCAGAAAAGGTGCAATAAAATATTACATCTACTTGGATTTATTCAAGTAAATGTTACATGCTCATGCTTTATTCTGCGAGTAAAATTAACAAAATTGATTGATGACGATATCATCTATTTTTGGGCGTACTTCATTGTCGCATCCTCGCTGCATTGTTTCTAGTCTCGGTTTGACAACTTTGGAAATGGCGACTGATCTGCACTTGCCAGCTAATGGAGATGGCTGGAATGCGTTGAGGACAGGAGACCTGCCTTACAATCTTATGGCTCGTACGTATAACTCAAGTGGAACGCTTAATAGGCTTAAAAAAGTTTTGTCATCCAGTGTCAGTTACTAATGGCTGAAAGCAATTTTAAGTTTTATTGGTTATTCAAGTAAAATTATCAATTAAAGTCTGTAGGTACAATTTTTTGTACTGCTTTTTATTTTATTTGTTCTTACTTTCTTTCAAATTAATTTTTTGTCCTCTTTCCGTATGTTTATGATATAAATCTAATAATAATATCAAATTATTCTTGAAGTCTTGCTGCTTAAAACAATAAAATACCTGCATGAATTACATTAGTAATGAGCTAACTTCAAAAATTCGCATTTCTTCTTCCGCGCGCGTTGTTTGACCCTCTTTCCAACGCTTTGAATACTTGTACCTTCGTTGCGTTCTTAATATTAGTTTTGCGTATTGGCTATCCCGGAAAAGCTGCAAGCAATTATCAAGGATATGACGGTCCGGATTATAAGCGATACCAAGCGCTCAAATGCAGGGACACTTTTATACATTTGCTTGGACAGCAAAGGCGTATTTATTTCTCTTCGAGGTCGACAGTGAGTCAAGCTGTACACATGGAGCAAAATTTTAGAAAAAAGTGCAATATATTTAATTAAGACGAGACTAGACATGTAGAATTCTGAGAGTACATCAGATCTGTATTTATTTATTTTCCAAATCTCGAAAGCGATTTTATTATGCACTAAACATATTGTGATAGATTCAGCCATTTGATTAAAAAATGGAATTTTATCTACTAAGCTCGAAATCGGTTATGAGCTCAGATAGACAAATTATTGAACGATTGGAAATTTCTAAAAATTGAAACATAAATAAGGCTAGTTTTTAATCCATTTGAATTTAAATTTTCAGCAAGAAAATTCTGGGGGGTCCAAGATTTTTTGAAGGTCAAAAAATGGCCTTAAAAATGGTGGTATGGCGATAAAAACACCATTTTTCGACGTTTCTCATCAAGCACTATCCATTGGCATCAAGAAATTGCGAAAAAAACGAGAAAAAAATTTCAAAAATTGAATTCTGGGGGTCATTTTGCTTTCTCGGGGGTCCAGAACCTCCCAGACCCCCCACGCCCATGTGTGCTTATGAGACTATCCGTTAGCAGCGAAAAAAAACAAAAAAATTGCGCATCCGTAGAGATCTGCTTGTTCCAATCTGTAAACACCACTGCTTGACCCTTCACAAAGATCGGGCGGCTTGTTTTTACTAATCCGAAAATGTTTGGCGCTTTTGAATTTTGATTTCTAATTTAATTTTTTTTTAAATTTAATTTTAATTTAATTTTTTAATCTAATTTAATTTTTAATTTTTTTAATCTAATTTAATTTCTAATCTAATTCATCAAAAACTGTTTACTATGGTACACTTTCAAATGGGTCATAAGTTTTCCTTCTTCAGTGCTATTTGGCCACAGCTCCACTTTCAGTTTTGGTCCATAGGCGTACGCGATTACCCAGCATATTTTAATCAAGCATTTCGTTTTTTGGCCTAAGATAGTTGGATTGCAAAGATTACCCAAGCGCAAATGAATGCTTGGGTACCTCTCTACAAAAATTTTAAATTTTTTTGTTGCATTTTCGTATTACTTGAATATATAAGGAAGATTTAAAAGTAAAGAAGATTAGGAGACAAATGGATAAAAGATTAGATAGAATAGCGAATCTAAACTATTGGCATAAATAGCAATACGTAAAATAATATGTTTTGTGCGAGTTTTATTTTTTGCAGGACGAGACGAGAAAGAAAGATCGATGGAAAGCGTTTGAAAAATTTTTCATGGGATGGAGGCATGGGTATCGAAAATACTTTTTAGTAAGAAGCGTGAATATAAATAATTTTGAATAGCTGATCAAAAGTTTAATCAAATTTTCACGCTTAATGTTAATTTTGCTAACTTTGATGATCTTTCAAGTTTAGATATGTTTTTATTCATGTAACCGTTACTGGGAAATAGGTCGCTTGCCGTACACTTCTTTGATAGAGTTCTTTTCCGAAAACTCTTGCCCAATTAAACGAAAAGATTGTATTTATACGTAAGTGAGAATACTCTTTATTGCTTTCAAAATCTGTGCAAAGCCCTCTGAGCAGTTTCCAAACGTGGCTCTTGATAAATAATATTGCTGAATCTACGATTATCACATACTTTTCATTTCTGTACAAAATAATGCAGCTTCTATTCAAATTCAAGGCCATTAGCGTCTCTTTAGTCGGACGAATATTGATAAAATAACTGTTCGTTCTTTTTTCAGTTACAATTTAAGGATGTCTACGAATTAGCGCTTTAGCGTTTCTTGAATTTACGCATATTGTGTCATTATTAAACTCGATTGATCGTCATTATTACTTTCTGGTTAATATGATCTAAGAGTGTGATTTGTTTGATCGCTCCTGTGACAGGGCCCAGTTTTACTAACGTAAGTTCGGACTCAGACTTTGGTCGGACTTAAGCCGAACTTCGTTAAGAATAAATTTAAGACGGTTTTACTAAAAATTTGAGTTTGACTTAAGTCGAACTTAAGTCAGACCTAAGTCGGACTAGTCGGACTTAAGTCGAACTTAAGTCTGACTTGAGTCAGACTCAAGTCTGCATAAAATCTATCAAAAGCATATTACAGCAATGATCTAAACAAATTACACACAAATTTGTTGCTTTACAGCAAAAAGTGCAGTGTAAAAGAAAAGAAAGCAAATTTCGCGCCATATTTTGTTTTGTTAAATTTGGCTTGCTGTGTTTTGATTTTGGCCGTAATGTCTTTAATGTCTTTTGACGCTAGAAATACGAGGTATAAATTGGATTCCGAAAGGAACTCAACGTCTAAAAGAACTTTGTCTCGCTAAGCGAGATATCCTCGAAAGAAAACATGATTCTGCAGGTGCTCAGCAACGAAAAAAACGTGCATGGGATGATATTTTGAACTATGTGAAGGCGACATTTCCAGCAGCAGAACGGGGATTTACAGGAAATCAAGAAAAAATGGGCTGACTTGAAAAGCAAGGCCAAAGTCGAAAACGCAGCTATAAAGAAATCGGCCTCTGGAACCGGTGGTGGACCACCAGCTTCACCGCTTTCTCAAGACTCCCAAGATATTATTGCGGCATACAAAAAATTCTGACAATTTTAACGGTACCCAGGGAGGCATAGATATGACATTGGAGGAGGAACCTCACGAATTGTAAGCTAATTTTTTTGTGATCTAAAGATGTGCATCTTAAAAATATTTTAGCTATGCAAAACCTTTCGACCCTGTGGCTATTAAAGTGACTGAAGTTGATATTTTCGAAACGTTTTTCAATAGATATTTAAAAAGTAAAAGGTGGTGCCAAAAACTAACCGCCCATGAGCGCCTGCTTTTCTAAGCTTTAAAACCTCTGCTGCCAAGTCTTTAATTTTGTTCAGTCATTTATTGCTAAAACACGTTTAAGTAAAAGTCGTTTTTCTGATCTAAAAAAAATTATTTGAAAAAATTCATTATTTTTTAATATTTGAAGCCGAAAGTTTGGCTTCAAAAAAGCTAATTTTTGGCTTCAAAAAACGAAACTATATCAGCGAAAACGAAAAAAAATTTATTGATGTTGTAAACAAGCGTAAAACTGCAGTAAAACAGCAAAAAAAGTAAAACATGTGTAAACTGTATACTGTATTTTGTGTCAAGAAAACAGATGAAAAGGGTATAGGTCAACGATTGTGCACATTACTCATTTTCGGTTTCAGCATCATGAAAACAAGTTTTGAAAGGCATATAAACACATTTTCGCACACAGACATCTTAAAAATCGATTATATATTCAATTTTCACGCTTTCACGTATGCATAAACATCAGTACATCATAAAAATTGCTAAAATCAAGCTTTCCCTCAAGAATACATGATAAATATAGGCCGCCGCGTCCCACCGCGTGGCAACAGTTTGAACAGTGTTCAAACGTCAATTTATCTACCGCACGGTGCTGGCGCGGCGCCGCGGCAAATATGCTGTCATACTTCCATGCGGCGCTGCACGCCCGCGCGGCGCCGCGTTTGGAAGTATAGCAGCACATTTTGTCAATGCGGCGCCGCGCGGCGGGAAGTATTGCAGGGCCTTTACTCGATTTACGGGTATACTTCCATCCAGGCCCGTATTCAGCATTCGGCTAGGGGGCGGACCAACATAAATCGGTATACCTAAAAAAACTCGACGAGATACATAGGTCGTAAAATCCGCATGCTTTGATGTTTCTCGACATGCTCTATCCATTAAGACCCTGAAATTCAAATTTGTTGAAACAATTTTCTAACTCAAAAGTATCTTTTCCTATTGCGGTTGAGAGAAAATTATGTAAAATATTTCGTATTTGGCGCAAAGCGCCGAAAATTTGAATAATTCACGTCAAAAACAAGCAGGTGTTCCATCTTTTCCTGCATTATCTTACCTTTCAAAATTTTTTTCGGCCATGGGTTGAGGGGCGGCCGCCCTCGCCCTTCTAACTACGGCCCTGCTTTTATCGTATTGCATCATTCCGTTGTTTTTTACTGAAGATGGCGAAATACTCATATTTTTAAAGCTTTCTCGAAGCAAATAGTTACTTTAATCTTGTCATCCTTTGCTGATTTGCACTAAATGCAGTTAGTCGACATTATTCACCTTTGGCAGAAGGATGAAAAAAGACAAAAAATAAGGAAAATGAAATATTAAATTTAAATTCCGAACGGTAAAATAATGCAAAGCTTCGTCAATTTAAAGATTTGATTAATTGTGTATAGAAAAATTTCTTAATGGACTTCAATATAACTTCTATGTAGTTCATTTAATGCTTGAATAATTTAGCAGTTTTATGGACGAATTTAAACAAATTATCGAGCAAAGCTGTACATACGTACTTTTGAAATTCGTGTAAAAATCGAGGACAGTGTAAGGTTGTTAACTAATAGTTTGCTAAATTAATGATTTTTTAGTCGAATTAAAATTCAAATAATTATCGATGTTGAAGGACGAATTGTCGTCGCACGACCTGAATACAGTCGTTGAAGAAGCAGCCAAGTCAGTTTCGCTTTGAAGGCTCCGTTGGATCGCCAGGTATAATCTTATCTCATAGCTCCAATTTTAGCTGAAATGGCCAATTCCGAAACGAATTCTACTATTCCTGAACACGTAATCGGCGCTTTTTTGCATCTGTCACTTTCTCTACAATACTTCTTTCTACCGCAGATTCGATCATCGATCGATATCGATTTCATCGCCGAACGGATGAGCCGCTTGGGCATAAGCCGGAAGAAATAGGCGTTCGTGCCTTATCGGCCAGTTTTGTCTCTTCGTTTTAAACTTCAGGTGAGCGAAACATTCTGATCAATAATTTATTAATTTTATCAGCTGTTTAATTAATTAACGGATAAGTGCGCATCCTAAAATGAAATGATACTAAATTGAGGAAAACACCTACAAATGTGCATTGATGGTTGATTAAGCGCGTCCCGTTTCTTCGGCATACGAGTGTAAGTGTAGTTTTATAGTCAAATTATCATTTGGACGTGTAAGGCTACATATCCAAATTATCTTATCACGTTATATTTGTTTTACGTGCATTTATTCATTTCGTACACATGCATGTATTTATAAAATGGTAACAGCGGCCTTCGCATCCAGATTGTGTTTCAAGGGAATTACTAGAATTTTGAAAATGTATTCTGTGTTTAGATGCCGTTTTGCGCGATAAAAATTTTCGGACCTGTTTTGCGTTTTCCGGCTGCATCTGTAGCTTTTGGCTTAAAACTTTATTTTGTATCCTTTTTGACGACAAACAATGCAAAAACGTACGTATTATGAAAATTTAAAAGTTGTGACATTTCTGTATTACTAAGCTTAGTTATGTGGCTTTCTGAAGATGCATAGAAATGTATGCGATGCAGGAAATTATATAATTAATATAAATTTTAACGAATATATACTCGTAAGTACCTATATTTCTATCCTTTTAAGCTAAATTTTCCAGCTGAAATATCTGCAGATAAGCAATGCTGGAAATTCTGCCCGGCACAAATTGGGCTAAGACACATTCCCACATTATTAGTCTTTCAATTTTTTAGCTTCCTGATGATAATCAATGTATACAATCGTGAAAAATTTTATGTGAAAAAAAGTAAAATAAGGAATAACAGCAAATCTTCATATTTTCTTTGCTTGTTTAAGGTTTATTTTTGGGTCTGGAAGGTAGTTTTAATTTTTTTGTAGTCAATAAATTTTTTTCTGCAGCTCTTAATGCATTGTGAATTTATTGTTAAATTAAAATTAAAATTAATATCGAAATTAAGATTAAAATAAAATTGTAATTAATATTAAAATTAACATTAAATCCTGCTTGGATGCTGATTATGAAAATTGACTTAAAGTTAATATGTAAATCAACATTAGAATTAAATCGAACTTTTATTAAAATTAAACCTAAAATTCATATTGAAATATGCATTGAAATTGAATTATAATTGAATTTAAATTAAAATAAATATCAAAATTAACATTAAAATACTATTTTACCGTGCTAGTGATTATAAAACTCATTCACTTTCTTTTTAGTGAAATTTGGTTTTTTCGACGCTCCCACCTGAGGAACTGTCTATCATAGATAGCGCATTAGCGCTTACCTGTAATATACTTGGGTACCTCAACATATGTCTGCACCCCTAAAGCAACTCTGGGATAGTTCTAAATTGTGCGCTTTTTTAAAGATCGATAATAAAAAAGTTCGATGTGGGTATTTTTACTTTTCTTTTCACACATCTACTCGTTACGTAAAGAGCAGGTAAAGTTTTACTTCAACGTTATAACATAGAGTTTGTGGAATTTTTGGTCGGTCAAACGACTTTTCTAGCTCAGTTTTGCATTCTGTTTAGTCTGGTTTTTTAATGTAGATAATTGAGTAAGCTCGAAATGTTTATTTTTTAATTTTGTTTCAAATGACTTCTTTACGGAGGGACAGTGTAAAGAGTGTAAAGAATCTTAGGGTACAAAATACATTTTGGCCTCTGTTTTGTCTGCCAACAGCTCTGGTTATGAGTCCCGAGAAATTCTTCCCAGCAATAATGTACTACGGCTTAAGGGCTACCTCCGACTTACCAGCAAATTTTTGTTCGCGAAGTACGGAGTTAATTTCAGGGGTAATAAGACTTGATTACACTTCCTGATTGCTCGACACAGATTTCTAAATATAGTTCCAAGAATCATCTCTGAGCGTCTTGTTCATGGGGTTCAATTTTTGGGCTTGTCGTCCAAAAGGAAAATTGCCGGAAATGGAAAAAAGGAGAGTTTCCACTTTTGAATCTTTTCTAAAATTTTAAGCTGTATTCATGAAAGTTCTGATGACTCAAATTGAGGTTTTGTTTGCATAGTCTAAAACGGAAAATTAGAAGTAGGAAGCTGGGTAAATCTAAGAACAAGAAAGAAAAATAAAAACTTCTTGTGGAATAAAGTATAAGCTACAGATTTATTGTAGTTTACTGTCAGGATCAAAACGGTGCTCATATCACTGGCGGCGGGTCTATGATTTTCGTAAGGAGATATCGACTAAATATTTACCGTGTAGTGGCGGAAGCGAATCTGCCGGTTCGATAATTATCGATCGTCGAATTTTCCTCACTTCCATCCACGGTAGAATATCCTTTCTGGGGATCTGACGACCCGGATTGGCCCTCTATTGAAGATAGTTCTAGTTCCTCGTCTAATCATGATAACGACTGTAGCGATATAAGTTCGGATATAATTGAGCGAAACGATTCTAACTCGAGCTGATCTGTAATGCACGAATTGGAATTAAGCGTACCTCCGAAATATATTTAAACGTGCAGATCTTTTGATTTTTCGAAAGCCTTTAAAACTTAATTATTTCGAACGTTTTTAAAAATTCCAAATAACCGTTCTTCGACCATATTTTTTTTCAATTTGATGTTTTAATTGTCGTTGCGCGTTTTAAAGAGAACACTTGGTTAAAAAGGAGCTGTTCAGACGCATACATTTACATACATATGTACATCGTTTTTTCAGCTGAAAAAAGGCACAAATATGTACGTTTTTATCACACTGTGGGAACACATAACGTGGGGTCTGTCTGGACCATAAGTAGGCAGCACCAAAATTCTGGGAGGGGGTAAAAAATTTCTAGGACGGAGGGGTGAAAAAATTTTCAAAGGTCAACAAATGGTCTTAAAAGTGGTCGTATGGTAATTATTTTTCGATGTTTCTCATCGAGCACTATCCAATGACATCAAAAAATCCCTAAAAAAAAATAAAATTTTCAAAAATTGAATTCTGGTGTATTCTAACTTCTGGGGGTTGCATGCCCCCAAAGTCCCCCCGCACGCCCACGTGTGGTCTGGACCCCAAAAAATCAATAGAGCCCCAGAATTGAATTTTAGGCGATGTTTTTTTGACAGTTTTGCCCAATTGGACCCCAGAATAAGGCTGCTGGTCCAGTAAGACTTTGAGTAGTTATAGTCTGTTTCATTTAACTTTGTAGTTTTCCTTGAAATTTTTTTAGAAGAATGAGGCTACGAAAGCGGTTTAAACTTTCGATACAGTAATGCAGCTTAACACTGGCATGCGTCTCCAAGTGACTCGACATTCTGTAGAATATCAAATTAATTGTATCACTTCAAAACACTTTTGTAGTCACTTTAAATTTAGCGTGATACAAGAAATTGCGTAGTGCTTAGAGTATGCGACTATAGTTAAGTGGTTTTAATAAAAGCCGTGTCGAAACTTTTCAACAATTTTTGATGAAATATGCGTTAAAAAAGCTCATAATCCTATGCAAAACACGACTTCGTAGTGTTAAAACTTTTTAATAAATTAATTCACCAAAATTCAGGAGGGTGCAAGATTTTTTCAAAGGTCAAAAAATGGTGGTGGCAAAAAAAACACAATTTTTTAATGTTTCTCATCGAGCATTGGCCACAAAAAATTGCGAAAAAAAAACAAAAAAAAATAATAATTGAATTATATTGGGGTATTTTGCTTTCTGAGTGGGTATTCGACCTTCTGGGGGTGTATACTCCAAACCTTCTTCCCCTACGCCCGCGTGTGGTTACTACTACACCACGCGTGCCAGAGCGGAAAATCTGGGAAACCGGTGCGTATATACTTTTGCTCGTTATACTTTTCGCTTGGCTTGGAAACTACAATTGAATCAAATAATTGCATGAAAAAATTACGAAAAAAACGGAAAAAAATGTCAAAAATCGAATTCTGGGGGGTATTCAGGCTTCTGGGGGTGCATACCCCCCAGGCCCAGCCACGTGTGCTGTCAATGTAACATGCAAGATTTTGTAAAAATTTTCTACACTGTTCTAAATTGACTTATTTGCAAGAAACACAATAGTCATCAAATAATTCTAGTTACCTAATGTCCCTTCTGCCAAACGCATGTTATTTGTTCGAACTCATCAAAAAATTGCATTAATAAAAAGAGCTTGAGAGAACTCAGGGGAAAGGGTCAGTTTCACATGTTTAATTATGCAATGAAAACGGAAATTTGATTTAATTTATGTCGCACTAGTAGCGGATCTAGGATTTTTGTGAGGGGACGGTCCGTACATGTACAGCATAGGAATTCTGGGTGGAAGGGGTGGATCATCAGCATATGTGTGCAGCACCAAAATTCTGGAGGAGGTTCAAGATTTTTCAAAGGTCAAAAATGGCCTTAAAAATGGTGGTATGGTTAAAAACACCATTTTTCAACGTTTCTCATCGAGCACTATCCATTGGCATCAAAAAAATTGCGAAGAAAACAAAAAAAATTTAAAAATGAATTCCGGGGGTATTTATATTTCTGGGGGTGCATACTCCCCGAACCCCCTACCACACCCAGGTGTGGTGGTCAGGCCCAAAAATAAAAAAACGCCTTTTTGGGTTAAGAAACGATGGGTACACGCTAAAAACAATGTTTTTTGACATTTTAGACTATGCTCGTTCTTTCTAGAACATAAAAACGTGTTAAAAATTCGAAAAAATTTGAAAAAATTCAATAAAATGAACAACATATGGTCAAAAAATGTGTGTATGGCGCGAAGAGCCGGAAATTTTAGATTTGTTAGCCAAAAATAGGCTAGAAACGGTTCAAAAGGCACATTTTGAACAACTTACCAAGTTTTACGAAAAATCGATCATTCTGGAGGGTCGCAGCCATACGTGGGCAGCAAGAAAATTCTGGGGGGTGCAAGATTTTTTTGAAGGTCGAAAAATGGCCTTAAAAATGGTGGTATGGCGATAAAAACACCATTTTTCGACGTTTCTCATCAAGCACTATCCATTGGCATCAAAAAAATTGCGAAAAAAACGAAAAAAAATTTCAAAAATTGAATTCTGGGGGGTATTTTGATTTCTGGGGGGGGTATTTTGGTTTCTGGGGGGGTGCATACCCCCTCCAAACCCCCACGCCCAGGTGTGGTCGCAGCGCAGCCATTTTGCAGGGGGTCAGTGCCATTCTGTAGGGGGGTTAAACCCCCCCCCAAGAACACGTCTGGCGGGTACCCTAATTTTTCCCGAAATAGTCTAAAATGAGTCCAAATATTCGCCCTTACGTGCTGTATACTATTTTTTTGGCGCTTTCAGTTGTTCATGTTTGTTTGGAATTATGGCTTAAGTTGATTTGGGGGGCACGCCACCTATCATAAAAGGATTGTGTCACGGGTGACCGACAGTCCCGTGTGACCAACAGTCCCGAGAGGACCAACAGTCCCGGGTGACCAACAGTCCCGGGTGACCAACAAATGGTTTTAAAAATAGATCTGTCAATCAAATAATTCCCGTCTGGCCGACAGTCCCGGGTGGCCGACAGTCCCGAGTGGCCGACTCTACTGGGTGGCCGACTGTACCGGGTGGCCGACTGTACCGGGTGGCCAACAAGTGGTATAATAATAGGTTTGTCATAAAAATTCCTAACTGACTAATGATTTCGGAATTAATGCTTTTCCAAGTAGGTAGCTATTTATGAACATAAATAGTTTTACCAATGCAATAACATTGCTCATGTGAGTTCATAGCAAAAATCGCCTTCCATTTTTCATGCGAAACTACTGAGCACTCTATACGATCCACTTGAAAATGTTTATTTTGAGAAAAACAGGAATTAACTATCTGCCCGATTCAAAATGCGAATGAGATTTTTTTAAGTTTTTGATTCTGAAGGTGCCTAAACGCGATTCATAGCTTATGCATTCCATTGTGCATGTGAAACTACGCTGTAGGCCGACTTTGACGCGCACAGGAATATAAGTAATTCAAGATCTTAACGACGACTGGACAAAATTGAATCTTTGATACAAAATTATAGTTTTGATAGTTTGTACTAAATATGTACAATTAATAAATTTATATACAATATGTACATGTAATAAGTTTATATTCACATTTATGCAAGTGAAAACTTTATTGCTATTCTAAGAGAATGAAAAAATTACGTGTTTCGATTTTGATTGATTGTTGGGATTGTTGGCCACTCGACACAGTCGGCCATCCGGGACTGTCGGCCACTCGGAACAGTCGACCAGTCGGTACTGTCGGTCACTCGGGAATTTCTTGATTGACAGATCTATTTTTATAGTACTTGTCGGTGACCCGGGACTGTCGGTGACCCGGGACTGTCGGTCACCCGGGATTGTCGGTCACCCGGGACTGTCGGTCACCCGGGACGCTCGCTACCCATAAAAGTGGTCCAATGAGAACAATAGCAAGCGCGGAATTAATTACGTCGAGTCGACCAACTATTTGACCTCTGCGACGCCTTGTTTTGTTTACCAACGGTACGTTACAGTAACCTTGCCTACTAGCGATTGAAATTTAAAATGCTAACTTTTAAGGTTTGAATTTGATTTATATAGTTTTGCGATATTTGGACTCCTCGTGCAATTCTGAACCAGAATATATGTAAATTTATATATTTATCTCAAATATATTTATCCCGAAATTTTCAACAAGAAACTATATACCTAATATGTAAACAATTGAATCTAGTTCTCATTAATTTTAAAATCTGATATTCTTGAAGCTGATTTCAACACGAATTCTAAAAGCTATTTTAATTTTAACTGATTAAAGAACTGTCTTACATAAACATAATGGTCGTGAAAAAATCTAGTCAATAAAACAACTTACGTGCATAAATCATTGAATATTGTACATATACAAAACCACTTGACAGAAATCTTCTAAAAGTTGATACTCTGAGCGACATCGACTGCGCCAGACCTATTCTACCAAATAACTTCTATACGTGTATCATTCAGCCAACTCGTCTGCGTGAATCGCATTTGGCTTCTGACCATTGAGCTTCAATATTTTGAGTATGAATCTGACGGTTAGCTAGCCTGGTCCACGAAAGTGATTATTCTTATCGTTAGTGAAATTAAGTCCTCTTGAATTGTAGCCCTTCACATTGAAATAGCTTTTAGAATTCATGCTCAAATCAGCTTCAAGAATATAAGATTTTAAAATTTATGAGAACTAAATTCTATTGTTTACGGATTATATAGTTTCTTGTTCAAAATTTCAGTAGGAATATATATAAGATAAATATATAAATTTATATATATTCTGGTTCAGAATTTCACGATGAGTCCAAATATCGCAAAATTATTTAAATCAAATTAAACCCTTAAAAGTTAGCATTTAAAATTTTAATCGCTAGTACGCAAGGTTAGTGTAACGCTACCGTTGGTGAACAATGCGTCGCTGAGGTCAAATAGTTGGCCGACTTTACAAAATTACTTCTGCGCTCGCAATTGTTCTCATTGGACCACTTTTATGATAAGCGTCTTGCCCCCCCAAAATCAACTTAAGCCGAAATTATTTTAATGCAATGTTTTTACAAAAATTCTAAAATGTACACTTTATGCGAAAACAATAATTGAATGTGTACATAAGCATACGCAAAGCGCCGAAACATTTGTGAAATTCAGGCAAAAGGACGAAAAGACTTTTTCTTCGATTTCCTGTATTTGCGCAAATGCCTCGCGAAACGTAATCACAAGAATTTATTCATGCTAAAGAATGGAATAAAACTGTGTGGAAAGGAGTTTTTGTGCTTAGTTCGGAAATTTGAGTCATAAAAACGATTGTTGCCTCAAAAACTTATTCCTCGTGCAAAAATATGTATTGCTTCCAGATTATTCAGAAAGAGAAAATATCATCAAAAATTGCCAAAAAAACCTTACCAAACTTATCCTTACCTCATATCGCCAGATTTCGGGCCAATAATAAGGACGGCCACCCCGCTTCCCTAAATGCGCTCCTGGATTGCACTACAAATTATCAGCACTGTAGACGCTGCGTTAAATATATTTGCATTCTGATTTTTGACTTCCGATCTCCGTAAATGCAACGTGGAACTTCTGAAAACATGTCTTAAGCAAAAAATATTGCCTGTGTATGATTATGTCTCATCCATTCACTAATAATCCGTAAACTCCCCTGCTGAGAACGATTCAAATCCTTTCTGAATCTGAATTCGGCGATGCAATTGCGATCTTGGACTTTTTAACAAAACCTTATGTATAAAAATCACTTTTCAGCAAGCAAGCGGGTAACTCTGTAAATATGTAGTAGTTTGTTTCATTTGAATTTGCAGTTTTCTTTGAAATTTTTCCACTAGAATTACACTATAAAAGTGGTTTGAACTTTTGATGCAGTGATGCAGCTTAACCATGGCATGCTTCTCCAAGTGACTCGGCATATTGTAGAATATCATATTAATTGTATGAATTTAAAAGACAGCCAAACTTCATATTCTCATCAATCGCTTTAGAGTACAGTATCATGTTTGCTACTGCAGTTTAAAGAGCTTTTGTAGTAGATTTACAGAGATTCAAAAATTGTAATTCGTGTGAAAGGTTTCGTTCGATAGACTATAAATATGTACATATCTGCGCAACATAGTGTGTATAAAAGTAATCACCGCGGAATGATTTGCTTACCAGGCACGTGGCTGGCCTTTTGAACTAGCTGATCAGATTCATACACGTTCTTAGGGGGAGGGTGATAAGTTACAAAATGGCTGGCGTGGCAACTCCCTCAGAATAGTCGACTTTTCGTGAAATAGTCGACTATTCTCAATTTTGGCCCAAACGTCTCAAATGTTCGACGCTTCGGGCCATGCAAAAATTTTTTGATAATTTTTGTTCAGTTTTCTCGACTTTTTCCATTTAATCGGTTTTGTCTTCTGGAAACAACCAGCCTTGTCCGGAACGTTTAAAACCAGTGTTTTTGACATGTACATACCAAAACTTTTTTAGCCCAAAAAAGGCGCCTCTTAAAAATTTTTCAGGCCTGACTTCCAGAATCCCAAGCTGTCAGGTGTAATGAAATTTTATGAGTACGTACCGCATGAGCGGATTAAACTGAAAGTAGTTACCTAAATAAAAATAATTCAAGCTTGTATGTAAAATTACTGTAGCAGGTACTTTTATTGGGAGTAAAAAAAGCTCAAAGCCAAGGCGAACTGTTAGATAAAACAAATCGTACAAAATTCCACGGTGAGTCATAAAGAAAATGTGCAAGGGACAAGCGGACGCAAAAACACATACGAAAATAATAAGTGAATCAAATGCATCAAATCGACGAAGCACGCAATCATTAATAAAAGCAAGACCAGCGCTGAAATCGTTTCTGTATAAAAAACTGGGCTTCTCGGGTTAATTTAGACGCGACATACTTTCCTTTCAAAAAGTGTAAAGTTGCATTTAAGGAAAAGTATATTATGGAACCTGGACAGATTTTTTAGTCGAATACTGCTATTAATACTGATGCAAGACCTTCATACCAGCTAAGGCAGTGTAAACTGAGGATTTTCGAGCTTGGCTTTGAAAATTACTTTACACTCATGTCACTTATACCAAAGGGGATCGAAATACGAATGTAAAGAGAAGAAACCATGCTCAATCACTTTACACTATAAATACCGGCTCTTTAAATGCGATAATTTAGACAATAATTGTGTAAAGCTAACATCAACAAATAGGCGGTGATGATTCAAGCAAAAGGAGTGTAAAGTTGAGTTTAAGCAATAAGTTATAGATTAAACTTCACGCAATACCGGTCAAAAATCAATAATTACATAAATAAGCGCGAACAAAGAAAAACCCACAGAAAAGTACGTACAGTGTAAAGTTTACAAAAGCATTAAATTTAAAGGCGATAGAAAAATAAACTATGTTAAATGTGCATCTATCAATGCTGAAGCAACTCGACGTAATTGGCAGGAAAAAGACCAACGGAACCGTCGGGACCCTGACCTCGCCACCAGCCCTCGTCTATGCAATCAATATGACAGATGACGTCACCGGGGTTAAACGAAATTTCCGTATCGTCGGCTGCAATGGTTTATATGTGGCGAAGGAAGTGAACGGAACGACGGTTTAAACGACAGTATAAAGTGTGTTGTAAACAAAAAATACAAAACAATTTTGAGAAATCTTTCTAACATTTAAAAGTTTCGAAACGAATTCAAAAATTTCATGTTCGAAAGCCAAAACAATGGAAAAAATTAATTTATTCAGTGTAAACCATACATGTAATAGGGGGTTAAGGGGAAAGTCCCCATCCAAATTCGGTCGTCCCATCCTAAGCCCAAAAGTCAGAAAATTTTTGGATAGACCGCCAACCCCCCCCCCCCCCTCGGCCCACCGACCAAAAGTGCCTTAGACGCCCCATTCTGAATTTTGAGCCATTACACATCCGGTGGTGTAAACAGTTCAAACTTTCTCCTTTTACCATTTTTAAATGATTAAGTCCAGTGTAAATAGTTTAAAATTTCTCGTAAACCTTTCAAATTATCACGTAAGCAATTAAAAAACTCCTAGGGGTTGCTAATCAGCTCGGACCCAAAAAGTGTAAACCAATGCGTACTATTAGTGTAAACCGGTAAAAATTCGTTTAAACAGACTAAATATAAAAAGCAGATTGTATTAATTATGTTAGGTACCTGCTTGGTAGTCCCATAGAGCCTCGGCTTGTAAACCGAGGCCACTTGTGGGGCGTGGCTTCATTGGTTCCGGTTCATCGACGACGCAAGGCACTGCATTAATCACATCCTCATAAACTTCCTGGTCATTCTTATTGTCCAGGATATCAGCTAGTTATAAAAAATTAAAATATTTAATTACTTCATATTAATATTTATTCTATTAAATTTAAAATTTAAATTTTCTTATTACGGAATTATTTATATTTTATTTCATGTTATTAAATTTATTTTAGTATCATTATGAGTTTAAATTCAAATTTTTCACATTTTTCAGTAAATTACACTTTTTCTTACACTTTTTATTGCCTTCGAGGCGCTTAAAAACATTAAATAATCAAATGATGACCAAAACTCGCGAAAGAAGCCCAGAAAGGTTCATAAAGCTTCAATTAACATAAAAAAGAGTGGTAAAAATCTCAATTTAGTATATAAATCGTCCACCATCAAGTGCGGTGTGAAGTAAAGCGTTTAAAGTTAAAAAGCAGTGTAAAGATTAAAAAATTGGGATAAATGCGATTGATTAGCACATCCCTTTAGAGTATGAGGACATTTATAATCATACGTGGGCAGCAAGAAAATTCTGGGGGGTGCAAGATTTTTGAAGGTCAAAAAATGGCCTTAAAAAAAGTGGTATGGTGATAAAACACCATTTTTCGACGTTTCTCATCAAGCGCTATCCATTGGCATCAAAAAATTGCGAAAAAAAACGAAAAAATTTCAAAAATTGAATTCTGGGGGAGGGGTATTTTGGTTTATGGGGGGGGGTGCATACCCCCGAACCCCTCCCTCGCCCAGGTGTGTTTATAAGTATCATAGCTAGCATTTAAATACATAAGTATATAAATATGTAATCACAATGTAAAGTGTAGGGTGAAGTATTAAAATTTTCAGGCAGTATAAGTTATTTAATAGCGACAAAAGCGATTAATTTGCAGTAGCAGACATTTATTAATGATGGCATTTAAATTGTGCTAATTTTTCCGATACGAAATCACTACTAATTGATTTTTACTTGAGCTGATTTGCATATTATAATGTTTTCATTAAAATCAATCAATTAACATATAAGTTATCGTACTAATTGATTAATTAAGTAATTAATTAAAATTAACTTGAAACGAAATACGCATCGCTCAGTTTCCCATTCTTTATCGTCTAAGTCGCCGTCTTGATGCGAATCCAAAATTTGGGGTATTAATGTTGGCCTGAGGGGCAATTGCCGAATCGTTGTGGCTAGTGTCTAAGGCACGTACGCCATTGGTCACGTGACCAACATCGATAGATTCAGTCTATTGAATGCAAAAAAACATAGAATAAGGTTATGCGGAAAATCAGTTTTAAAATTAAAAAATAATGAGAAATTGGATGAATTTAAAGTGTGTGAAAACCTCAAGATAAAATTTAAACGATTCAAAACTATAAAGAATTTAAAAAAATCAAAAAAACCCAGGACATATGTATAGGTTCTCAAAATTAGTTTAAAATATGCAAAAGAGGGGTTCAAAAATTCCCCACCCAAGGTCGGCCGTCGCCCGTCCACCCCAAACTCAGAAGGCTTTCGAATCCCCTTCTATTTTTGTCGCGAATTCACAGTTTTTAGGCCATTTCAGGTAATTTTTGCCATTTTTTGGGGCAAAAATCGAAGGTGGTTCAGCCCCCCGTCATAAATTTCGAGCCGTTACATGACTGTTTGGCAATGTGCCAAAATTTTGTCCGAGCTGCCGGAACGGCGCCTCTAGGTACTATAGAATCGCGTCCGAAATTTTTGACTTCTAATCATTCGACAAAAATAGCATTTTAGGCCTTTTCAAACATTTTTCGCTGGCTTTTTAACCAAAAATAGAAGGCGATTTAGCCCCTTCAGCATGGGAAACTGGTCGACTTCCCGTCGCGATTGAATTTCGGTAACGAATTAGAGCTTGTCCCGGATCACTCACGAAATTCAGTCATTTTTTCCAAGCCCTGTTTTACTTCCGATCAAAAGACACCGTCCGGTCGATCTTTCGGAGCCGGAAAGACAACCGGACGACTGTCCGGCGCCGGAAAGGCAGCCAATCGACTGTACAGCACCGGACAGGCAACCAGTCGGCCGTCCAGCGCCGGAAAGGCAATCGGTCACCCATCTAGCGGCGCCAGAAAGACAACCGGCCGACCATCAGGCACCAAAAGGACAAACGGTCTACTGTTCGGCGCCGGAAAGGCAATCGGTCGATCATCCGGCGCCAGAAAGGTAGACGATCGACAGTCCAGCACCGGAAAGGCAACTGGTCAGCCGTCCAGCGCCGGAAAGGCAACCGGTCAAGGTGTAGAGCACCGGGAAGGCAACTGATTAGCCGTCCAGAGCCAGAGAGGCAACCGGTCAACGGGTACAGCACCAAAAAGGCGACCGGTCAACCGTCCGGCGCCGGAAAAACAACCGGTCGACCGTCCGGCAGCGGAACGACAACCGGACGACCGTGCCAATTTCTAAAGCTCGATTTTTGCCTTAAAACGCGTACGCCAGTGGCATTTAACACGTGCAAATAAGCCAAAAAATTACGGGTTCGTGAGTTGGCAAAGTGCCAAAATCGAGTGGCGCCTCCGCCTGAACAGCGTTTTCGGACGCAAAAAAATCGCGATGATCGACCGACGGCGCCGCTGGAACGACCGGCGGCGCCGCTGGAACAACCGACGGTGCGGCAACGGCTGTTTTCGCCAGCGGCTTGTTCCGAACGACCAATGGCGACTCATCCTTTAATGCCGTTTTCTCCTCCCACATCGACTTCAGCGCCGATTTAGGGCTAATTACGTCCTTAATTTCCTATAAAAATCATTAAAATTTAAATTTCTTAAATTTAAATGATCTGCTTTATAACATTTCTATAAATTATTCAATTTCACGCGCAATTTCGAATACAAGCACGATTTTGGTTTGACATTTGGCACGGATTTCTGACATATTTTTGCTCAATATCACGTCAATGCGATAATTAAAATTTAAAATTAAATTATTCAAATTATAAAATTTTCATAAATAATTCAACTTTGTGTACAATTTGGAATACGTACTCGATTTTGTTTTGAGTTTTGGTACAAATTTTATCCGAATTTTCGCATATTTTTTATAAATCATTAAGTTAATGCGATACCTAAATTAAAATTCATCAAATTATAATAATTTAAATACAAAACTTTCACTGATCATTCAACTCGGTGTACAATTTAAAATCGATAAACTATTTTGTCTTGACTTTCGGTACTAGCCAAATTTTTGTTCAATTTTTCGGATCTAGTATACAATTTAACCCCCAGCGTTTTTTAGCCGATCCATATGAGCTACAGTAAGCAAACTTTACAAGGAGATAGCTATAAGCCTATTGTACTAATCTGGCAAAATTGATCAACTTACGGTGTAAACTTACTGCTTTTAAAAAAATCTTTAAAAAACTCACTTTACTTTTCTTTAAACTTACTTTAAACTTACTGCTTTAAAGAATAGAAAAAAATTTTAAAAAACTTACTTAAGTTTGCTTTAAACTTACTTTAAACTAACTTTTTTAAGCTTGCTTTTTAAAAATGTACATAGGATGTTGATTGAGTTACAAAAAACTGCTTTGTTTGAAACCCACCAAATCGTTCACAATTTTTAGATGCCGTTAGTACGTTGTAAACTGTGGGTGTAATGCAGTAAGTTTACACCGTAAGTTAATAAATTTTGCCAGATTAGTACAATAGGCTTATAGCTATTTCCTTGTAAAGTTTGGTTACTCTAGCTTATATGGATCGGCTTAAAAACGCTATAGGGTAAATTGTATAATACAGTGGTCGCCATCATACGTGGGCAGCAAGAAAATTCTGGGGTGAGCAAGATTTTTTTGAAGGTCGAAAAATGACCTTAAAAATGGTGGTATGGCGATAAAAATACCATTTTTCGACGTTTCTCATCAAGCACTATCCATTGGCATCAAAAAATTGCGAAAAAACGGAAAAAATTTTCAAAAATTGAATTCTGGGGGGTATTTTGATTTCTGGGGGGTATTTTGGTTTCTGGGGGTGCATACCCCCCAACCCCCCCCGCCCAGGTGTGGTCGCCATGAAAGATGACGCGCCACCACCCTCAGAATTATAATGGATGGTGCGTCGCGAGCGCCGCGTTACGTTCCCTCCATCATCCCGCATCTGGCGATGCGGACGGCGCAATTTAGCTATTAATAGCACCAACAAGAAGGAAGCGCGCCAGTGCGCGCTTCCTTGTTGGCGCTATTAATAGCTAAATTGCGCCGTCCGCATCGCCAGATTAACGGGATGATGGAGGTTAATGGCGCTGAATAGAAAAAAGAGATGATGGCGCATGATGGACGTAACGCAGCGCTCGCGACGCACCATCCATTATAATTCTGAGGGTGATGGCGCGTCATCTTTTATGGCGACAACTGTAGATCCCAATTTTCTCTAAATTATTTATTAATGCGATATTCTAATAATAATTTATTCAAATTATAAAACTTTTACACTTGATTCAATTTTACGCACACTTTCGAATACGTGGACGAGTTGTTTCGACTTTTGAAACGAATTTCTGCGAAATCTTGCCTGATTTTTCAAAATTATCAGATTAATTTGATATTAATATATATTAATAATATTAATATTTGATATTAATAACAAAATTTTTATAAATTATTTATTTTATGTACTATGTCGAGTACATATAAAGGTATATAGATCAATAAGTACAAGATCTTGTTTTGACTTTTGGCCAAATTTGTGCTCAATTTTCCGAAAATTATCAAATTAATGTGACATTTAAAGTTCAAATTACCGAATTTAAATTATTTAAATTACAAAAATTTTATAAACTATTCGATTTTACGTATAATTTCGAGTATGTGTGTAGATGAATACACGATTTTGTTTCGATACGGATTATTTTCCAAATTTTCGGTCAACTTGTTACTTTATTTGTTGCAAAGTAAGGCGCAAAGAAAGAGAATTATTTTCAGTAAAATTAAAAATTAAAAAATCAACAATTAATTATTATCTAAAAATAATTAATATCAATAAAATCACGCAAACAAAAAACTACAAGTGAGCGGATAAAAAGAAAATAAAAATATGACTCGAACGGATTAAAAATAATAGATAAATTTGACTTCGTTTTATACAGTCGTTATATTGAAGCTAAATTTCGCTTATTTTATTGTGGCATCTCCAATGCTGATACTTATTTTAAATATTAATGCGTAAACTGTTTGTTGATGGCGCTACTCGTACGCGCTTTACATTTCATTTACTTTACACGCTTTTTAAATTTTGTACTCTTTCCACTTTGCACATTACACTTTCAGATATTTAAATAAAATTGTAACAAATTACAATTTGAAATTTGAAAAAATCAATAAATTTTGAAATTCCGAGAATTTAAAAATTATTCGGAGACTGAATGATTTGACGTGAAATGTTAAATTCGTGAAAAAATTGAAAAATGTCTTGTGTAATTCCATAAAAAGTTTCGAAATAGAAAATCAATTTTTGTTTGTCTCAATTCTGATCTGTATTTTATATTTATTTAATTTTTATTTGATTTTTTTAAATTTTCTATCTTTTCGTGTGTATTTATTCAATCTTCATTTTAGTAATCAAAATTTCTCTCATGTACATAAATATTTATATGGAAGATATAAAAAAATCCAACTAGTTTACTTTAAAAATGCGAATTTTCCAGCTTCTTAGTGGCCCAACAAACCGATAATGTTAATTTTTGTCTTTTTTCTAATTCGATCGCTTTTTCCGTTTTAACATTTTGATTGAAAAATTCGTGAATTGGCCATCGTCAGATAATCTTTAAAATTTAGAGATTTAAAAAATTATTAGATTTTAAAAAATTTTCATCCCTAAAATTTTGAGATTTAAAACATTATTAGATTTTAAAATTTTCATCTCTAAAATTTTGAGATTTAAAAAATTATTAGATTTTAAAATTTTCATCTCTAAAATTTAGAGATTTAAAAAATTATTAGATTTTAAAATTTTCATCCCTAAAATTTTGAGATTTAAAACATTATTAGATTTTAAAATTTTCATCTCTAAAATTTTGAGATTTAAAAAAATTATTGGATTTTAAAAATTTCATCATATATAAAATTTCTAAAGTTTAAAATCATCACGAAATTTTGCGACTGCCTAAAATTTTGGTCGATTATTTTAAGCTGATGAAAAATGGACCTTTTTTGATCAAGAATTGCAAAAAAATTAAAAATTACGTAACTAGCACGTTTTTGTCCAGAACCCAAAGAGAGGCCTTGAATCTAAAATTTTGATACGGGTACAATGGCCAGCTTTGGGTGGAGGTTAGTCGGCCATTTTCGGGTGTAGCAAATGACCCGGTTTTCCAAAAATAGGAATATGGCTAAAAAATACCTAAAAATGTGTTTAAAAAAAGTGCAAATTCGGCTGGAAACTTAAAATCATTGAATAAAATCAGAAATCTGGAAAATTCAAAGAAAATTAAAAATTGTAGGAATTAAATAAAATTATATTGAAAGTCAAAAATTTGAAATTATACGCGAAAGATTTGAAAAAATTATAACTTGCAATAAGTTGAATAATTCAAATTTAACTAATCAAAATTTAAAAATCTTAGTAAAAAGATTAATTTAATTCATTTAACGAATTTTATTCGACGAGTGAACGAGACGACAAAATAAAAGAAATGAGGTCAATGCGACGTAAAATGAAAAACCCAAATACAGAGAAAATAAATGAAAAAAGTGGAAAATTCAGATAAAGTCAAATCTATAACGATCAGATATGTAATATATACAAAAATAATAAAAATCAAAAACGGCCCAATAACAGAATATCCTACAAATGAAATACTAAGATAGATAACACAATTCACAAAATAAAAGAATAAAAAATAAATTGAATAAAAGATGGGAAAAATAAAAAAATAATAAAATAAATCCATTCGAAAAATGTATAAATAAATAAATATAATATAATATAATCAGTAAATAACATAAATTTTTAGAAAAAACAAATGAGATGACGTGAAATTTGGCTATAATCATCTATGATGAGTTGAAAGACTGAGGAGGGGACGGTATCCTCACATATATATACCTGAATTTAAAAAAAACCCGAGGCAAGCGCTCCTGGGAGAGGAGTTAATTAAATATGAAAAACTGCTTCATACATAAGTTCGAGCACATTACAAAATTTTAGCTGATAATTAATTAATTACATAATTAATTAATTAATTATTTAATTATTAATTGATAAATAAATTAAACTTCAATAAACTAATGCACCTGCAGCCTTTCGCGTCTCATCATTTCGCTGCTAACGGTGTTTTGACGCGGTTCGGCTTCGATCGATTTATTTGAGATTTCGCGCTAAAATGGAAAAAATTGGAAAACTTGAGGAAAAAATGAAAAATTACCAAAAATCGCAAAAAAAATTTAATCAAATTTCCAAATATTTACCTGAAGTCTCTGTTGTTCGTCTTCCACGCGACGACGTTCGGCAATTATTTTTCTCCTATTTTCCTCCTGCCTCCTCGCCTCTTCCTTCTACAAAAAAAAATTTGGGAAAAATTCAAGAAACTCTATATAAAATTTTAAAAATTAGAATTCAATAAAAATTCTAAACTGGTCTGGGCTGGTCTTATAATACTTCTAAATGGGTACTTTTTTAAATTTGGCGACGTTTTTGGACTGCTAAAAATGTGATAATCGTCTTTCTGAGCTACATATGTAAATTCAACATTTGGGAATAAACATTTTCTAGGCTAACATTTTTGGGAGAGTCCCAGGCTAAATTAAAAATAATTAATGGTCGTTCGTGAGCATATATACGTGGGCAGCAAGAAAATTCTGGGGGGTGCAAGATTTTTTGAAGGTCATAAAATGGTCTCAAAAATGGTGGTATGGCGATATAAACACCATTTTTCGACGTTTCTCATCAAGCACTATCCATTGGCATCAAAAAATTGCGAAAAAACGAAAACAATTTTCAAGAATTGAATTCTGGGGGTTATTTTGATTTCTGGGGGTTCATACTCCCAAACTCCCCACGCCCAGGTGTGGTCGTGAGATATTCGCAATTCAGCCAGATTTTAATCTATGCAGACTATTTTATAAATAAGAGCATGGTCTTTTGTTTTTTATTCCTTTTCAGCGCAAGTCCTGGGCTATTTGAAAAATTTGGGGGCCCTGGGTTATTTATTTAGCAAGGTAGAATACTAAAGAAAACAGAAAAAATATACTAAAATGAATTGACAGGCGTATAAGAGTATGTATGTACCACACATAATCTGGAGAGGGGAGAAGGCGGTTGGGGGTTTCATGCCCCTCCCCAAGAATTCGCGATTTTTCAAAAGTTTCCCAAAATTTGCTAAAAAATTGATAGAAAAGCTGCTTTTTAAGCTTTTTCGAATATCTATTCGCTCAAAAATGTCAAATTTTCGCGCTTCGCGCCATATACGTACAAATGTTTTGACTATATTTTGTTCAATTTATTCGACCTCTTGAGATTTTCTTCGAAATTTTTTCATGTTATTAGGATGGTGTATTTTTGCATTCGGCAAAGATTTTTCCCGATGTACAAAGGCTTTTCGGAACCGCGAGAGTATTGTCTGTCCTACATATTTTTATAATCGCAGAATTTGCATTTAGGATGGAAAAATGACAAAGTTTTCGGCGCTTCGCGCCGTTTTGAGACAATTTTTTAGTAATTTCCGAAGTCAGACACAAAAAATAGCTAAAATGCATTACTAAAGGTCGGAAAATCCTGTTTTGCCACACTAAAATCGCTACTGCACCAATAATAGTACCCAAAAATTTGCGTAAAAAATATACAAAGACTTTTCGAGACCATCTGTGTACATGTACAAGGGACCTTGTGCAAAAAAACACTGGTTTTTATGCACTAAAAGATAGAGCATCGTCAGAAACGCCAAAAAACAATGTCATCGACGCGTATTCACAATTCTTGAGCCCCAAAAAAGCACTCTGAAAATTCTTAACTTCCCTCGAAAAACCCACGCTGTACATCTTTGGTCGAACACAAAAATATAAAGAAACATTAGAAATTTTCAGGAAAAAAGATGAATTAAAATGCTAGATTGGCGAGAAAAATAGCAGAAAACGCTAAAAAACGTTCAAAAATTAAATTGTGGACGTCCGGCGAAATTCGCAGAGTCCGCGAGGTATTGTTTAGTTGATTCCAAATGATCCAGCAACGTCGAAAAGTGGATCTTCTCATAATTTTCTAGTCCTGTTTTACCCCAACGCCTTCCCGAAATTTTAGTAATGCTCATTTAAGCCCGAAGTCCCCAGCAAGTCTCCGAAAGCCCAAAAAGCGACAACTGACTACCGAAGCAACGGCCCAACATTTGGGCAATATCTTTCAGAGGTTAAAAAATCGCCACAAAAATAGTTGTGGCGAAAAAACCACCATTTTTCAACGTTTCTCATCGAGCACTATCCATTGACATCAAAAAATTGCGAAAAAAGAACAAAAAATTGCAAAAATTGAATTGTGGGGGTATTTTTTGGTTTCTCGGGAGGGGGTGCATACCCGCCCCGCAAACCCCGCCCCCCCCCCCACGCCCAGATAAACAGGGTATCACTTTCTAGATATTTTGGATAAGCAAAACCTCTTTGGATTTACTCTTTCCGTTTCCTTTGTTCTTTTAATAATTACTCTGTAAAATGAACGACCAACCGATCATCTATGTATTAAATTTCGTCTCGTAATCTGATCAACTCAGTATCATTGTCAGCACTGTTTTCTTTTCTTTGTACAAAAACTTCCATTTTTTTGTACAATCGAATGTGTACAAGGATGTACGAAGATTGCCCAAAAATCTTTGTACGCGCCTCAGAATCTTTGTCCCGTACAAAAATAAAAAACGGTAATTATCAGTCGCATTATGCCATATTTAACAATTGAACGCCAATTCTGTAATCTATCAAATTTTAAACGCCAAACTCGTCACCTACTTTAAACTAGAAAGCGATCTACCTGCTATTATCGTCAATCCCCACTGCAATAAATGGAATGGAATTAAAATTGTGGAAAATTCCTCAGAAATGCTAAAATTTTGAACAATCATCAAACATACATGGGAAGGGGCGGGGGAGGGATGAATGATTAATTTTTATGGCTAATTATGGCGCTAAACTGATGAGTTTATGTTGATGTTTTAGATATTTTTGTCGTTCTTTATTCCCCGTTACAACTCGTAAAATGCTTTAATTCGTTGTATTTGACTCTTCTTGAATATTCGTGATTAAGATTGCATGAAAACAAATAATAATAAGAACGATATAATTACTCCGACTATCAAATATGGACAGAATAACGGACAAAAGTGTTTAAATAAATGAATTTACAGAGTACTACTGGGAAAAGACTTCAGATTATAATGCTGGGCATTGTTTAGCGCTCTTTCATAATTCATAATTCCAACAATAGGTTTTGCTTTGCAAATGGCCTGAGGGGGGAGGGGGGAGAAGAGTACGTCTTTCAAAAGTTGTGGTATGGGGGAACCCCCCATACTCCCCAGTGCGCATGTGTGACAATCATCCTTTTTAGCAACGTTTTGGATTATAATCGATCAGCGTTCAATCTGAGCAACCAGCCTTGGAATCTATTTAAATTTTAGCTTCAGAATTGTCACCCACTTTACACTAAAAAGTGATTTCCTTTGTATCATCGCCAATCCAGCTGTGATTAATAAAAATTTATCGATTTTCACTAAAAAGTGACCATCTGTTTTTATCATGAGTTTTTTTTATCAGCTTATAAATATACCCCAAAAATGCAAGTTTAAGCCAAAATGAGTACAAAATCTAAGCTTTAAGAAGAAATTTTCGACTTTTATGCGATCTATTTTTGCTGGCATTTATTTAACGACTTAAAATGGCTAAGAAACTTTATAATTCAAATACAGCAAAACAAGTGGAAAAAATGAATAAAATTAGCAATTAAAACACGATCAGAAAATTTCGTAGTCGATAATTGTCGAAGCTCAACAAAAATGTGCAGAAAATAGATAAATGATAAAATAAAGGAAAATAAATGATTAACGAAGAAAACTTGTACTTATCATTCTAAAATAAATAATGAAAAAAGATAAATAATAAATAAACGAAAAACCAACACTGTTTACACACACATATATATATATATATATATATATATATATATATATATATATATATATATATATATATATATATATATATATATATATATATATATATATATATATATATATATATATATATATATATATATATATATATATATATATATATATATATATATATATATATATATTAATTTTAAAAATAAATTCATGGAAGCCAAAATCAAAAGCGAGTCAGAACCACACATGGGCGTAGAGATGGGGGTCTTAGGGTATACACACCCAGGCACGTAGCTGGCCGTCCTATTTTGGGGGGACCAACACCAATTTTGGGGGACTAAGCCCAAAAAAAGCACAAAATAACGTTTAAAAAGTCCTATTTTTCGGATTTTTCTGAATTTGGGAGGGGGTCTGGACCCACTCTCCCATCCCCCCCAGAGCTACGTGCCTAAACCTCCCGCAGAAGTTAAAAACCCTCCGCAGATTACCACAATGACCCCCAGAATTTATTTTTAATTACATTTTTGGCGATTTTTGGCAATTTTTCGCTGTTTAACCCCCCAGAATTTTCTTGCTGCCCATGTATGACCGGAACCACGCAAACATGTGGACGCCCAATACGTTCAAAGGCTGAGATATTTTACCACCTTTCCGATTTTCAACAAAAAAATTCATTTTTAGACAACTTTTTTCATTTTTGCGATTTTGGCCGAAATAATAGCCGACTACTCGCTCAAAATGCTTTGAGGGAATATAGTAAATAGATGTACATACATAAGGCCACACGCGTAAGGGCTCAAAATTTTAAGTGGGGGATCCCCGGCTTTTTCTACGGGAGGGGGGTGGCCTCCAACTTTTGGCCAAAAACGGACACAAAAAAAAATTTTTTCCTAAAATGGGGGTTGTAAATTTTTCTGACTTTGGGTGAAAACTTGGGAGGGGCTTTAAACTTTGTATGGGGGATCACCCCCGTAAGCCAACCTATTACGCGTACATATTTGTAAAGCCTTAAAAGTTGCCGAAACTCAGCGCATGATATATCTTCACAATTTTCAGTGTAAAGTGCTTTAAACAAAAATGTATCTTCCGCCAACCGTTCAAATAAATCGAGTGCAAAACCATCCAAATTCGTAAAAATTAGTTTAATATATGCGATTCGAGTGGCCCATACATGCAACGGCTAAAAATTTTGGGCGGATGTCCCCGGCCATTCGGGGGGGGTGTAGTTGACTTCTCGATTTTTGGCCAAAAACGGCAAAAAAGCCTAAAAACGGCCAAAAATCAATTTTGTCCGAAAATCGGAGGGGGAGGGTGTCAAAATGTTTTTGGCTCTGGGGGAGGGGCGGACGCGACGGCCAATTTTAGGTGGGGGTTCCCCCATTTCGTCCCCGCGACATGTATGGAGTGGCCCATCATATTAACTCATTTTACAGTCTTTTAACACTTGATTAACAAACAATAATGCATTTTTCACTATCCCAGAAAATTGGGCGATTTTGAAATTTTTTATGTATTTAGAATGCCGTTTTTCATTTTCGGCTCCGTCAATTAATGCGGAATTTATGACGTATTCCGAAATTCCGCCGAAATTGGCATTGTGCCAAATTTCCGCCAAAGAGGTTTTCGCGCATGCTTTGCACATGCACACGCCAAAGTTTTACAGTAATCAGAAATCGTGTGATTGATTTGTCCCACCTCAGTTTCGGCCCAAAACTCGTCTCTTTGCTCCGCATTGATATCTCGCTTTAAATCGACCTTTTTATAGACCGATGGCTGCAAAACGATGAAAAAACTCTTCCAATCCCTACTTAATCACGGTATATAGCAAAAAATCACCGTTATAAGCATGCAGGCAACGGGAGTATAGGGGGCTCACACAATGTTGGTCCCAGAACAGGGGATAGGGGATCCCCCAGCCCAAAAATTGCTAGTCATCCATCCCCGCAAAGTCGGAAAATTTTTGAGCCCTGCACTGCATTTTCGAAAAAACTTGCGTTTTTTGGCCATTTTTAGATGTTTTTTTGCTATTTTTGGCCAAAAATTGGAAGTCATAAATATAAACTCTTAAAAATGGCCTAAGAGGGCCATACGTACATGGGCTGCAAAAAAATTTTGGGGAAAGCTGGTTGGGTGAAATCGCCAAAAATGTTACTAAAAGTAGAATTCTGGAGTCTGCAGTAATCGGCGGGGGTTCATCAACTTCTGCGGGGGTGAACACCCACGCCAATGTGTGCGGATATCCCCACCCAAAACTTGTAGCCTTCAACTCCATGGTCCGTCTTCATCTTGGTGTTGTCGGCGGGTTTCCCGTTAACGGGGGTTGACCCCCAGAAATTTTGAAGCCCCCCACGCACATGCTGGCACTTTGCCAATATATATCTAAATCTACCGATTTCCGAATTCGGAAAATGGAAAAATTGGGAATCCCACCATTCATGTACAGCATGGGAATTCTGGGGGATAAGAGCTCAAAAAATTTCTAAAAAGCGCATTTTTGGGCTAAAAAATTATGGGTACCGAACAAGCACTTCGGGGGAAGAAGAGGGGTAAAGGGGGTTGAAATTATATAGTGCCTTTTTGGGTCCGAAAATGGTATGTAGGTACTAGGGATGTTCCAATTCCACGTTTTTTCAAAGAATTCGGTTCCGGTCCTTAGAAAATCAAAAAATCGGTTCTCGGTTCCGGTTCCGAAAAACGGTCGGTTCCAGTCGGTTCCGGTTAGCCGGCACATCCCTAGTAGGTACGCGTCAAAAACATCATTTTCCAGCGTTTCTGACGATTCTGGATCTCTATAGAGCATAAATACATGGAAAAATTTCGATTAGAATCAAAAAGGTCGGATCGAATTGAACAAAACATAGTCAAAACATGAGTATATGGCGTGGAAACGCCGAAAATATGGCACTTTTTGAGCAAATAGATAGCTAAAACCGCTTGAAAAAGCATCTTTTCTACAACTTTTTAGAAAATCTTTAGAAACTGTCAAAAATTTGCCAATTCTAGGGCTTAGGGGGGCAGTGCGTTAAAATTTTTTTCAATGGGTATACCCCCTTCCAGATCACATTTGATAGGTACACGTCAAAAACACTGTTTTTCGACCTTCCGGACGTTCGTTCATTCTGCAACATAAAAACAAAAAATCGAAAAAATTAAAAATAAATCGAGTAAATTACACAGATTTAGTCAAAAAATGTGTGTATGGCGCGGAGAGCCGAAAATTTGAGACTTCCGAGCCAAAAATAAGTTAAAAACGCAAAAAAGACACACTGTTAACAATTTTTACGAAAAGTCAACAATTCTGGGGGTCGCAGCCAAGCAACTAACGGCTCGAAGTTTCGAAAGGGGGATCCCAGGTCATTTTTAGGGGTGGGGGAGTTACTGACCTCCAATTTTTGGCCAAAAACGGCCGGAAAACGCTTAAAACGGTCAAAAAACTCCGATTTTTTCCCAAAAATTGGGGGAGGGTCATAAATTTTCTGGCTTTGGGATGGATGGTGGGGACGTCCTACTTCGCGTAGGGAGTTGCCCATTCCCCCTCTCACATGTATGGTCGCAGCCATTTTTGCGGGGAGTCAGTTGCCATTCTGGGGGTCTAAACCCCCATCAACCCCCTAGAAAACGTATGATCCCCAATCAACGTCGGTAGTCCTACATTCCCAACAATTAAGATTTCTGCTCGCCCCGTATTTTTGAGCGATTATATCGGCCGTACCAACATTTTTATTTTCTCTAGAACTTGGGGCAAAAAAGCTAGTTTTTCGATTATTTTTGACTTCATCGGCGTGCAGGGGCGGATTTGAGGGGGGCGGCCGCCCCCCCCACCATTGGCCTAAAATAGTGCGCAAAATTAAGCATTTTTGAGCGATTTTTGGGTTAAAAGGGCTAATTTTTCCGCCCAAGTCAGGGTTCCGCCCCCTAGGGTAGCGCCCCCCCCCCTTAGGAAAATCCTAGATCCGCCACTGTCGGCGTGGTACTTATTCCCACTTTTAATATTTTTTCCAACTTTTTTCTACTTTTTCGCATTAACGAGACACAACAGTCCACTACCAAGTAACCGCTACCTGAATTCTGAGCAATTTTGCGAGTGTAAAGGGGGAGAACACGCCCCAAACCAAAATTGAAATTCGTTTTTTTAAATTTTTTAAATCAAAATTTTTAATTTCTAGAAAATTTTCACTCCCCCAAATTTCGAGCCCCAAAATTAATCGTACATATCAAGCCACGCACCGTCGTGATTGGCTCTTTGGACACGTCACGTGACTCGATATCACTGGCGCCATAGTTAACCTTCTTAAAGCTGCCCAATATCGAATCCGAATCGACGTCGTCTTCGCATCTCGCGTAATGCGTCAAATGAACGCCCTAAAATTAAATTTAAAAAGAACACTTTAAAAGCAAAACAAACAAAAATTAAAAAACCGCCATAATCCCAGCTCAAGTACCTCAATAAAATATTAATAAAATTATTATTATTATTATTGGATAATAAATAATAAAAATAAAGAATAATAAATAAATAATAAATTAGTTTTAATCTAAATAAAATTAATCAATGTGAAAATAATTAATCATTTTAAATAAATAAATAACAAAATATCAATCAGTAAACAATGATTAGTGAATAGATAATTATAATAATAAAATTCATTTTAGTAATAATTTTAAATAAATAATAATATAAATAATTAAATAATAATCAAAAAACAATAATGAATAAGGAACTAGTAAAAGATATAAGTGAATAATAAATAACAATAACATAATTAAAAATAAAATAATAATTTTTCAATTATAAAATAATTTCCCGGATTTTCAACCTTCATTTTTGATCAAAAAAATATAAGACAGACAATAAACACCTCACCAACGTTGACCGGAAAAATTTGATGATTTTTCATTGCATTTTATATAAAAGATAAATTTCGATAGAATTTTCAAATTCTCACAAACCGTAATTTCAGAAACAATAAAAATAAATTTAAAAAAACTTTAAAATTCTAAAGATTTTTAAAGAAGAAAAATTAATAAAATCAACGAACATCAATAATGGACAATTAAATAATCAAAATTATATTATACTAAAATAATTAAATAATTATACACATTCAATATTACAGTGGTCGCCATGAAAGATGACGCGCCATCACCCTCAGAATCATAATGGATGATGCGTCGCGAGCGCCGCGTTACGTCCATCATGCGCCATCATCGCTTTTTTCTATTCAGCGCCATGAACTCCATCATCCTGTTAATCTGGCGATGGACGGCGCAATTTAGCTATTAATAGCGCCAACAAGAAAGCGCGCACTGGCGCGCTTCCTTCTTGTTGGTGCTATTAATAGCTAAATTGCGCCGTCCGCATCGCCAGATTAACGGGATGATGGAGGTTAATGGCGCTGAATAGAAAAAGAGATGATGGTGCATGATGGACGTAATGCGGCGCTCGCGACGCACCATCCATTATAATTCTGAGGGTGATGGCGCGTCATCTTTCATGGCGACCACTGTAAATACATTGAATATTAACTAATAAAACGATATTTAACAGACAAATAAAAACGCGTAAAAAATGAAAAAAATTTGTTTTTCCGATTGAAATAATTAATAGTGTATTATTAATCGGAAATAATTAAATTAATAAAAAATACATTTGAAATCAATAATAAATAATATTAAAAAAAGTCGTAATTGGTCGTTACTTTGAAAAACTTTTTCACTTCGTGAATGTGGCTAGCGAAGGGCGCGAGCTTCAGAGCCTGAACGCCTTCACCTTGCTGTAAAAAAAACAAAAAGAGACAAAAACATTTTTATTTCGGTAAATGAAACAAAAATGCAGATATTTTATTTATCTAATGTGAACTAAATAGAAAATTATTGTCTTTACTAATTAATAAATGTCTATGTAGTTAAGAAATAATTTTTCTAATGATTAATTAATTAATTAATTAATTAATTAATTAATCATTAATAGCAAACGAACGGCATATAGACTAGAAACGCTTTGAAATTTTTCGGGATTTAGGACCTGTATGTGCAGTAGGGGCAGTGCAAGGAGAAAAATTGTAATTTAGAATAAGATCTATAAAATAAGGCAATAATACGGCCCATTTTTGTGAGCCATTCATACACGTACATCATGGGGATGGGAATTCTGGGGAAGGGGGAAGGTCAGGCCCTAAAAATATAACAAAAACCCTTTTTAGGCTAAAAACGATAGACTTATGCATGTCAAAACCACTCTTTTGGATGTTTCTGACAATGCTTGTTCTTTCTACATAGAATATAAAAACATAAAAAATTTTCTAAAAAAATTTGAAAAAATCCAGGAAATTGAACAAAATATAGTAAAAAAATGCAATCTGGCGCGAAGCGCCAAAAAACTGAGTCTTGTTTGAGCCAAAAATAAGCTCAAAACGCTTACCACTTTTGAATATTTTGTTATAAAAAATCGACATTCAGGGGGTCGCGGCTATTTTGCGGAGAGTCAGCTGCCATTTTGTGGGGGGGGTCAAAGCCCCCAGGAACACGTATGGAGGAACTTGTAACAAAGTTGAAGGCAAATTTAGAGCACTGATTCAAAAACGCTCTATTTGTAATTCTGATTGAAAATCGATAAATCTAGAGCTTTTCAAACAAAATTGATCGAAATTCGAGAAATCAAAAAATGTTTAAACGAAATTGAATAATGGTCGATCAATTTAAAGTTATTTATAGTCTATTTCACGAAACCTTAAGCATGGAAATCAATTTTCAGCAGGCGCGTATCTCTGTGGAAAATAGGGGGTTCGGACCCCCCAAAATTCAGAAAAATCGGACTTTTTAAACGTTATTTTGTGCTCTTTGGCTTTTTTGGGCTTGGTTCCCCCAAAATTGGTGTTAATCCCCACCCCCCCCCGGACGGCCAGCTACGTGCCTGATTTTCAGCACTCAACCGAGTAGCTACAAAAGTGTATTGAAGGCAGCCTACTGTAATACAATTTGCATAGCAAAACTTCATACACTTACCAGTTGCTATGCACGGTATAGTAACTTTAGTTCCAGTTTAAACCGCTTTTTTAATCGATTTACATTGATCCAGAAATTGTAATCCATGCACAAGGTTACGTGAAATAGACTATAGATAAAACTGATCAAAATTCGATAAATTTTAAATATTTAAATAAAAATGATTGAAATACTAGAAATTCGAACTGTTTTAACAAAATTTATCAAAAAACGAGCAATTTTTACTTTTAAAATAAAACTTATTGAAATTCGAGAAATTTAAAAATGTTTAAACAAAACTGATTGAAAGTCGACCGATTAGAACTCCTTTTAAATAAAAGTGATTAAATTCGATAAATTTAAGTTGCTAAAGAGAAATTAAATAAAATTTAATAAGTTTAAAGCCTTCAAAGCACATGTGACTGAAATTCGAGAATTTCAAAATCAAACAAAATTTATTGAAATTCGATCGAATTAAAGTTGTTCAACAAGACTGATCAACAATCGATTAGTTTAACGTTGTTTAAATAAAATTGATTGAATTCAATAAATTTAAGTTGTTCAAGCTACTTTGCGATTGAAATTCGATAAATATAAAGGTGTGTAAACAAAATTGAACAAAACTCGTTAAATTCAAAACTATTCGTTCAAACAGAATTGAATTAAATTCTAACACTTAAAGTCTTTAAACAAAATTGACCGAAATTCGATAAATTTAAGGTTATTTAAACAAAAGTGATTAATTCCAATAAACATAAGTCGTTTATGCAAGATAATTAAAATTCGACAAATTTAAGTAGTTTACACAAAACTGATTAAAATTCAATGAATTGAAAGTTCTTTGGAAACAATCGACTAAAATCAGATTAAGTTAAAGATGTTAGGATAATTTTATTCCACTAATGAAATATATGAAGGTGCATAAAAATGAAAAATTCCGTCATATATACCCAATGAATCAACATCAATTTCCATAAATTCGTTGACGGATCCTTCAGCTTTATTAATGCATACATCAATTTACCGGTGTCCAAATTTTCTCTCATTTCGTCAATACCTCCATCTAATCAAAAGAACAGCAGTCAAAATAATTACCATTCAAATATAAAAAACAATTTTAAAAAATGTAATTAATAAATATAAAAAATTCGAAATAAAATTATAATTAATTACTTAAATTTTAATTAATTGAAGAGCTTTTTAAACGAACATATAAGTTCCAGAATAGCTACCGTTTAAAATCGAGAAAGAACTAATTACAGGAAAAATAATTTGTTGCCTAAAAATCGACTGAATGACCTACTTTTAACCGAAAATTCACAAATGATGTCATTTATTAATAAATTTTTGAGAAATTTATACATAATTTCCCGAACTCGAAATTCATTGAAAACAAGAGAGCATTCTGATTTAATTTTAATTTCTTTAAATTAAATCCAATTTTAAATTTAAATTTCAAAATTTTTTTCAAAAACTCTTAATTTAAAAATCTGGCCATTCACAGCTACAGTGCTCGCCATAAATCGACGCATCAATACATCAAATCAATAATAGATAATGCGTCGCGAACGCCGCATTTTGTCCATTATCCTCTATCAACTTCTTTTATTACAGCATATTATCCATTATCATGCCGCTAATGATGCGACGCACACTGAGCAATGTAGCTATTAATAGCATCAGCAAAAGGAAGCGCGCGGAATTCACGTGCGCGCTTCCTTTTGTTGACGTTATTAATAGCTAAATTCGTCATCGCATTAGCGGCTTGATATAGGATAATATGCTGCAATAAAAACAAGTTGATAGAGAATGATGGACAAAACGCGGCGCTCGCGACGCATCATCTAACATTAATCTGACAATGATGATGCGTCAAATTTCATGGCGAGCACTGTATGATGTTAAGTAAAAATTCGAGCCAATTGGGACAAATTGAATTTGAAACTTTATGACGTAAAATAAATTTCAAAAATTTAATTTGTTACGCAATGTTTTTCAATTCAATGTTTAGAAAATTTGAAAGGTAAACAGAGCCCTCGCTTTCGATGCCAACTAACTTTGTAATTTCCAAAAATATTCATCCCGTATCCAAAATTTGAATTAAAAATTAATTCGCTTTATTTTGTACATTTTACTCCGTTCTTAACGACACAAATGAGACTTATTCGATTTTTAAATATCGATTATCGATTTTCTCTCTCGACTTCTACACTATTTTTATTCTTCGTCAATCTCATGCCATCTCAATTTTTAACAGCATTCATCTTTCAGTGGTCTTTTCTGTCCGCTCATGGATGAACATCGGTTAAATAGAGAAAAAACTTTAAAATTCTCGTAATTTCCTCTTATTCCACAGTTTTAAATGGACGTTTTTAAAAAAGCATAAAAAACAAAAAAACACCTGCTGATTTCTAAAGTTACCACAAAAAATTTTAGGATGGAGTAGTCGACCAATTTTAGAAAGCGGGGTAAGTGTCAAATGCTCTGTTTGGTTAAAAATTGCAAAAAAGCGCCAGAAACTGGCCTAAAAACGCCGGCTTTTAACAAACATTGGGCGTAAGAAATCTGAAAAAATCTGGAAAAATATTAACAAATATAAAAAATCTAAGCCTTAGGGGAAAGGACGACCGATTTTGAATTAAAAAACAACTGTAAGCAAATTTATGAATGAAAATAAATGATATCTAAAGAAAAGGTCGAACAAATAAAGTCCAATAAAATATATCCAAATTATGTACTTATCAGATCTAAATTTTTAACATAAGAGACTATTGAAAAAATAATGACTAATAAATTAGTATGTAGCTTTACGTCCAGCAGAGTCGGGTTTTAAAGTATTTGACGTCCCTTCGTAAGAAAACGTTGCCCTAAAAGTAAAACTAAGCCTAAATAAGAAAAAACAACAAAAATACACACAACAAGCGTAATAACAAGAATACTACAAATCGAATCATTAGTTTTTATGAGATAACAATAAAAATATATTGTACGAACAGAGCTGATGTAAAATAATTGAAGAATAATGACTAAAAATAAAAAATACGTACTTTTGAATTCCCTTAAAGAGAAAATACAATTTGAGAGGTCCTCCTCGGTTATTTTTGAGGGAAGATAAATGACCTCTAATTTTCGGCTGAAAATGCCAAAAACATCTATGGATGGCAAAAAACGTTAATTTTTGCCAAAAATGGGGTTCAAAAAATATATATATTTATAAATGATTGATATTTTCACCTCCCTCATCATTTTCGGCAAAAATTTGCGTTTCAAAGCATTTTGACGTACTTTTTTTGACATTTTTACCCAAAATTGAAGGTTTATCCCCCAAAGTTCTAGCAACCCAGGTTTAAAATCTTTGAGCTCTTATGTCTGAATAGAATTAAAGATGCATATGATATTTTGATTAGCAGTACATATGTACGTAAGTCTAGAATGGATGAAAAATTAAAAATTATATAGAAATAAATGAATAAAACAATTCGTTTGATAATAATATATCGTAAAAATAAAGAGAATAACGAATAGAAAATAAATACAAAAATTATCATGTAAGCACAAAATTTCGGGAAGGGATAGCTGAGCATTTTTTTGGGAAAATAAGCACTTCAATTTTTGGCCAAGAATAGCAAAAACAGACAGAAATGGCCTAAAAACATTAAGTTTTTGCCGCCCAATCTCCTTCTTTTATTTAATTAATTGGATTCGCTTTAGACGCAAAGACAAATGCAGATGACTAGAAAGTGACAAGAAAACATTATTTCGAAATTATGTCACAAGCGTTCGTTATCATTACTAAAAATAATTGCAAACGACGTTCCGTTTGCAACACTTATCGGCAAATAATATTCCTAACTTTATATTATGATGTTCTTTTAGGAAATGAATCGCCTGTACATATATTGTCATACTTATCAACCAGTACACATTTCAGATTGATTAAGTAAGCAAATTTTGACTTGTTCACAAGGAAAAGGACATCTCAATCGACTTAACGAGTCCAATCTCAATTTGATTATCAATAATGGCTAGAAAATAGTATCTATTCGGTAAAAAACAGACAAAACTATATTTCAAAATGGCAGTAATCGACAGGTTTTGCGCTGCGTTTCTAATTTTTCTTCAAGTACGCACGCTTACCACTCTCCATCGATCTCTGATCGTAAAACATCGTTATACGCCTTCAATAGGTCTTCTTTATGCTTAGCAAGATTAATGGTCATTTCGTTCAAAGTAAATTTAGCAAAGAAAAAGCCTGAGGCAACGAAAAAACGACTAATTAACGCGTAAGACAAAAATATATATATACACACGTGAGCGCAATCTATTTACCTATGTATCCAGGACATTCGCATTTTATACTATGCTATTTTATTTTCCTTGCGACTTTGTTTTACCCTTGTGTTTTTTTCGAATAAAGTATTAGTATTATCAGTATGTATTTTTTATTGTCCAGAAATAGTACATGAAATCTGGTAAAACACTAATATGTACATGATGAAATAGCGACTGATCAGAAGCACATACAGATCACGGAGTGTGATACAACTAGGTATGCCCCTGACAATGAAATTGTAAAATTAATTTTTAGCAGCTCTTTTGACGTAAGTTAATAACGATTTTCAGCTCGAGTGACGTTAAAACTAAAAATAAAAAATTCATCAGCATCAATACATGATAAACCGTTAATAATTTGATACATGAGACATAGACATATGTGAAGACGACGAAGTTTTAAAGAAGGTCGGTTAAGACATATAGAAACAGAAAACTCAAGCATGGGTCTTACGTATATAAGTAGTATAGGCCCTAACTAAATATCTTTATCACGAGAAAGAAAAGGTTTGTGTATTAGAAAACAACGAGAAACAGCTAGCTTTTTAATTATGTGATTTATGTTCCTTACAATTAAAATTATAGGAAATATAAATCCTAGATCACGAACGGAACTAACATCATTTGAAATAGTTATATTATTCAGAGAATAAAGCTTTTTTGGATTATTTTTACCAAGATGTAAAACTGCACATTTTTCCGTAGCAAAGGAAGTTGCCAGTTAATAGAATAAGTATAAATATTATCCAGATCTTTTTGTATTAAATAATAATCAGAAGATGGACCAAACATTTTGACATCATCGGCAAAGAGGTAAATTTTACTATATTCAATCAAGTTACATTAGTCATTAATGTAAATTAAGAATAAAGTAGGACTAATACAACTACTCTTGAGGGACACCACCATACGTGGGCAGCAAGAAAATTTGGGGGGTCCAAGATTTTTTGAAGGTCAAAAAATGGCCTTAAAAATGGGAAAAAAGGATATGGCGATAAAAACACCATTTTTCGACGTTTCTCATCAAGCACTATCCATTGGCATCAAAAAATTGCGAAAAAACGAAAAAAATTTTCGCAAAAATTGATTTCTGGGGGGGGGGGTCTTGGTTTCGGGGGGTTCTTGGTTTCGGGGGGGTCTAGACCCCCCCCAGACCCCCACGCCCATGTGTGGACACCACTGTCAACAGGCATGAAATCAGAAAAACTATGTTAATACAAACACGCTGAGACCGACCATGTAAAAAAGAATCGAGCCAATTAAAAAGAAGACATTTTATTCCATATTTAGATAGCTTTATATAAAAGCTTAGACAACGGGATTTATTCAAAAGCTTTCGAAAAGTCGATGTAAGCAGCTACATCGAAAAGAATCCTATTATTAAAAGATACCATCCAGCTGTGTTGAAATTTAAGTAATTGTAATTCACAAGACTCAGATTTTAGAAAACCAAACTGAGAAGATAGGAGCCTGTTTGTAGTGAGAAAATCAATAACTTTTGAATTGATCAAATTTTCCATGATTCTACTTGATGAGCAGCAAATAGAACTCGGTCTGTAATTACTCACTAAGGCTGCGTCTCTTTTTTGAAGACAGGAGTTACATTGGCCAATTTCCGTAAATTGGAGATAGTGCTAGTGAAGAAAGAAACATTATAGGTACATGATAAAAGCTCGGCAAGATAATTTGGATGTTTTTTCAAGAAAAATGACAGAGTCCTTGGGACCGATAGAAAAAGAACCTTTTATTCGATTTAAAACCAGCTACGCATCCCAAGCATCAGAATTAATGAATGAATGAATGTTTATTTGTCACATAAAACGAAAGCAGCTAAAACAAGTAGATATATTTCTTGAAAAGGCGGACGCAAATAAAATGAAGCAGAAATATAAACACAAAAAAACTAAAGAGCTAAAAATTATGCTGATCGCAAAATGTAACAGGGGGAGAAGGGCATTATTTATGCCGTGTGAATCAGCCCCCGACAGTGAGACTTAAAGTTGAAGTTTTCTGCGAGTAGTTTCTCAAATTGAGTTAGGTTCTTTGCTAGTTTGACAATGGGTGGTAACTTGTTCCACAAAAAATGATGCACGATTTCCAAACCAAAATTTTCTGACATCAGTACGAGAATAGTTAACATATAAATTATTTGACTGATTGAAACAATTAAGACTTTTAGAAAATATTCCGTCAAAATTTCGAGTGTGCGGACAGTTCATGAATTTATAGGTGCAAAACAATGCAAAACCAGTCATCGAATCTAAAAAAGGAAGATGATTATTATATCAACAGAAAAAGCCGAAGAAAAATAGCGACAAACAAAGATAAAAGATAAGATTCAGCTAAAAAGAGTCAAAAGTGAAAATAAAAGATAATTTGCCTTAAGATAGGTCCGTATTTAAACTATTTGGCCGTTTTTCGTCAAAAACCCATTTTTTTAAATTTTAAAATTTTTTTGAATTTTTTTTTATTTAAACCATCTTTTTCGATTTTTCTGTCCTCGTACTATCGTCTTTGCAACGAAAATAATGTCGCACGAGAGATTGCTAAGATGAGAAACTCGACTTCGATAGCGCCTGATGGTTGAAGTAACTTTTTTGCCAAAAATTAGCTTATTAGTCTTCTTAAACCCCTGACCAGTATTTTTACTGTTTCCTTTTTATCAGGTGATATCCTAGACATTTGGAGGGGAGGCTTACGTTGCACCTCTAATTAAAAAGGGTGACCCCTCATTAACTTAAAATTATCGTCCTCGTTTCTTTATGTTGCTCAACTTGTAAGATAATGGAAAGTATTATTAATACTCAACTATCAATTTATTTATCTACTAATGAGTTAATATCACCTTTTCAATATGGTTTCCAAAAACATAAATCTTGCGAATTACAACTATTAAATTGTAAAACATTCTTGGGCGAAATCACTGAATGTAAAGAAACCGTTGATATTATTTATATAGACTTTGCTAAAGCTTTTGACAAAGTCGACATATCTAAACTTCTTGTTAAATTAACTAGTTACGGTATTCAACAACACCTTTGTTTAATTGGTTAAAAGCTTTTTCTATCTAATGGTATTCAGTGTGTTCGCAGTTAATCAGTGTTTTTCAGATTATGCCGCTGTTACAAGTGGAGTTATTCAAGGGTCCATTCTTGGACCTACGTTGTTTTTGTTTTTTATAAATGATATCTCCGATAACTTGTCAAGTTCGACTTTTATGTTCGCGGTGGATGACCTAAAAATATTCAATTTTTCCTGCAATTATCAAAACACTTCAGACCGATTTAGATAGAATTTCCATTTGGGCCACCAGAAAATTGTTTACCAATATCATATTATACCTAAATGCACAGCCCTATATTTGGGCAAAAATAATCCTTAAATTGTCATATACACTCAATACACAAGTTATTACGAACGATTCTGTCAATGTTCGCGATTTAGGAGTGCTAATTTCGCACAACCTGAAATTTAAGGAACATTACAACAGTATTATCAAGAGAGCTTTCTTGAGATCTATCTTAATTAGAAAATCCTTCTTTTCGCGTGATAAAAATAATCTCGTAAAGGCCTTCATTGTTTACGTCAGACCGATCCTTGAATATTCTTGTGCTTTATGGCCCCTCTTATATTAGTGATATCAACAGGCTGGAGGCTCTTCAGCGTAAATTTACTAAATACATAGTTAGATATCATAGCCCTCTTTCTTACGAAGAACGCCTTAACCAACTTAACTTGTGTCGATTAGAATTACGTCGCCTTCATATTTGCTTATGTATGATGTATCAAACTATTAGTCAAAAATCTTGTCTTTGCATGACAGATTTTTTTGTGCTTAATCAAAATACTACTCGCCGCACAAATCGTTTCAAACTAGTTGTTCCTCTTGTCCGTTCTAATTTACAAAAATTTGACTTCTTTCTATAAGTATATCTCTGTTTGGAATCACCTACCTGATTTTGTAGTCTCTTCCCTAACTTAAATATACTCAGATCTAGATTAATTGATGTCGACTTATCCAAATTTATTATAGGGCGGGCTTAAATCGTCATTTTCATGACTCGCTCATCGCCTTTTGCTGTACGCTTTTATTCTTTTGACCGTACGTTTTATTACTCTTTTTACATCTTTCGTAATTGTCGCGTTTCAGTAATAAATTATTTCATTCATTCATTCATTCATTCAAATTAAATGAAACAAAACTCATTTTCAGTGAAAATCTCAAATTCAAAAAAATCTCAAAAAAACTAACGAAAAACGCAACTCAAAGCTAAAAATAAAAACTCTCGTTTTGGGATAAAAACTTCTACGGTTGGCAACATTGCTGCGATCAAGGCTGGCAAGTGCTTCAGTCAAAAAAATCCACCCACCCCATTCAATGGTGGTTGAGTATAGGTACAACAAAACCTCAATCGCTAAAAAATGCCTTGAACAGCCCCAAAAAAGCCCCAAAATGAGGAAAAAACCCTCAGCTTGGTAGGCATCTTGGCTGGCGATGACACAGAGGACTAATGGCTTAGTACAGTACTAACCTCAGTATTGTTATTCTCGCAGTTTCGCCTCACCTTACATGTCTTTCAAACGTAGTGGTTACCAAACCTTTAACTTGATTGTGCATGTGTGCGCATTTGATCAACACCTCAAATCTGCGTTTTAAGAAGTAGATTAATGATTGAAAATTTTCAAAGGCTGCGCCGGAGTAATTGATGGAAGGGGCTAAAAACCAGCATATTTTGACCTATCTCATATCATATCGAGCTCTTCCATCTACTATTTCATACTTAAATTGCGCAAATTTTCCTTAAAAGTTAAATTCTAGGAGTCTTCCAAATTCTAAGGTTCCAGGGACCATTCGCCGGGCGCACTTTAACATATTACATGCACTACAAACTGAGTTGCAGTAAAACATAAATCTGTCATATGTACATATGTAGGTACCGTTCATAATGAATGAAGGGAACTCCTCACTTTTGCAAGGTGCCAAATTTTAACTTGAAAAACTATGTGTATTGAGGCTGATACGTCGAAAAAATACTATTTTGTTAAGTTATGATGAGAGACATTCTGGTCTATTTCAAAAATTCTTGAGGCTTTTTGTAACAATAGATTTGATTCGATGCTCAGTGAGAATTCAGCCAATCGGTGTACGGTTTTTCATCCTATTGGGTATAGCCTATTGCAAACACAACTGTTCGCCATGAAATAGTTTTGAAAAGATGAGCTTGCTAAGCGAGAGTTGTAAACCAAGATAAACTTAAAGTTTAAACCTGTCATTACATTATGAAGAGAATTATAAAAGATTTTAAACTTAAAGAAAATAGAAAAAGGTTGGAATGTTGGTAAATTAAAACAAATTTAAAGGATATGATGAAATATTATTGTTGATAATGGGGCGATCACGTGCTATGTATAATGACTCCTCGATTGAAAGATCAAGAGAGTTGGATGCCTCGACTGATATTCTTGAAGCAAATTATTGCACGTTAATTTGGCTTTAAACCATGAGCTCTGGCACTCTGGTTCTTAGGAGCTGTGAGAACTTGACCGGCAGCCTGTAGCTAGTGTAGCTATACGCAGCTTCGCTTTTTACGAGCGCGCTATTTTTGGCCGCATACGAACTTTCGTTCCCGGATCTGAAATCCGTACGACGATTCTGATATAAGATGCGAGACGCCAGCCCCGCGCAATTATTTGTCCTCTTCGCGAAGTCACGTACGCACCCTCAAGGAGCGCAACGTGAGCTAAGCCTTACAGATTCGAAATCCATATTCCCATATACCTACTTTTAGATTAAAAACATAGGATCGTGGACTGCTAATTTGTCAAGACTGCGTTGAGATCGAAAAATCATTATTATCTTAATCGTATCTCTTAATCTGTTTAAATACTTTTAACAGTGCCCACATGATTTATCAGTGTTCACCATACCTGGGCGTGGTGAACAAAAAAATACAAAATATACCAGAAATCAAAATACCCCCAGAAATCAAAATACCCCCAGAATTCAATTTTTAAATTTTTTTTTTGTTTTTTTGGAAATTTTTTGATGCCAAATCCACGATGAGAAACGTTTAAAAATGGTGTTTTCTC
>JAVLUZ010000509.1:329464-577220 GCA_036768485.1 Mermis nigrescens | reverse complement strand
TTTTTTAAATTTTTGTACCAGTTAAAGAATATTTCAAGTGATCCTTTTACATCTTAGTCCGCAATGCTACAGCCAGTTTTTGGCGATTTTTGTTTCTACAAAATCTAAATTAATCATACAAGAAAGATAGCGAGTGGTGCCAAATAGGAACCATACTTAATAATTCTGATTGATGCACAATCAAACAAACGAGTCTTGTGTTTGGAAAAACATTCTGTTGTAAAGGTTAAGTTTTATCATATTAATAGATGGATCACCCAGAGAGTGTTGAAAATTGCTTTTTTTTCTAAACATTCTTAGCAGAGTCTGTGAGTGAAAAAATCAATTTCTCTTGTGTTTGTTCCAGATTTTGGTGTAATATTGAATATGTGTCAATGCAGAACAAATATATGTATGCACATCATTTTTCAGTACATAGCCTCTTTGTACATGTAAAAAGATCTCTAGAAAAGTGTTTGTACAAGGGGAAAACTTTTTGTACACATAATATATAGATATACTATAAAATATACACATTTGTGCATAGTACTAGTTTATTATCCCTGATCAGCACAGTCCAGGTCAATGTTGGCAGGAGTAAAATATGCAAAATTTAAAACAGCAATATCAACATTCACACATTTGTTGCTTTTTAACCATCAAAATGATTAAAATAGGTCATTTAACTTTTCTTTGTTGTAATTTAAAATTTAAACAGCATTTTTAGTCCATTTTGACTGTATTTATTCATTTTTAAAAGTGAATAATACAGATTGATGCATGAAGTAGATGAAAGTCTTAATCCAACTTGAAGCAGCTGAAAATTTTTGACATCTTTGCTGATTTTGATATCAAAAAGTATGCCAATGTGTTCCATCATATCAAAATTGCTGGACATTAATTTTCTGACTGATTTCTTGATGGCAGTGGCCTCCACTTTCCCATTATATGCATAAATGATACATTTGTGATTGTTTGACAATTTTTAATACAATATTTTTCAATTAAATTGACCATTCAAAGGCTACAATTTGTAGTATGAGAATTATTTACAGGTGCAATATTGGCACAGAATGGCATAACTTTAAAGAATATTGGATGGAGTACAAGCTGTACAGTATGAAAAAGTACAGTATATGAAGATAATAGTAATTGATGAGCAAGTCAACTAGTACTCCTAATTTTAATAACCAATTCATAACTTTTTACTTGAACCTTACTATTCTTTTTCAGTCTACATCAAAGTGCAATGCTTTAAGATTTACAAAAAGAAATAATTGAAACCTATTGGATCATTATAATGCATGTTATTTTAAGTTTTTTTCCATTGACTGAACTGTATAAATTAATTCAGAAAGGTGTGTTCAAGCATCTGATTTTGGTCCAAAATTGCTTAAGGGAGCTATGCTATTTCTAATTTAAATCAAGTTAATATACAAATACAAGTCAAAGTGATAATATAAAAATTAGAAAATACATGAAAACATAATATGAATCATTATTAGCACTTATTTAGACAATTTAACTGAACAAAATTGTTGCAAATTTAGCAAAGATTGATGATAGTGGCAATTATCATTGATGAAGAACCCGTACATCATTTGCACAAGTTTCTGAGACAAATAATGCCCACTGATTTTGGACAAACTGGAATCAAATCAAAGTGTGTAGGTCCCTACTTTTACTTTAGATGTAATGTTATTCATTTTTGTAAACTTGGAATTATTAGAAGTCAACATTTGTAACAATTACATATGTATTTTGAGTTGATAGCTTTGTTTGATTTTTAAAAACAAGGATTGTATACACACCATTTTCACATGTCCTTGACAATGCAATCCCCACTTAACACATGAAAATGTGGAAGAATACATGGAAAAAATTAATGTAACCTAGCTAATTTGCACAGCGGAGTAAAAAAGGAGCAAATAAATATAATAAAAAAGTCATAATCAAATAAAGACGTATATTTTAATTCTCCTGACCATAAGAGAACTATGCTAACCATGTTGTAACCAACAGGATTACCTGACAAAATCAAAAAAATGAAGCAATTCTAGGTTCATATACTTATGTCTTAATGACATTAGGCAATAGTTGAATACTTTTCAAATATATGATAAGCAAGTTTGCTGTTTGTTTTAACATGGCTTAAAACCATTTGCAAGTTTATACTTGGGTATAACAGCTAATTTTGGAATGACAATTGCCTAAGTCTCAACCACTTTAGAATACTAGGCAAGAACTTATTATTTTTAAGTAAGTGTTTTATTTTGGTTTAAACATTTTTTAAAGGATTTTTAAGTGTATCGTTAATTACAACATTTTAATTACGAGTTATAAGTTTAATCAGATATATTACTGCTAGGTTTTTTTATGGAAATTTTAGAAAATTACACACTCTGCAGAAGGAACATATTTCGAATGTGAACTAAACTGTGACACTGCAGTTAACTTATTTTTTTGGTCTAACCAAGCCAGAAACTGTTTGTTAAAAAACATCTATGGCAGGAATGACTGTAATAAACTGTATAGGGGAGAGTGATAATTTTGCATAAAATTTTAAATATTTATATGAATAAATTGCACTTTTGAAATATACACATATATATATGTTTAAATTTTAATAATCCATACACATATAGATAGCACCATAAGTGGGTGTGATGGTTTAGAGGGTAATAGATATGCATGCACCCCTCCAGAAGGCCAAACACCTAACAAAGAAAATTAAAATTACAGATAATGCCCCTGCAGAATTTAATTTTTAAATTGTTCTTGATTGTTTTGCCATTTCTTGATGTCAATGCATAGGGCTTAAAGACAAATGCTGAAAATGATGTTTTTTCCTGGGATACATTGGGATTTTTTAAATGATGCAATTGCCCTCTGACAGACTTCATGCTTGTTATATTGTATTTTGATTCAGTTATTTATATATAAATCTAATAAATCTAAACTTGCAAATTTTACTTCATACTTTTGTGTTAAACATCATTATGCCAAGAATTTAATTGTTTGAATAAGTCATTTTCTACAGTCTATTTCACTAAATCTTGTGCATAGATCACAATTTTTGAATCAGTGTAAGCTTTTTTAACTGAAAGGACAATTGTGATATAGGGCATAACAATTGACAAGCTTATGATGTTTTATTGTACAGAGTCACATTTCATTAGGCTGCCTGGAAATCACTTTTTACAGCTACACGCCTGAAGGCTCAAAACTGATTTTTGTATGCAAGGTTTTTGTGAAACAGACTAATATAAAGTGAATTTAGATTATGTTTTTGCAAAATGAGCTTTGCTCTCATGCTTCGACATGATGTTGAAAATTTGCTCTCAACATTTATGCAACAACAAACAAGTGGAACTAAAATTATTCAATAAGGATGATCATAATTTTCCAGAATCGCCAAAATAATCTACTTTGGCAATTTTTGACACACCTAAGAAGAAAGCAAACATTAATTTCCAGTGCCATTGGAAATTGATTATATTCATATGCTTGACATTTTATCAAACAATTTGACTGATTAATCATTACAGCCAATTTCTACATTATTGTGTTAGTGTAACCATGTTTCTGTTGTTTATTCCTTCCATCTTACTGATTTATTTCTAGTTGATTAATTGAAGCATTTTTACCTATACACTCTGAAGTACTGCATTATATCCGATTAGAATTCATAGCAGATTTATCATTGAAACTTATGAACTAGACTAATTTCCCTTTAAAGCATTGGTATCATAAGTGGGCAGCACCTAATTTCTACTGAGAGTGTAAAACTTTACAAGAAGTCAAATATTGGTTTTAAAAATTATGCAATTATAAAAAATAATTTTTGAAGATGTTGTCAAGTTTTATTTATTGGCATCAAAAATGTGAAAAAAATTTAAAAAACTAAATTCTGTAAATATTAACAGGTGCTTAGCATTCTGGGGGTGCATATCCCACCTCCAATCTAAACCCTTCCACATTCAGGTATGATTGGTACCTACAAGTAAATACATAGCTATAGTCTATCATTTCATCCTGGTGCATGAATTCACTATGGTGAACAAACTTGCTTATCACTGTAACACACAGTTGCACTATTGTTTGACATACCATAACCATCAAAAAGTTTTCTACAAAATCCGCGCCATGTGATGGTAAAACAAGTACTACAATAATACGGATTTTAACCCTACGTGGGCAGCAAGAAATTTCTGGATGGGGGTGCAAGATTTTTTGAAGATCAAAAAATGGCTTTAAAAATGGTGGTATGGTGATAAAAACACCATTTTTTGATGTTTCTCATCAAGCACTATCCATTGGCATCAAAAAATTGCGAAAAAAGCGAAAAAGTTCTCAACAATTGAGTTCTGGGGGGTATTTTGGTTTCTGGGGGTGCATACCCCCAAACCCCTACGCCCAGGTGTGATTTTCAACTTATTGAGTGGATCCATGCATTAGGTCAACAAACAGACTATAGAACTACTGCACAATCTACATATAATATTGAATTTGAGTTGTGTGTGTATGTGCACAGAGAGAAATTTTTACTTTATAATTCTATGATATTCATATTGAATCTTAATGGTAGTTTTGAACCCCTCCTTCAAAAGTTCTGATCAAGCTTGCTCTCAAGCTCCTAAAACCTTGAAACAATGGATAATTAAGCAAATTTTCAAAGAGATCCTAGATCAACTTGTAATATGTGCTATCAGCTAGTCTTAACCACTTTACACCATAGTGTAAATTGATGTATGGTAGTAAGACAAACATATTTTGGAACTGCATTTTTTGAAGCAGACAAAATTCAGGCACATGGTTGGCCTTCAGACTTTGAATGATTCTAACTTTGAAGTCAGGGGCTTGTTGCATAAAAGGCATGTAGTCGCCAGAAGTCTTACAAGCTACAAGTGAATTCTGTTGCATAAAACTATTAGCTAAAATTTACAAGCCACAAGTCCTACAAGTGCAAAACTACAAGTTCTACAAGTCTTGTATCTAGAAGTCTGTGTTGCATAAAATCACTTGTTATTGCTACCAGTTTTATAAGTTGCACAAGCCTTGAAGCTACAAGTGCAGGTTGCATAAAACTACTAGCTACAAGGCTGGGGCATGTATATATTATTTATGTTGTTTTCACTATACAATGAATAATTTTGAGGTTTTGGACTTTCCTTAACGAACTAAAAGGATTCAGATTATGAGACAGCTCATTAGACAGAACATCAAAATTTCTAGCTATTTACCCAAAACAATTTTTAAATATGTCAGAACCTCACAGAATAATAGCTGACGCATTAGTCAAACGTCTGAGACAATGCTTTGTGCCCCAAGAAAATATGGAGCTCGAAGCATTGCAATTACATTCTAGATGTCAATGGTCACATGAATCAGTGACTAAATATGCCCTTTGGCTATTCAGGCCTATCCTAATGTAGATGTGAATACCCTGCATGCTTTGACTCAAAGATTTTTTGTAGATGGTTAAATTCTGACTTTTGGCGTTTTGTATCAGACAAGAAACTGACAACATTTCAGGAGGCGGAGATGCTGGCTCAACAAGCAGAGACTCAGCAGCGACTTGAGGCAGAATGGCAACCATCTAGCAGTTCATTTGCAGTAAGTAAGCAGCTAATGCCGTGGCAGCTGCAAAATAAAAGTGGCAAAAAATGAAATGACTCTGCTCAGTAATGGTCATCTTGATATAAATTGCCGCCTCAGTCACAACCACACCAGCGCGTGGGGGTATGCAATCCCCAGAAATCAAAATATCCCCCCAGAATTCAATTTTTAGAAATTATTTTCGTTTTTTTGCAATTTTTTGATGCCAATGGATAGTGCTTGATGATAAATGTTGAAAATGGTATCTTTATCGCCATACCACCATTTTTAAGACCATTTTTTGACCTTCAAAAAATCTTGAACCCCTCTCCCCAGAATTTTCTTGCTGTCCACATGGTCACAACACCATTTTTTATTGGTTCAGTGCTATCAATGTGGGCAATGGGGACACACTAGTCAAAATTGTCGAGCTCTACTTGGCAAAAATGAGGCTACAAAAAAATTAGGACCCTGGAATCCACGACTAATTGGAGGCTACCAATACCAACAGGTCAAAGCCCTGCAACCATTCCACAGCGGGCTGGTAACCAATCGCTGGAGTTCCAGCGTATGGGCTGAGCATACGCCATACAGGATGGTTCCAGCCCAATTTTGGATCCAGAGAAGTCCAAGGTGGAAGCAGGAGTGAGTAACCTTGTAGTACAAGACAATTTGCGCTATTCAACATGTTGAAAAATTGCAAAATCCGAGCATTTTAGAAGAAAATTAGCTGATGGTTGAAAATGATGAAAATTTGCTTGAATTTTTGCAAAGTGTAGCAAACATTCAACGTCAAGAAAATGATCAAAATATAGTCAATTAGCAAAATTTTAATCATTTTCTTTCCAAAATTTTAAAAATAATGCTCAGCATCCTTTTGCTGTCTTTTTACTAACAGCAGTACATACTTTGCCTAACATTAATGTACAAGCTTATCAATTATGTGAACCGCATACTTCTGGAATTCATTTTTCTCTACCTATGAAATTGAATTGTAAGCCACCTTCTTTGGGAAATGATGTGAAAACTTTTACTGCAAATTTATGGACTCCAAATTTTTACACCCTTCTAATCCCTGCTTATAAATGTACTGCTTTCACACATACAATTTGCACAAAGATGGGATTTCTAGGATCTAGAGGAATTTTACGAGAATCTCAGGAATCTTATAAAATAAGTCAGCATAGATGTCTGAGATAAGCATAAACTGGTTTCAAGGCTTAACTTTGTATCAAGTGAAATCTAATATTTGGCGATCTAATCAAACTTTAAATGTTAAATATCAATATTGCTGCAAAGATATCTGTAACAGTGTTGATAATGCCATTGTACAAAAAGGACAAATAGCTACTTATGATGGTTATAACATGAGCCCAAATTTAGGCAATTTAACTCCTTGTAAGCCTTAGACTGGATGGTGTTATCTCAAGGATGGTGCACTAATATGGGAACCCACTCAGATCAAACCCCCATGCCCATTTGTTACAGATGGCTATAACTATAAAATTCAGAGATCAGAATTTTATTACACTATAGAGGTATTGCAAGAAGCTTTTACTGCTTTGAAGCTTCTCCCAAACCCTATGCATATCAGTATTCTTAGGTTTATTGTGCACACAGATCAGGGGACTCTCATCTAGACTTTTGATAGTAATAGTTACGCGAGAGCTTATCCTACAACTTCTAAGATTAATAAAAGACAAACAGCTAAAAACACCTCTGAAATTCTCAAAGGTTTAAAATTAACTTCCGGAATTACGACTTATGCGGAATTTAATGCTAAAATTCAATATTTAGAATAACAAATTAATGAAATGGAAACTGTTTGTTTTTCTCAAGTTTGGACACAACTGTGTAATTTAGCTGATTTAGAGTAACGAATACTTAATCAATTTTTACGTTTGGACACTACTCTTGCTGCTCGCCTTTGAATGAGAAGAAATGATGTTGCTGCTTCTTTAAGAGGAGAAGTCCTCCTTATCTGGTCGTGTGTTCAAATAAAATCTTGAGTAATCTTTTGGAACTATCAAATTAAAGTAGAATGTTATTCACTTCTACCTATTGTGGTTAATGAAACCATTTGTTACATACTACCTGACACTGAAGATATTGTCTCTTATTCTCCAAAAATACCCTGTCACCAGGCTCCATTGGGTATCCATTTTGACCCTTCATCAAAGCATAGGGTCAGTGCAAAAGGGACTATTGACTTGAAACCAATTATACAGCAAATTTTTAGTGTTTCCATTCCTAATTTCAAAGTTTACCTATTATTTTTGATCCAGTTTATTTACATAAAGAAGATGGACAATTTCCGCCATTTCAAACATCTTTAGTATTAGCAACTTTGAAAATTGGAGAATAAACCAACAAATGGAACAGCTTATTAATTTTATGTCTACTTTACACGTTAATCCTGCTCAATTTTGGCAAGCCTCAAAAGACATTGAAAATGGAGTAAAAGATGTGAATGGACTAACTATTACTCATTTACAAGCTGCTGTGGGAGGTATCTTTCATACAATGAGTCATGCTTTTTTTGCCTCTTACAAGACTTTGGCTCTTTTTAACCAATATACTGCTTTTGGTTATACTTATTACAATTATATTGTATATATCTTATTTGGGAATTTGGTTTGAGTGGTGCTCTTTATGGTGCCATTGGGGATGTAGATGCTGTGCCATTTTTGCCATTGGTTTGGGTCACTTTGCCCCAGATTTTTTGACTGAGCAATATTTGTGAAAGAATTTGATCAAGAAGAAATGTTACCCATACTTGAAACCCCTATGTGGCACAGTATTCTAGACCCGCTTTACAAAATACACAAGAAAGTCTGACCCTTTGTAGATTGTCCAGCCCTTCTTGAGTCCCAATCTATTCAATAAAGGGGAGTACATCTGTTAAAAAGTGGCTTTGGCCACTTATTTTTGTAAAATTTTTGAATGGTCAACAAGTAGAAGCCCTAATTGATAGTGGCTCTACCGTCTCTATAATTGATAATGCCATTTTGTGAGAATTGAATCTCTAGGACAATTTTGAATCTAGGATGTCCTTCAATGCAACATCCATAATGGGGCATGCCTTAAATACATCAGGTGAAAAGACTATTGAGGTGCAGATTGGAGATTCATGTCTCCCAATTACTTTTATAGTTATGGTCGGAAGCCCATACCCTATAGTGTTGGGTTATGATGCTATACAATTGTTATGTGGTAAGTCAATCCATACTTTGATAGATCATAAATCCAGACTTATACATTTTGGTAAAAACACTCCAATTCCACTTTTGAATTTGACCAATAAGCTAAAATTGACATTAGCTTTTATTTCTGTCAAAGAAAATGTAATTCTTCCACCGACTTACATTTGCTTGATTTTGGTTCAATCTAAAATAAATCATCTAAAAAATCAATGGATTGATGTAAAATATTTACCTAAAAATTCTCAACTACAGCTTTACTCTCCAAATTTTTGTTTCTTCAACAATTCAAATTTATCTTCATTTCCAGTCATTAACTATTCTAAACAACCTACGAAGTTGTATTAAGATACCAAAATTGCATTCATCTCTACTGTGACTTTATTTTTTAAATTTTAGTTTAGTGTAGAAACATTTTCAGTTTATTTTTATTTTTTGTGTATTTCACATAAGGTCTATATAATTTAATTAGTGTGTAATTTGAATTTTAAAAATAAAGATTTTATTAAATAAATAAATAAGCATAAGCTAATTAAACAATTTCACAAATAAATAATAAATGAGTAAAAGTCTAAAATATGTAGTCTAAATAATTGATGAAATTATAAAAAATATACAAATAATTAATAAATAAGTAAAGAAATATTAACTAAATGAATAAGTAAATATTAAATAAAAAATTTGAAAAAACACAAATAAATAAATAAGTAACACATAAATGAACATTGAATATTTGAATAAAACATTTTTGTACCATTAAGTGATGCTACTTTGGAAGTGAGTGTCTCAGTAAGTTTATTGATCTGTTACTATAATATGTTCCATTTTCCTTTATAGTGCTCGTAGGAGTATAAGCACATTGCTTGACACGGCATTGCTGCACCACCTCAGCGTCATTGTGCAAGCCATCATAACTGAAGCTTTTGACTAATACTGACTTTAATAACATTTTCCTTAGGTTGCCAACTTTTTCTACCACTCCACTAATATTTAATCTTGATTTTTTATATTCATTTGAAAAGCTTGAAATATCATAATGCTGATTTCATTTATCATTGAGGGGTAACTTTAGACAAACAATTTTCACTAATATTCTTCTTTCTTTTGAAATGGTTCAAAGTTAGAAGTGTTCTAATGGCTTAAGAAGCCATGTTAACTATTCTAAGGATACTTTAGCCCAAGCTGTGCAGGCCATGAAAGATGAAATGTTATTGTGAGATGCTGAATCTTTCTACAGTATCCAAAAATTGATGATTGTTGAATAAATTCATCAGAAACATAGGGCAGTATTGGTAAACCAACTGCTTTATCCAAGGTTGAAGAAAGTACTTTAGTGGATGCTGTTATGGTCTTGTGCAATTGGAGGTGCTCTGCAATCAGGCCAAGTTGTTCACCAGTTTAAAGACAACTGTCCTGGAAAGGAATGTGGAATAGCATTCTTGAATTTGCATTAATATGAAGTTTCTCAGTGCTTTGCAAACAATATCAAGAGGGCCCAGGCTTTAATGAGCAGGGGACAAATAAAGCAATATTTTGGCGATTTAAGCCAAACTCTTCAAAACGTTTCAGCTGGAAAATATCTTCAACTATGATGAAGCAAATCTAGTCAATGATTCAACAAAAACTGAAGTCATTGCAAAGAAAGGTGCCAAATATATTGACAGAATAATGAATTCAATGAAAATGCCAAATCCTCTCATGTTTTTTGGCAGTTCTTCTCTTGTTCTCTCGCCTCTATACATTGTGTATGAAACCAGAAATATGTGTGTGATACATTAGTGGTTGGTGGCCCAAAAGGGCCTCCTTCCTGCAGTGGACATTGTTGCGAAAGGGGTTGCCAGTTCAAATCAACCTCCTATGATTAGTGTGATAGCAATATGTTCAATGATTGGTTCTTTACCTGCTTTTTTTGCCTCATGCTTAGCAGCTCAATGGTCCAATTATTTGTTTTTTTCACAATTTTTTGATGTCAATGGATAGTGATCAATGAGAACCATTGAAAAATACTGTTTTTGACCATACCACCATTTTTAGGACCATTTTTTGACCAACAAAAAATTCTTGCAACCCACCCAGAATTTTTGGGCTGCCTATGTATGCTCAGCACTCAAATGGTCCATGCAACAGAGACATAGGTATGGCCTGGAGGAAGAATTCTAGGAATGGCGGTCATTCAACCCCTTTGCCAGCATTATTAAAAAATCTCAATGCAGAATGCCCCATACATTCAACAAGGCCCCTAAATAATCTTTGCAAATTTGATTATGATGGAAGTGCTATTCAAGTGGTCTATTGTCAATGTCAGCATCCACACCTGCATTGCCACAATTGCCATTTGCAAAACATTGGTCATTCTGCTGGTGCCCGTTGACTTCATTGTGAATCCAGCTTATTGTATGCCAGCCCAACAGGTCCAAACATGCTGCCCAGATGCATTTGCACCTATTGTTTGATTCATGACCATGACTATTATCTGCACACTTCACAACCAACATTGCCCCACCAGCAGTTATATTTGAGGCTTTGACAATTTAGGAGTGCTACAAATTATTGTAAGGAGAGAAAATTAATTAGTACTTATCATGTCATTTTCCTTATACAATGAATAATTTTGAGGTTTTTGAACTTCCCCAAAAAGACTGGAAAGATTCAGAACATAAGACATAGCTCATTAGAAAGAGCATTAAATTTTCTAGCTATTTACTGCAGAAAATTTTGAAATATCTAAGAAAATAACAGAATAACAGCTGAAAACATCAAAAGCCACAGTATGACAGCCTTCCTGGCGGCCATATTGAAAAATCAAAATTCTTGAGTAAATTAGGCAAATAGTATATCAATCAAACGAGCTTTTCTTGGACTTCCGAAAATGTGCTTGAACATTGAAAAATATTAAAAATAGCATGAGTGAAATGCATACCTTATGGGACAGTCATATTGGAAAAAAATTGAATTGAAATTGCAGTACAAACTCTTCAGAAACATGAAAAACAAAAATGGGTATAATTTAGAGCACAAAAATATCAAACTATTTTGCTATTTTCCAAAAATATGAAACTTAACCTGTATACTGTAGTGACCAAGCAAAGTTTGAGCACTTTTTTGAGCCTATCATACTGTAGACATAAGCCAGCTATACTTTTTTTGGCAAACTACTTTTGTTCTAAAATTGTCTATCTAAAACACTTTATTTCATAGAAATCCGTTCAGTGGTTCTCGAGTTCATCTCAAAAAATCTCACTTCACTCAAATGAGTTATTCCAAGGTGAGCAGGTTCATCAGCTTTGACCGACTATCAAACTGTAGGCATGTTATATTATTAAACATAGACTAATTTTTAATCAAGCTGAATGAATTATGATCATTTAATGTATTTATTTTTAGAACAAATACAAGCCAATCAAATGTTATATTCATAAATGTACTCAAATTTTCAATTTGTGTGAAAATGATTTGTTATCTCAATTGCTTTTAGAAGAGTCCTAAGAAAATTTATTCATATAGTTCTTCAAACATTTTCTTTTTATTACCCTGATTCATCAAAAGTTTATCATTTACTAGTGTCTTGCATGCTTTGACTTATTTCCTTGTTCTTTTTATTCTTAATATCAAACTGTGCAAATTCATTTTTATAAAATTAGTTATGAACTCTTTGCAATGTAATACAATGACAAATAAATATTCCTAAATCTGTGATACTAGTCAAAATGGCCATCCTGTAGAAATACATCATTTGATACAGTATTACCTACTTGGGGGGATTATCTAAGCCAGAGGAACAAAACATCAGGATTTTTGTTCCAAAATTTGCACCAGCCACTTTTTTTGCCATTTAATGTATAATAATGCAAAGAACTGTGCACCTAAGACTGGATTTTTGGTTCCTGGTGCACCACCCTTGATAAAACTAAAAGCGAGCTAGTTTCTTTTGAAGTGTGTAAAAATGCTTACCAAAACTAAAAATATGAAGGAATATATTCAGAAAAGGGTAGAAATGGATTTGTAATATTTCCAATGTTGCCAACACGTTTGTTCTTTCAACACAAATTCCATGATAGAAGAGGGAGTGACCACTTGGGAATGAAAAATTACTCTCTTAGATATGTGGGATGTTTGCCTTGAAGAAAATGCAAATACCATGAAAGTACTTCTCCTTGGAAAGAGGATTTGTTTCAAGAAATTTGTCCATTTGTTTCCCGGAGCACTTTTTCTACTTTTCTGAGTGAAAAAACATGCTGTAGTAGACAATACCTCAATGAAAAAAGTAATAAAGGACCACTTTGAAGGTAATAATGAACTATGAGTAAAACTAGAATCATCTATCATTGTAAATTTCCATGATTTCAACGATTACTGAAATGAACTCATATTATTTTGGGTATTTGGAGGAGTTTGTTTTTCCAAAAACATTATATTACATGCACTTGAACTGGGTTTGTTGCTCAACTGCCTATTTATTTGTTCAAGACAAAGCATAGCACCCTAAATGCCTGCTTGGGTTGTTAGAAGTTTTGCCTCTAGACAATCCATTGTTGGATTAATTTCAGAAGAAGAAGCCATGCAATATTCATGATCAAGCAATGTTGATTGTGACTGTAATGTAATTACTGTTTGTTGCTGAGGATACTGTTTCCCTCTCTTCAATATTCAATGTGGTTCTCAATGGTTTTTCTTGATTGATAAATTACCTGATCATTGCAATTAACACTTGCAGTGGCATGATTAGGTTTTACTAGAATTTAATTGCAATTAAAATTATGGTTATCTGAGTCTTAAAATTGCACATGTTCTCTGTTATCAATGCTAGTGTTGAATCTGTTAATGGTAGATTCCACATTGGCCATTGTTGAAGAAAAATTACTGCTGGTGGTACTGGGTTTTTTCTGCTTTGCCGCTTGCTCAAATTTAATTCCATCAAAAAATTTATATTTCCCTTCAATTCCGTGATGTTGTGCTTGCGGGCTTACAAGAAAAACCAGAGCATGGACATTTTAAAGGATGCTAAAACGCAACTATTTGCCAGTTTCAAGTGTAATGCCATAGACTAGTACAGTATTTGGCCATGTTGAAATTTTAGCCATTTTTGCTATGTGGTATACTGCACTAATAACAAATTAAATGTTTTTCTGGCAAAATAAATCCATTTGTTGCTTTCTATTTAGAGACCTTTACTTTTTTAGAATCAGTAGGGTGGTTTTCGAGATTTACTCAAAAAAACTATATCTGTAACTTAAGATTCATCAGTGGTCTTGTGTTATTCCAGATTACATAATGTTTATTACCTGATAGATTACTGTAGGAGCAAATGTGTGAAAGAACACATACATCATTTGAATGAAAATTCAATTGTCTTTCTTATACGGCTTAATTATTTTGCCATGTTAAAGATATACAAGGCTTCATTTCAAAATGTAATAAATTTTTGAAAATCATTTAAATTCAGTAACAAGTAGGGTCAATGTCTGCAGTAAGTACCACTTAATCACAAATTAGTTGTGATATAACGTAGAAAGCTGCGTTTTTGGTGTCACTCAGGGAGGAAAATCACAAAACCTGATTCTATGTCTAATTCTGTGTAGAAGTCCTTGTATGAAAATTGGCTTTGAAAAGGATACTATAGCTACATTGTTCAATTCTGGATAGGCTATTCCGGCAATTTTTTGAAAACTTAAAGATAAACTGAGACATTTTGGCAAGCCTTTACTTTTTGTCATAATAAAACTGTTGAAAAACATTGGCATCACAGCCATAGGTGGGCGGCCCTAAAGATCTGGGGATGCAAGATCTTTTCAAAGGTCAAAAAAATGGTCCTAAAAATGGTGGTATGACAAGAGAAACACCATTTTTTGACATTTCTCATCAAGCACTATCTATTGGCATCAAAAAATTGCAAAAAAAACAAATAATCCATAAATTGAATTCTGGGGGGGTATTTACCCCCTCCACGCCAGGTATGATCACAGCTGTCAAGAAAATATTGTTCTGACTAATGTTGATGATCTAGATTCAGATTAATTCAGATTAATGCTAATTCAGATTTATTTTTTATGTTTATATCAATTTATACTAATTTATACTAATTCAAACTAATGCCATTCAGAATTATACCATGCCATTCAGGACAGACACTTGCTGCCAGGAATCAAGCTAAAAAATCAAGGTATGTAAAGCTTTTTTATTTTGACTATAAATGAGCCATTCAACAATATTGTGACCAACAGATGCAAAGCACAACTAAGAATTGACTGACAAATGGTCATACATAGTACAGTGTACAGACAGTAAAACTTTTAATAGGACAGTTTTCCCATTAAAATTTTTAACAATCAAATTTTCCCCTGGTAAATTTCCTTCAATCAAAATTGAAATGTTCTTTAGTGGTCTTATGCGTTCCAGGTGGCCAAATAAGTTTATTTTATCTCAGTAATAAGGCTATCTAGTGACATAATAATAGAGCTCTTAGCTAGAGAAGCAATACATACTGAAGATTAATTGTAAATCATCCAGTATGCAGCCAGAGTAAAATTTCCCCCTAGGGAAATTCCTTGAACCTCTTTTATAGGGAAATTCCCACCAATCATATTTCACTCTACAAATTTTCTTTAAATTAAATTGATAAATTTTAAACATTTCTCAGTGATCTTTTGCATTTGAGGTGGCCAAATAAGTTTATTTTATCTCAATAGCTAAGCTATTGAGTGTCATTATAGTAGATCCATTGAATAGAGAAGCAATATTTACTGTAGAATGATTCAAAATGAATGCATATTCCCTGTGGAAAATTCCTCATTTACTGCTGGGAAATTTTTCTCAGGGAGGAAATTTGCACTTGTAATATTCATCATTTTTTAAAAGTCATGTATATTGTTTTGCATTAACAGTAGTTTCAAAACGATATTATTCTTCAAAAATTTTTGGTTCATCATTTTTCTCTCTGATCATGTGTACAGACATTTCTCAAAACTAATCATTATGATCACAGCTGTCAATTACATGATTGAAAATAGGAGACGTGATTCCTATTTTAGAATAAGAGAATCAAAAATTAGGATGATCTTCCATGCCATGGAAATGGAGCAGTACAATTTTGGCAGAAATAAAGTACTTATTATTTACAGAAGATGTACCCACATTAAGATTGATTTAAAAGCTGAGCTCATAGGTCCATTTTATTTCCCCAAGTTCTTCAGCCGAAGAATGCCGTAGTATTACTATTCACTCTGTTTATTAGTATGTTATTTTCACTATTTTCACCTTCTGCACCTTTATACTGTTATCACTTCACTTCATGATTTTTTGAGCAGCATGGAGACAGCCAAAGACTTGTGATTTTTTCTGATGTTGTTTTTTGTTAAAACAAAAATATATTTGTGAGAGCAATGTGAATTTTCATTCTATGCTGAAGACTTCCCAAGGTTAGTTCACCATAGGTTTAATCTCCTTTTTGCTTGTACGGATTATATATGTGTTTTGAAGACACATTTGTTCTCCAAATTTTATTCAGCTTTACAGAACATATGCAAAATAAAGTGCGATATTTTTGGAAAAATACATAATACTGCTAATGATGTACAGCCAGCAAAAATGCTGTAAAAACTCAGTAGCAACATAGAAGGGTGTGAAAGGTGGGATACAAAGTTCTTTTGGTTCAAACTACGCTATAGTCTTTAGAACAAATCAGGGTGAAAATCTTATATTAATCATTGAGTAAAATTTGTGTTTCCACAATTGTTTTTATGGTAGGATTGTCAAAAAAATCTGCAATGGTTAGTCATGGAATGCAGCATTTAAAACAAGCGGTTTTTTTGCAGGATAGGTCATTTTGATTTTTCTAACTTTAATACCTTCTCCCACTATTTCCACATCCTTGTTTAGAACTCTGTACCCAGAGTCTTAAGGGCCCCTGTCACAAACACCTAAATGTATGAATTTTCTCCAAATTTTTCAGCTTTTTGGTCATTTCCCCTAGATCACAGCCAGTTGGCATGGAATATGCGTTGCTGGTCTTAGTAAGATAAATTATTGAGTCTAAAACTAAAAAGAGAAATGTCAGCATAAGCGTAAATTGCTTGAGCTGGCCTCTGATGCTTACCCCTTTATCTTTTATACACAATTGTAAAAAATACCAACTTCACAGAAACGTCACAAAGTTGATAAAAAATGTACTTCACTGGTATCGGGAAAGAGCACCCTTCCTTAAAGATTTTCTACATATGAATGAACTTTGAATTAAGCTTAACAGTCACAAAATTGTCAATAGCTGTGATGGTACTATGTAGGGCTACCAAAAACTGGTCCTTGTTTGGGCAGGTGACATGCCAGCAAATCTCCAAAAATTTCTTGCTTGTGATCAGGATATTGATTTTATAGCTGAACATGAGGTCAAAAAGTGCCACTGATCTGTGAAAATTTCATTTGGGATTGATTGTTCCACTGCAAAATTTCATAAAAAATGAAGGAAATATGAAATTTAATAATTTCTCCAAATAAACCTAAAAATGCCAAAGGTTATTTAGCATACTCTTAGCACACAAATATACTTTTTGCAGATATGATTATTAAAATTTTTCTCACCTTACACCAATAAGAATTGAGCATTAATTCAACAAGTGTTCTCATAATGCTGTTTTTTTCAATTTTGCCAGGGTCTAAATGAAATCCCTATTTCATTATAGTCCCCCAACATGCTGGGCTTTTTCCTAGTTGGTATTTGCGATCAAGAGACAGCCATCAGCTTGCTGTTTTACCTACAGAAATGTGATTTTATACTTCACAAGCTTACCTGTTCTTGCTTTTTGGTAATTTCAGACTTTAGATTTCCATGAGGTAGTGCATTAGTGTGTACTTATAACATACTTAAGTAGGAACCCCTAACACCTGTGCACCTGCCCTTACAGCTATAATGGACACATCTTAAGATGCAGTCTTTCAAACAATAGATAAAGAAAAAAGTCAATGGAGCTTGTTTGTTTTTGTTTTGCACTCAAGACTGAGTTTGAAATGGTGATGTAAAATTTTGGTATAATGTTATAACATGTAGCTCATTTTGGTGGCTTTTTTTGTAGCATGTGCACAACTCTGTAAACGCCTTATACAATTCAATAGTCTAGAATTGTAGAGGATAGAATTTTCTAGATAAATATTTTTTAATTTTCGAATTTGGCATCAGTTCATGAATGGTAAAGTTAAGAATGCAAAAATCAGGAGCAATGAAAAAAATTTTGATCAAGTTTTGGATATGTTTATGTCTGCCAACAAGTCTGATTCTGTTTCCCAAAAATTTTTTTCTTATAGAATTTATAATGGCTCAAGGGCTGATTTCTGCTTTAGCAGCAAAGTTTTGTACACTCAATATGGAGTTACTGCCAGGGGTATAAACTTTATACTTTAGTGAACAGTGTAAAAACACAGGTTTTTCTAAGATTTATCTGCCAGCTTTTCAGCACATGTAATAAATTAAATTTGGTTGAATAGATCTAGATTCGTAAATCACTCAATCTTCTTTAGCTTCTAGTAGGAAAATATCCAACCCTTAAATTACAATTACAATCTTGATTAGAAATATGTAGTATTTATGCTCTTAATAATAATCAGTTCTAGAATAGATTTGTTTATAAGCTTCACAATATTATGTCATACCAAGAATCAGATCTCCCTCTGCAAGATAGAACAAATCAGCAGTATCAGTTGTTGATAATGTAATTTGTAGATTATTCACAAAATGTGTTGTTTTGTTATAAAGCTGAATTTGATTATGTTTTGTATGTACTGGTGAGCAGATAAGTGGTTTTGCAAGTTTAATTATTTGTCCTCTTTTACTAATTCTTTTTGGTTCTGGTCCATCATAAAATGAACAATCATGACCTAGGTGGGCATCCACACTTTTGCCACATTTGTCATCACTCATCAAGTGGCCCATATGACACAAGATCTTTTACAACATAATTATAATGATCTGTTCATATGTCTTTTAGTATAATTATCCCCTGTTTAATGAAAGTTTGAGCAAAGAGACTTTAGTTAAAATCAGTAACATTGCACATAGTTTTTTTGAGTCTATGTGCTACTGTCCTATGCTGATGGAAGGATAATGTTAGACAGAAGTTTGTGGTTCATTATTGTTGTTTGGTATCTCAAGAGGATACAAATGATTGATAGGTCTTCTTATTTTTCTATTGTTAGACAGTTCTACCTATGTGATCTGATTTCATTATCTCCACTAGAATTCAGTTGAACTATGTGACATAATATCCACTTTCCTCTTTGTAAATCTTTGTCCTAATTATTACAATGTCATCCTGTTTTGCTTCTATTGCTTAATGTATTTGTAAGGGCCTGTGATGTAAAGGTAGTCATTCACATAAACTCAACTTACTGAATACTTAATTAACCAGTGTTTCCAAAAAATGTTGAGTAAGTCTTGTGTTCTCTTCCAATCCTGTGTAAATTGTGAAATAGTTTGTAAATGAAAGTAGTAATCTGGAATATTTGTTCAATCATAGCTGCTATCTCGCAGATTTGTCGATTTTCCAAAGAAGTCATAGCAAGTGTGCTTCTTTTGACACTCTTGGTGGTTTGCGCCATATACTCATTTTTAGCTACACTTGGTTTAATTTACTGAAATTTTTAAAATTTTTTTGACATTTGTAAATGTTTCTATGTATTAGAAACATGTCTGGAATGTAAAAAAGTATCATTCTTTGAAAAAGACTATTACAACCTTTGTGAGGTATGTATCTTTCCTGCATTATTTAAGCATTAAAGCTATTCCTTACTAAGCAAGCATATTCATTCTCAATAAATTAGCTCAAAGTTGTTTATATTAATAACCTGTACTCTATTTGAAGGCTGGGTCCTCTTATTTGTTTAATATTGAAAAATTGATTTGCTGATGACTGTGATTAGGGCTAACATAAAATGTCTTCAAATGTCAGTATAATTATTTTGATTCAAAATTCTTGTATTACAAGATGATCAAAAACCAAATCAAAGAGTGACCTAGTGTCCCTAGTGTCCCTACTCCTGCTCCCATAGCTCAATAGCATCTACCAGAAAAAATTGTACTCAAGTTTTGATGTAGTGCATTGGCCAGAAATGGAGATTGTATGAATTAGATCCTGAGTCTATTACAATTATTGAATTACAGGCTTGCAAGACTGAGCTAAATGTCACATTGTTACAAAAATTGCTTTCTGTTGAGTTTTAGCATATAGATTGTACTGCTGATTGATTGGAATGCAAAATGTATCAAGAAGATTGATTCAAAATTATTGTTTGTCCAGCTTTGTGTTGTATGTAAATTGTTTGCATTAAAACATTGCTAGGCACTCAGTTGTAAACATAGAAAGTATGCTAAAATGCTGAGTTTAACCCTCCTGTTACCAAGGGGTCACATACACACCTGGCATGGGAGGGGGTACCCCCTGAAACCAAAATACCCCCTGGAGAAATCAAAATAACTCCTTCAGAATTCAATTTTTGAATATTCTCGTTTTTCAAAATTTTTTGATGCCAATGGGTAGTGCTTTATGAGAACTGTCAAAAAATGGTGTTTTTTTTGCCATACCACCATTTTTTGACCTTCAAAACATCTTGCACTCCCCCCAAAAACATATTTGAACATTCGAAAATGTGTAAGAAATTTGATCAGGGACATGCGTTACACATGTTATAAAATCATGAAATCAAGCTTTTCTAATAAAATATAGGCCAATACCTTTTCTTTTGCTCAATAAAACATGTGTTGCAATAAAAAAGAGGGTACTGAGAAGCTTGCCACAAAAGAATTTATGGGCTTACAGTAAATGCAAAAAACAGGCAACTAGATCATGGATCTGGAGCTTGGTTAACGTAGGCTTAAAGAAAACTGGATGATGAATTAGCTATATTTCTATTTGTTAATCATGCTTTCACAAGAAATCAAAATGGCTTTTACATATGTTTTTGTTGTTATTTGATAGTTTGTTATTAACTGCTTGAATTCTTACTTTTTAATACCTCACTCAAATTTTATTAGCATGACTATTGAGATTCGAAGATAATTCTAACAAACTTATTATGTCAAGTTTGTCCATCTTTTTCTGATTATACAGTCATGTCCTCACATAGGTGTGAGAGGTTTACACCCCCCCTAGAATTCAAAAAAACACCAGATTGAAATTTCTGGGGGGGTGTGAAGCCAAGTTTCTTCCAGAATTATACAGGACATATTAGATATGCAATTTGTGCGTTTATTCAATACTTCATTCATACTTCTTTACTGTATGGTACTTTTGACTTGAATGTGATGTGAATCTGATGTGTGTGTGTGTGTGTGTGTGTGTGTGTGTGTGTGTGTGTGTGTGTGTGTGTGTGTGTGTGTGTGAGTGAGTGTAGGCGTGTCATTGATGGCAATTGTTCCTTTCACCTGAATTCCCGAGCTGTTAGGCGAGTTAGGTCTTGGCTGCAAAATGTAGAACAGCTTTGGCTGTGGGCTATTTAGTGCAGGATGCAAGCAAATCCTTCAATTATTCCTTAAAATACTCTAGAATTTGAACTACTTAGCTAAGGAGTGTAGGCATAGCTAGTACAGACCCATATCTAGGATTTTGTTTGGGGGGAGGGGATGCACAACCAAAATTAAAAAGGGGACAAAAGAATGAATAAAAAAGACATTTTACAATTAAGAGAGCTATACACATTGTAAATTTTGCTAACCAAATGCCCTGGATCACAACCAGGGTGATATAGGAGAGCACGTGCCCAATCCAAAATTTAACGTAAGAATGATTTGTTCCTATTAGTACTCCCCATTTGCTTTTTTTAGCCTGAAGTCACAAAAAAAATTTTCCAAAAAAAATAAAATTAGAGTCTGCATAATTATACAACCAGGTGCAGACCTGTCTTTTCTACAAGTGGGTAATAGCAAAAGTGAAGTATAGTGAGTGACCAACATACTATGGATGACACACACCAAGCAACTCATTTAAAATTTGTTTTTATGCCACATATTTTATGCACAGTGATGAGGCAAAAAATTTGTGCTGACCATGTGACTTATTCAGATTGTGTTTTTTCTGCAGAGCATGCGGACAATGGTGATAAAATCAGAAAAAATTAGTAAGTGAGATTTTTCATTTTTTCTTATTTATTTGTGTATGTCTGTCTCGCATCTTGACATGCCAATTTTTGCCCAATGGTAAACTAAAATTATCATTGATGTTTGTATCATATTGTGAGTGCATTCCAATATAAGCCTGATCTATGCTGCTGAGTTCCAAGTGAATCTGTACAAAAACTAAATTTTAAATGAGCCGATCATTTCAAAATTTAGGATAAGTTGTTTGACCAGGCCATATTTTTCCATATTGTAATCTGCACACTGCTCAAAAACGAATTTTGAATTAGTTGCTTGGCGGCTCTCATCCATGGTGCATGTCACTCGCTCACTATGAGTACTTCACTATTACATGTGGAAAAGATCAGTCACCAATTTTTTCATGACAATGCCAAAAATCCAATTTTTTTCAAGAGGGTGTCCATTGGATTCTCTTCTCATCATATTTAAGGCATTTGGGTGGCAAAATTTACAATGCATACAGCTCTAGTGGTCATGAAACATCATTTTCATGTCATCACTTGGTCCTCCCTTATGCTTTTAAAAAAATTCCGGTTGTGTTGTACTTGCCCCCTCCAAAACAAAATATAGGATATGGGCCTGCAAATGCCCTAAATGTGATGAGAATCTGATTTACACCATGTTGAACAGATCACATTTTTTGCATGAGATTTGTTCAATATTAATTATTATTGGTTTTGTGTTTCAATCACTTTTGTATCAGCAATAAATGTCTTCTTCTCCTGCTTGAAATACCTGCCTACCACACCTGGGCGTGGGGGGCTTGGGAGGTATGCACCCCCCCAGAAACCAAAATACCCCCCCAGAAATCAAAATACCCCCCAGAATTCAATTTTTGAAAATTTTTTCGTTTTTTCGCAATTTTTGATGCCAATGGATAGTGCTTGATGAGAAACGTCGAAAAATGTTGTTTTTATCGCCATACCACCATTTTTAGGGCCATTTTTTGACCTTCAAAAAAATCTTGCACCCCCCCCCAGAATTTTCTTGCTGCCCACGTATGCTGCCTACCAAAAGTCCTGACAAAACTTTCCAAATATGCAGAAAACATAATGGTATGACTTCAGGTAGATTTTATTCAGGCTTATATATTTACGTGGGTCTAAATCATCCCTATTTTAACGCACAAAATTTTAATCTTAGTTTAATGTTAATCTAGTAGGATGGATAAGTACTAGAGATTTTTACTGATATACTAATGAATCTAAAGACTGCACAATCAGTGTAGTGCAGTTTGTTTACAGTATTTCTTCCATACTATAAACCTCCTGCCATATATATATATATATATATCTACATAATAAATAAATCTGTCAAAGAAATAGGGCTTTAAAAAGTTCACTATATCACACAAAGCTGTTCCAGGCCTAAGATACTTGACCATACATGTTTTGCATAGTAATTCTGGGGGAGGGGGTCAAGCCCAGAAAATTTTTTAAAAGTGCCTTTTTGTATTAAAAACAACTGCTTAAGGTCAAAAGCACCATTTTTTGACGTTTCAGACAATGCTCATACTTTCTAGAACATAAAAACATGAAAAAAATTTCAAAAAATTGAAAAATTGAATGAAATTTACTCAGAAGATGTGTATATGGCGTGAAGCATCAAAAATTTAATACTTTTCAGCCAAAAATGTGCTCTTAAAAAGGCACACTTTTTACAATTTTTACAAAGAAATTGTAAACTTGTAGGGGTTCGCATTGCTTGTCATGCAACCATTGGTGCACAAGGTTAGGGCCGGCAGCTGGGGGGATATCTTGGACATCCAAAACAGTTAATGTTCACAAATTTTTTGTTGTAAGGTCTAAAATAGCCTATAAAACGTATTGTTGTAGTAATTTCTCAATTTCAAATCATTTCTAGTCCATTTTGACTGTGTTGTATCTTTTTTGAGGCTAAATAATGCAGAAATTGATAAATTTTCTGCGTTTTTTTTGTGTAAAATAGTACATAAAGGTACAAATCTGGCACAGAGTGCTGGAAAATTTTTGTTATTCTTACAGCTTTTGACTTCAAAAATGAAGCAGAAAAAGTTTTGTTAGCTAAAAATTGCTAGACAGTATATACCTGTCTGACTGACTGACCCCTCAGTGGGGGGTCCTCCCCCTCACCCATATGTGCATGTATGGTTGCTCGCGTCACAACACAATGCAATGCAGTGGTGCGAGTCATTTTTGGAGGTCACTTGCCATTCCCAGTGGGGGTCCGGTCAACCCCTTCCTGAAAGCTCCCTAAAACATGCATTCTGATGGATGACATCCTCATATATGTGTGGCACTGGCAGTCGCCTGCATCATAGTTCATATTGCCTATCATTTTGTTTTAGGTTGCTCAATTGGAAATATAATTTCTAAAAAATATAATGAAAGTCATTTGTGAGCTTCCAGATTACAAAATCGAAAAAGGGTAAAATTATTCTTTATTATGCAGGCTGTAATGCAAACTACAAAACTCTCTGGTTTGTAGGTGTGGCTAAGCCGGGTTATGGTCATGGATCTATTAATAGTTGGATCTGCCAAATAGTCTTGTCTGCAACTGCAGTGTACATCTAACTATAGTCTGTTTGCTTTTTATCCCTTCTTTTTTACATGCATAGTCCATACAGATTATTGTTTATGCACACAAATAGAAGTTCTAGGAGGGAAGTAAATAGACTCCTTGGGTGGGAGGGTAGTTGACTAATTTTGATGGTAAGTATTTTGGAAATGGTGTTAAAGTGAGGATTTTTTGTTAATTACATACATGTTTTCTGTTTTTTCTGACACACCCTTGAAGAACCAGTCAAATTTTACTTATCATGAATATTCAAAGTCAATTTGACCTGAAAACACTTTTGTTCAACCCAACTAATAAAAATCATTGTCATTAGCATGAGATGGCTTACAGTAGCATGCTAGCTTTCTGCCTATGCAGTTCATGAATTTACATATGGATGCACTAACAGAATGCCCATCTGGAGGGAGGGGGTCAAAAACAAGCTTAGAACCGAAATTGCATTTAAAAAGTACTAAAAGTGATGAAATGGTGTTAAAAACTACTAATCTGCAATAATTACTGGTCCATTACAGGCATTTGTAAAAAAAATTCTGAATTTTCACCCATGTCTATCTTTCATTTTGCCTTATTTTTTTGGAGGAAATCACCCAATGTTTTGATTTGGGATGAACCCTTATAGTGCACTTGTACATGTCTGACTTTTACAAGTTATACACATCTTTTTTTTTGTTTGAGAATGTCAATATCATTTGCTTATAAATATTTTGTCTGCATTAATGTCACTAAAAATATATTGGAATAGATCAAGAAATCCATGCTAAATTGCAATTATTGGCTTCCTAATGCTAAATGGACTCAGAAATTTAACGATTTTCAACGTTTCGATACACACTTTGAAGCTTTCAAAGATAAGTGAGCTAAAAAACTGTCAAATTTGTGCAAAATAATTCTATTGTGAATAAGATAAGTTCAACTTAGGCATTCAGTATTGATGATAAAACTGCAAATATTAAAGTGTACAAACTATTCGAGCTTCTATATAATCTGCATGTTATGCATACATAATCAGTGAGAAGTGCCAAAAAATTGATGGTTTTGCTGTTGTTCCAAACATAATTATTACCATCTCAAAGGAATTTATTTAAAACAGACAGTAATTGATTCTGGTGTAAGGTTCTGCAAATTTTTGCAGACATTGGAAACTTTTTTGCAGTTTTGTACTTTTATAAATCTTTTTAAATGTATCTACCAAACAGTTCCAAAGTCTTTGCACATTGGGAACAATTTTTGACTGAATGAAAACACAAAACATACACAGATATACTTACGTTAGTGGTGGCCAGAAGAAAAAATTCTAAATAACATATTTTTAATCAAAAATAGTAGGGAATACATATTATTTCAGAATTCTTAGAGTAGAGAAATGTCCTATTTAGAATTCACTTATGACTACAGCAGGCTTGTGTAGTATTCAACATTACAATACATTTTGTTACAAAATAAAAATTTTATTCTGCAGAATAACGATTGCAACCTCCATTGTGCTCTTCGCAGTTGCTGCCATTTGCTTCTTTCTCATGTGACTAGAAAAATTTAAGTATGTCAATTGCAGGCATCCATTTTATACCTGCAATACTTTGTGAATCCGATGGACAAACATTTGCGATCTGCCAAATACTGATGATCAAGAATGTTGCATTAAATAGTGATTATAATTTATTAATGGTATATTGGATCTCAGGTTGAGGAGAGTGCGATATGCTAAATTTTTTTTTTGTGATTTTTGGCTAAAAATGCATAGGGGAGTAGAGGAAAAACATTCTCAGATTTTTTCGGGAGGGCAAGCAAAGGGGGCACGTATTATGCGTGACCGCTATTTCTCTGTATATGGGCCTTGGTATATGCTAAAAACACTATTTTTGACGCTTCTGATGATGATGATTATTCTGTCTAGAATATAAAAACATGCACATTTTATAGGAAAATTGAAAAACCTTAATAATATACAATCCAAAATATTGTAAATGGCGCAAAGTCCAAAAACTTTTATCTTTTTAATTGGAAAGTATCAGGAAATGCCTTTCATTCTAGATACAAATTCTGCCATTAAGAAGATATATAAGACAGCCAATTACTCATTTTGGCACAAAACGCCAAAGAAATTTTAGGAATTTTACACTTTTTACAATTGTTCTCTCCAAAAATCTTTGTGTATGTACAAATACATGGTATTAACCAATATTTTGATTCAGATTATTGCACTCACGCTTTATTCTGAATATTTGTAATCTCTGATTTATCAAGCTATTGCATTGTGACATAATTGTTTTTATCCCACATTTATGTATATTTCTTGTTTATTTATCTGTAACAAATTGCTCAATTGCTTAACGGCCATTCCACCCATAGTGGGCATTGACCATGTTGTTTGAAATTGTGCGCCACTGCACCCGGTTGGCGGCAATTGATCATGCTTTTCACAATGATGTACTTGCTGGACATTTAGGCTTTCAGAGAACATATACTCGTATAAAAGAACGTTTTTACTGGCCTCAACTTTACACTGATGTTAAAGAATATTGTAATGAATGTGCTAAGTGCCTAGGTAGAAAGACACCTCATTCATTTACTCGAGCACCTTATAAGTTAATATTCCTGTCAAAGGACCTTTTGAAAAAATTGCTGCTGATATCTTAGGTTCCCTTCCCTTAACCAAACAAGGAAATAGGTATATATTAGTTTTTACTGATTATTTAACAAAGTACTGCATGACTGCTTTGATCGCTACATATACAGCAAAGGAGACAGCTGAAAAATTATTGCATGAAGGTATTTTAAGACATGGTGCTATTAAAATGCTACTTTCAGACCAAGGATCAAATTTTTTTTTCTACTTTAGTTATTGAAATTTGTAAACTGTGTAACACACATAAAATAAACACAACTGTTTATCATCCTTAGGAAGATGGACTTATAGAACAATTTAATAGAACTTTAGCTAGCATGCTTTCAATGTACATTACTGCTCAGCATAATGACTGGGATCTATTTTAACCATATGTGACTTTTGCGTATAGCTCTGCTCAGCAAGAATCTACTAGATTTAGCCCATTTTCACTTAATCTATGGTTGGCAACCCAATTTTCAGATAGATGCCATACTTAATCTTCACATACACAAGTATACTATTGACCTGCTGACTATTTTTTTGATTTTAAAAGATTTTTACATAAATCTTGGAATATTGCAATTAAGAACATTGAAACTGCACAAAAAAATCAAAAAATTCAATATGACAAAAAATTGAAGGATATTCAACTTCTGGTAGGTGATATAGTATTTAAGTACGAGCCTACTACAAAATGAGGTCAAACTCCTAAACTTATACATCCATGGAAAGGACCATTTACTGCTATTAACATTTCACGTTTTCCTGTCATATTGATACAGAAGAAAGGAGGTAATGAAACACAGCTTATTCATATTAGTTGGCTTAAAAAAGTAAATTCTACCAATACAAAAGTGATAAAAAGTGATACAAAAGTTAATAAGATTAAAAAAGCAGAAAATTTGCAAAAAACTTTATTTCACTCATACAACCTGCAACCTAGAGTTTCAAAAACCCATATTAGTAAACTTTTACTTTGAAAGATTCATAAAATTAACTAGTATTACTATTAACTCCAGGATATCTATGTCAGTAGACCCTGTGTCTACAAAAAGTGAACAATTAACCTAAACTATTAAACAAAATATCAACAATGCACCAAAATTTATGCAAACAGCATTGCTTGAAGATTGGTGGTCAAAATTTGACTAAGCTATGGTGGATGCACATGGTTATCTGGTCCCAGCAGATGTACCCGTCTGAGTCCACATGCAAAGCTTTGTGCAGGGATCCTCATGCACCAGGCGTCTTAGCTATTTACTGTCCTGCGTACTATGTTGAAGCTTTTAATAATACGACCAAAGAGGAATCTAGTTGTAAACCTGATGAACCTAAACAAGATGCGGAGCCTAAACCGGATTCTGGGTTTAAACCAGATGCAGAACCTAAACCTTATGTAGAACCAAAGATAGCAACCAAAAGTAGAGTTAAAAAGGAACGAGAAGGTCCATTCTGTAAATATCTTACACTTTTTTGGTCTGATGGGCTTTGTTTACATTTGACTTAGTGAAAATGTGTGGCATTCCTCAACGTCTATGACAATTGCTTATGGACCCGAGTATTTATATAATTGGGTTTCAGTTTTCAAGAGCTTTGGAGAATATTGATCCAAGTTTTTGAAACAAATGCGTTGACATGGATCTTTTTGACATGTTAAGTGCTATACAAAATTTTGGCGTACTACTGCATCTTTTTAGTTCTGTTGACATTGATCTAGCTTCACTAGCAGCTGAGTTTTCTCAAGTTAGTGGAAAATTTATTGATGAAATGCTTGAAAATGACTCTTGGGCCACGGTTCAGTGTGCGGCTGTGTGGTTTGTCACCTATGCACTGATAGCCAAATACAACTTGGAAATTTCTTCATTCATAAACAAATTTGAAAAAGAAGACGGGTTGAATGAAACCATTTTACAGGGCTAAGCAATTCTCTTGGACTGAACCACAATTTATCAGTTGTGGCACTAATACACTTAACAATGAAAGCAAAACTAGCTTTTCACAACTATTGCTACTCCAGCTATGGGACCTCAACCGCAACCAATTGTGGCCTCCCAGCAGCAGCGGCCATCCCAGCAACAGCAGCGCCGTTTTCAACAACCAGCAATCATGCAGAACCGGCAGTTTGCACCGCCTGCAATCATGAAGAACTGAAAGGAACCAATCAATAGTAGCTATTGTTAACCAGCGGGTGACCATCACACCCAGAAAATCAAAAATTGTTTTGATGAGTTCATACGCAAAATGTTTACCATGTTCTATGCGTTTCTTGCATTGTGACAATAGCGTCTGGCAGCCGTTCCACAAATCATTTTACGTCAAACATTGTGAGAAGTTGTGTGCGGCATTCATGTTGCCATTGCCCAAATTTTGGCACAAAGAAATGCATATTCACAAAGCAATCGAGAAACAGATTCAGGGGTGTGTGGAGCACAACGAGTGTTGGAGGCAAAACAACAAGTGATACGTGTTGTTCTCTTTTTATTCTGCTATTTACTGTTTTGCAACATTTTACATTCAGTATGTAGTTATATTTACTTGAACGCTATCTATGTATGCATTACTCGAACTTGCAGCCAATAAGTCATCAATTTTTCACTGACTTACTTAACATTTTAGCTTAACATTACCGTTTTTTTAATTTCACTAAAAGACCAATTTTCCATCATTAAATCATATTAATTACATAATAGATACTATCAAAAAGATTTATACTCTAAACCAAATAATCTTTTACTCATGCCGAGCTAGGAACTAAGGACAGGATGAAAAATGACTCTTTAATATTTGAATTAAACTTGTGACGGACAAGATATTTGCATCCTTGATATTTGATTATGTATGAACATTTTAGTATGGTCATACCTTCCTTCTAAGGAGGGAAGGACATAACAAAGATTGTTACTGCAGATTTGAGAATTCACGTGCATGCAAATTATAATTGTGAATGGCATTTTACATATTCCTATCTTAGCAAAATATCTCTGAATTTTGAAGCTAAAATCTTGTTACTTTTAACTGTAAAAAATGCATCATGCGTCATGTAATATATGCTGCATCCACAAAAGAATTTAAGAATTGAACTTTAACCATATGACTTTTTAATAATCCTGAAAAACTAGAACTGCCCACCTGACCTTAGCAATGCTGCAAATTTGATATATAATATTGTGTATCATCGTATTATTTCACTTTTGAATTTGGTTGGGCTGATTCTTATAACTATTTACTTTTAACTAATAATAAAATAATATTTTAACTGAATTAACCACGCAATGCATAGGCGTTCTACATTTGCCTCAGGAGCTACAATTTTACAAAGTTGCGTTTTTTACTTGCTCAGTTTTTGAAGCTCATGCGGCTGCAATGGAACATTACCATTCAGTACATTAAGTATCCACTCACATACACATAAAATTAAATCATCATCAGCTTTTTCTATTATAGCATGACATAATTTTGGCTTTGCGTCAGTTAAAACATTGAGACAAGTGATGTTTTTCTGGAAGCGTTTTAGAGCAACCATGATTTTGTATGAAGAAAATATATTATGCAAGTCTTTTATAATTTCTCATTATAGACTACTGGACTATTTGAAAAATTTTGGCGCGCAACCGAAATGTTTTGGGCGTACTTTGCCTCAAATCAACTAAAATAAACGAGAATGGTTTTTCAGTCGCATCATTGTATGCTTCTAAGAAATATTTTGCATAATGAGGATAGAGTTGCTTAGCCAAAGTCTGTACTAGCAATCAATCCGAAGGATTTTTCATTAATACTAAATACTCTGCATTTACTTGACATGTTCTTAGACCTTTGAAAAATAAATTTTGAACAATGTGTACAACAGAAATATTCCAATGATGACAACCACATGTAAATAATATCTCATTATTCATTCCATGCATCAAGTCATCAATAATTATTAGTTGTGGTTCGGCGAATTTTGTCTAACTAAATTCAAATCTGGAGGGCCTTTCATAAGAATTACATTTTCCATTTTTTTGTAATCTTTAGCAAAAAATCACCAAATAAATTTAGGAGCTGGAGAAATGAAACTGTGTGTTTTTTCAACAAGTTTCTTAACAAAAGTTGTCTTGCCAGTCTTTGTTGGACCAGCAACAATACATGTAAAAGGGTGTTTAAAACGTAAATCCATCTTTTTTAAACTTATTCTCGTCTCGTCTTGCTTTTTTTAATATAAATGAAGTTCTCTCGGCCAACTTGTAAGAGTTGTCCAGCCTGCAGGATGTGGACCCAAGCCTTCAGTGCAGGCCATTTTATATTTTTTTGTTTTTTTTATTTCCAATAAATACGCAATATGTACAAAGCAAACAAATATGTACATGGGGGCGGTTATAACAATAAATTGTCGACTGATGACCCCAATATGCGGTCAATCTTGTAGTCAAGCATATTGCCACCGGGAATGAGCCAAACGGTGCTACGCTTGGAAAGCATGTTTTGCCATATTTTGTAGTAGAGGGCCATCTCATAGTTGAGCCACATGCGCTCGAGGGCCAAGGCAAATTGCTAGAAGCCTCAAATTTTGCGCTTGCCCGTCAAGCCATGCTTGAGGCAATAGTCGGCAGCAGTCATTTTCCATTGCTGCTTGCAATGTTTGTTGAGCCAGTTCCGGAAGTACGAGGCAACATGTGCCGTGTTGCCGCAGCAGTACATATAATGGGTATACAGCATACGTGGGCAGCAAAAAAATTCTGGGAAGGATGGGTGCAAGATTTTTGAAAGTCAAAAAATGGCTTTAAAATGATGGTAGGGCAATAAAAATACCATTTTTTGACGTTTCTCATCAAGTACTATCCATTGGCATCAAAAAATTGTGAGAAAAACGAAAAAAATTTTCAAAAATTGAATTCTGGGGTGGGGGTATTTTGATTTCTGCGGGGGGGGGGGGTATTTTGGTTTCTGGGGGTGCATACCCCCAAACTCACCCCCATGCCCAGGTGTGGTGTACAGTGACGCCGCGTTTAAAAAAAAACAAAGAGCTCCTCGCGCATCATCTCTTATTTCATCTCTGTATTCTTCTATTCATCTGTTCAGCTTATTCTTTTGCTGCTTTTTCATTCCAATTTTCTCTACCTTTTTTTATATCTTTTAATTTCCATCTTTTGCGCGTCGAACAAATCAAGAAAGAATCACTGGTCCCGTTCTATCTTATGATACACACATATTTTCAAGTTATGAATTATTTCCAGTAGTTTTTTTTTTAAATTGGAATAAAGAAAAATTAAAAGTTGTAATTTAGCATTTTTCTTCTCTAACAATCTCGCCAACCATCGGTTGTGTCTATACATGCGTATGTAACATAATTATTTATTTTTTTAAATAATTTATTAAGTGTTGAAAATTAGACTTTATAATTATATAATTTTAAAATTTAATTGATTTTTTGTTAACTTTTGTATTAAAATCAGAAAAGTAAATACTCATTGTTAATAGAAAATAAATAATGTAACCAAACTATTTCAGCAATTAGGATTACAGTGGTTTGCAGTTACGCTTTTATTTGTCAAATAATAATGTAAACAAATAATTATGCACATAGCACTGAGCACTCAAGAAAGTTTAAACCCCGGTTTTGCTGGAAAGAGATGAAGTGACCAGAATGATAAAGCACAGATATTTAATACTTTCGCTAAAAAGGTGGAGAATAATTCTATTGGACGAGATTACAATAACACAATTTCTGATTGGCTAATTAACATTAAAAAGCGTGACTAAATACTCTTTTTTTAGTAAAAGGTAAAGACGGAAGAAGGTTTCATAAAAACAAATCTTATTGAAGTAATTTGCGTCTTTACAACTAAATATTTCCCGGACTTTGCCCAGAGAACGAATAAAACTAACATTTAGAGCACAAGCACGTGAGCTAACAGATAGAAAAGAATTCCTGAAATATGGTTTTTATGTAATTGAGCGTAAAATCAAGAATTTCTTATGATCTAAGCATACTGTAATCAAATTACTTAATATTGCACAAGAATTTTGTCATTAAATCATACTGTAACATTGACTTTTAACACACTCTCTCCCCGTTAAACGAAAATTGAGTCCCGCAATGAGTGGTATGCAAGGGTTTACAAATAACATAGCGTACAGCTGATTAAAGCAATAAACATTGTATAGTGTATTGAAGACTAAATAGAACAGAAACCCGCGTGATCAGCAGAAAAAAAAACAAAAATATACGGACTACAAGTATTTTGTAGGCGGCGGTGCCATTGGCGCTTTATTCCCTCCTATGGCCTTCCGCTGAATAAATTCACGAAACCGATTTTCATGTTTAAAGCACCTATCATTGCCACACCGGCTTTGCTCCAACAATCTTTCTGTTAAGTGTGCAAGAATTTTGTTTCACATCACCAAAGATAGGGTTTCACAGTATTTGCCACTAAATTCTTCCATTTTCCTCAACATAAATGCTTGCATTTTGGGCGTCCATGTAGTATGTGAATACGGACGGTTTTTGGGGCGCCCAAATTCCTGTCGGAATTTCTTCACAAAATTCTTCATCATAGCATATCCAGCGTAGACATTTGACGCCTGATCAACTTCTCGCATTGCAACACCTGGGGTATATCAACCTTAGTTGTTGCTGGAATAACACTCTGTGGCACTTTGTCCGGCACTGCTGTTGCTGCAATGTTCCCCATGGTGAATGAAACCAATGGCGTCGGCTCCTTCACGCAACTTCCCGCAGAATTCTGCGATACAACATATTCATTAGCTGTGAACTTGACAATAATCCTGGTCGGCAGAATTGTAAGTGTCTGTAGTTCGAAGCAACCCCTCAAACTAGTCACGATTTGGCTCAGTGCACCATGGTGAATGTCAATAGCAATATACAAATCCATATTTGCCAGCAAATCCAATGCTGCGTACTTCTGTTGCTCTTTGCTAATGATTGGAACGGCCCAATCCAGGCCTCAACCCTGTAACAACTTGTCTAGCAGCACCCCAAACAGATGTTCAGTAATATGCTTCAACCCCCGGCCAAACCCCACCAATATTGTACGGTATCTCCAATTTCTGTAGGAGGCTACCAAGGTCGTTAACTCCAAACCGCTCACACAGGAAAGTCAGCGTCTTCTGATGATACAGGGCGTTCCACACTAAGTGACAATCGGCCTGCACTTTGACGGTATCCAATCTCGTATTGGTATTAACGAGAGCTATCTGGTCTTGACGGAAGTCAAAGCCAAAGCGTTAGACGTTCTTGCTCCTCAGCAAATACAAGAATGCAGGTGGAATTGACCCCAGCAATTGCAAATTGAATAAAATTGTACTCTCATCGACTCGCGTAATTTGTACCAGCCATACAAACAATCCCAGTTTTTCCAGTTTTCCGAACTCACCAATTAGAAAGAATTTCAGCTCCTCTGGCCACATGACCCAAGGTCAAAAGCAACTAATGTCCATATTGGCTCGATCCTCAGTGTTGTAGAATTCACAATCAACCGAAATGATCCCAGGATGCTTAGGATCATTAAGCAACAAGTTGCAAGTGCCGGCGCACATGACATCCGTAGGGCAAACACAGTATCTCCCGTGTAATGGTAGTCGTCCCACATTTTTCATGAAGTAGTTGCTTAGACGGCCTTCTTTGATCGCAAAGTTGAGCGGTTTCCATATTACGTCAGTGTCACAAATGAGCGTTTGCAATATATATATATATATATATATATATATATATATATATATATATATATATATATATATATATATATATATATATATATATATATATATATATATATATATATATATATATATATATATATATATATATATATATATATATATATATATATATATATATATATATATATATATATATATATATATATATATATATATATATATATATATATATATATATATATATATATATATATATATATATATATATATATATATATATATATATATATATATATATATATATATATATATATATATATATATATATATATATATATATATATATATATATATATATATATATATATATATATATATACAGATATCACGCTAGCACTAATAAGAGTATTGATAACACATATTGCCGTGGGGGACATTGGTAAAAAAAAGTCTAAAGAAAAATCAGACAATTGAAACAGAAATTGCAGTTTTCAAAAAAAATGTTCAGTAAAAAAAATGAAAAGGAAATGAGAAAAAGATTTGTTTTTGAAAGAAAATTTGATAAGAAGGTGTGACATACTTTCATCACACAATTTGTAATAATTTTTAAAAAAAAGAAGAATTTTTATGTATCCAAAAATACATAGCACTCAAATTATCATTATGTACAAAAAATTCAATAATTTCACGGATCCCGTGCTTCAACTCTAATTTCATCTCTGTATTCTTTTATTCATCTGTTCAGCTTATTATTTTGCTGCTTTTTCATTCCAATTTTCTCTACCTTTTTTTCTTTTTATTTCTATCTTTTGCATGAGAACAAATCAAGAAAGAATCACTGGTCCCGTTCTAACCTATGATACACACATATTTTCAAATTGTGAATTATTTCCTTTTAAATTGAAATATAGAAAAATTAAAAGTCGTAATTTAGCATTTTTCTTCTCTAACATTCCCGCCAATTATCGGTTGTGTCCACACATGGGCGTGGGGGGTCTGGACCCCCAGAAACCAAAAGACCCCCCAGAAATTAAAAGACCCCCCCAGAAATCAATTTTTGAAATTTTTTTTTGTTTTTTTCGCAATTTTTTGATTCCAATGGATAGTGCTTGATGAGAGACGTCAAAAAATGGTGTTTTTATTGCCATATCACCATTTTTAAGGCCATTTTTTGACCTTCAAAAAATCTTGGACCCCCCATAAAATTTTCTTGCTGCCCACGTATGGTTGTGTTGTCTATACATGCATATGTAACATGACTATTTATTATTTTTTTCTAAATAATTTATTAAGTGTTAAAAATTAGACTTTATAATGACATAATTTTAGATTTAATTTATTTTCTATTAACAATGAGTATTTACTTTATTGATTTTAATACAGAAGTTAACAAAACATGTTTTGTACACATAATATCATTTGATCTACTTAATTTTAAGATTATATGCATGCATAAAGAACCTTAATATATGTACAATTTATCAAAATTATATTATACATTGCTTAACATGCACGCAATTTTGCTTTTGTCGGCTACTTCATGCTTTTCTCAACCTTCATTACTGACTCAAACTTTATAATTTTGTTTCATAAAAACACCTTTGCCTTTAGGTTTTATTGCATTTATGTGCACCCATTCTTCTGAACATTCATTCTTGCTTTTATTCATCTTTATTTTAATATTAGGATACCTCACATCAGTAACTACATACAGACCATGCCATTTGAATGCAAACTTTGGAGATTGCTTGGGCTTAATTCCCGGTATATACCGATAAACTTCATTGCCCACTTTTACAGAAAATTTGTATGTTTTTTATTATACTGATTCATTTGATGCTCTTGCGCTTTTGCAATATTTTTCTTTGCTAATGTCCAAGCAACTGAAAATAGGTTTTGCATTTCTTCCGCATAATCATCAAGATCTATTCTATACCTACTTGGCACAAAATTGAGCATGCTATCTGTTGGTAAGTTTGGCAATTGCCCAAAAAGTAAGAAAAAAGGAGAAAATCGCGTAGATTCTTGCTGAGAAGTGTTATACGCAAAAAGTGCATATGGCAAAAACATATCCCAGTTTGAATGTTTTTTATTCACATACATCGACAATATCGTTGCCAATGTTTTATTGAATTGTTCGACCAGTCCATCAGTTTGCGGATGGTAAGATGTAATATTAACTTTACGTGTTCCGCACAAGTGGCATATTTTAGATATTAGTTCTGACAAAAAATTTGTATCTTTATCCAAGAGCAATATGAGCGGCGCGCCGTGATTCAGAATTATTTGGTTCACAAAAGCTTGTGCCGTCAAGTTCGCTGTACAATCAGGTATTGCTTGTGCTATAGTGTATTTTGTTAAATATTCTGTAAAGACTATTATGTATTTATTCCCGTTTTTGGTGAGTGGTAAGGGTCCTAAAATGTCAACTGATACCCTGTCAAATGGTCCCGTAACCGGTATAGGAACTAAATTAGCCTTAACCTTTTGTTTTAACGATTCACGCATTGCACAGCTTACGCAATTTTTGCAATGATTTTTGGTGTCAAGATATAAAGTACGCCAAAAATAATGCAATTTTATTTTTGCATATGTACGTGCAAACCCAAAATATCCAGAAAACACGTCATTGTGATGTGCTCTCAAAATTTCTTCATGCAAAGATTCTGGAACAACTAGCTTTTTATCACCTTCTGGATTATTTCCCGGTGTTCCGATAAAATATAATAAATTATTCAAAATTATATATTTATCGGCTATTAAAATTATATGTCTAGCTTCTTTATCATTGATTGGGAGATCCCGATATTTCAGAAAATTTGACAAAATTGTGCAAAATCTGTCCTTACTTTGTGCTTCTCAAAATTTTGTTAAACTTCCTTTTTCTTTGCTTTCCTCCTCTGAGCTTTGATTTTGATCGTGAATAGCTGAAGATGCAGCTGCTAAATGTCAAGACAATGCATCTGCGTTGCCGTTTTTCTTACCTGCCCTATGCTTAATAATAAGTTCTTCAAAATCTTGCAGGGCTAAGCCCCATCAAGCAATGCATCCCGACGGATTTGGTTTTTTCAGAACTTGCTGTAAAGCAGAATGATCGGTGACAACGGTGACTTTTTGTTGATAAAGATATTGTCTAAAATGTTTCACAGCCCACACTACCGCTAATGCTTCTAATTCAGTTACGCTATAATTTTTTTCCGCTTTATTTAAACTTCTGCTCGCATAAGCAATAGGTTTTCCCCGTTTTCGGTTTCTTGCAAGAGAACAGCTCCTAATCCTACTCCCGATGCGTCTGTAATTAAAATGAAAGGCTTCTTAAAATCAGGATGAGCCAAAACCGGTATCGATGTTAAAGCAAATTTTAATTTACGTAATGCATTATTACATTCTTCATTCCATTTAAATGAGATATTTTTCTTTAGCAACGTATGTAATGGATTAGCTATTTTAGAAAAATCTTTAATAAAGCAAGCGTCGATAATAACCAGCTAAACCAAGAAAACTACGTAAGCTATCAACATTTATAGGAACCGGAAATTCTAAAACAGCTTTGACTTTTTCAGGATCAGGATTTATACCTTCACTAGAAATTTCGTGCCCTAAATATGCGATTTTCGTTAAGAAAAATTTACATTTTTGCAAGCGTAGCTTTAGACCAGCACTTTCAATTCTCAAAAATACTTCTTCTAATCGTTTCAGGTGTTCGTCGAATGTCTTCCTGAAAATCAGTATGTCATCGAGATATACTAGACATGTTGACCATTGTAGGCCACTCAAAACTACGTCCATAAGCCGCTGGAATGTCGCCGGCGCATTACAAAGTCCGAAAGGTAAAACATTAAATTCATATAAACCTTTATATGTAATGAATGCCGTTTTTTCCTTATCGGCTTTAGCAACGGGAATCTGCCAATACCCCCAAGCTTGATCTAAAGTTGAGAAAAAAGTAGCCCCCTGGACCGTGTCAAAAATATCATCAATTCTGGGCAATGGGTAAGAATCCTTTTTAGTGATGGCATTTAATTTTCTATAGTCCATCGCAAAATCTAAAACCACCCGTCTTTTTCGGTACTAAGACTACAGGGCTTGACCAAGGACTCCGTGATGGTTGAATAACTTTCTTTTGTAGCATTTTGTCTATTTCTGCGTCTATAGTCTCCCGCTGTTTTTGCGGTACTCTGTAAGGTATTTGACGAATAGGCTTATCACTAAGAGTTTCGATATGATGTTCCGTAAGATCTGTATGTCCTAAATCTTCTTCGTTTATCGCAAAAATATGTCGAAATCGCTTGATTAAATTCAAAAATTTTCCTCTTTCGTCCAAAGAAAAATTTTTAAATTTTTTAAAAATGTCCTGAAAATAGTTAGCTTTAGGCTGTTCAGTTTTCGCGCCGCGTGCATTTAGAAGAGTCTCAGTATCTTCTATTGTTCGATAAAGTCTAACCTTGCCAATTTTAGAACCAGCATAAATTATGATTGGATTACACGAAGCGTTCAAAATATTAATAGGTATATTATCATTTTCTGGTCTAACGATCGAGCATGCGACTTGAACTTGATATTTATCGATAAATTTTTGAAATGGTTCGAAAACGAAAGAATATAAGCGAGAATACGGTAATGAGACATAAGCAGAAATAAAAGCTATAGACCTAGGTGGAACGAGAACAGTTTTATGCACAACTACTGCGCCCCTGGTCTGTCTCAGGCAGATATAAATAAGTTTTCATAGGCACGCTAAAAGTACCAAAATCAATTTTCTGATTTTTCCATTGTATACCGACTTTCGAAAATCTCCTTTGATAATCTGTTCCTAAAACAAAGTTAGCAGGACAATTTTGGATAACATGAACGCGCATCATTTCTTCATGTGCAGACAAAAATTTAATAGGCGATATAAGCAAAATTTTTATCCATACAGATCCTATAATTGTCCCAATATCCTCAGTTACTGTCTTAAATTGTTTAACGGTCGGTCGCTCAATTCTTAGATTATATTGCTTACACAGATCAACGCTGATTATCGTAATATCAGAACCGCAATCTAGTAATCCCGTTACCCGTTTTTCAAAATCATTAATCCAGATATCGAGATGAGGACAATGGTCATTTACTTCTGAATTTACGTTTTGACTTGTTGAATCATTTTTATTAGTATCATGTTCATTATTTTCTTTTGTTAATAATGAGGAAAAAGTTTGAACTAATAAATCTGAAAAATTGGGAGAAATAATTCCATTAGATGTTGCATTCTGCTTAGGGATTTCATTTTGTTGTGGCAAATTGACTGAAAATTTTTGATTTCTCTCTCTTGGTGATTTACTATGACGTTTCCGTTTTCTAGTTTTCTTACATCGATGACGTAAATATTTCAAAACGTACCAGAAAAAGAGAAACATGAGAATGACAAAAACTGCAATAATAAGTAAATTTAGTAATAATTGTAGTGGACCTGATATTAATTGCATTAGTCCAGAAATAATCGATGTGCCTCCGTGAGTGATTACGCTTTCTATAGCCAGGGAGGGTCCATTGATAACATTTGATAACATTGAGTTAGTGCCTGCTAAAGTTTTGTAGACTATGTCCGGATCTAATGTTAAACTAGATGTATACGTTAAAAGTCGTTGAAACTGCTGCTCTAATCTAAATACTCGAGATGAATAACTTCGTATTAAGCCAAATGTTGAGACGATTCCCGCTTTCCGGTCGTGAAAAATGGCCGGAGAATTGAAAGTTAGTACTTTTTGATTTATTTTCCATGAAACTTCATACGGTATTGAGTTAACATGGATGGATCCCAAAGATGTCCGCCACCCTACCTTGTGATCATGATATATACCTATTACGTGATGGTTACAATCAACTATTGGTGAAATAGATATTATATCGCGACTTCCAGGTACGATAAAAAGTGTTAAATTTCCTATTTTAGCAGGCAAATATTCATAGCACGTATTATTAATTTTATAGTCCCAGTAAATTTCGTCTGGTATTACAGGATCGCATTCCCAAACCATCAGTACCTGTCCTGCAAAAGATGCAACAACATCATTCCGAAGCAAAAGAGCACGAGCCCCGAGCATTGGGTCTAATTTTAAAAATTGCCAAATCATTTTTAATTGCCGTCTTGCTGAATGGCACAACTCTGACTAAATTGCTCGAAAGATTTTTGAAAATTTTGTTCATTAATTTTATCATATATAAATATTGAAATTTAGCGTTCTGCGGATCAAAGTCAGAAAATGAATTGGAAATATTTTTAAAATCTGATAAATCTTTTAATAATTTTGTTTCATTTTGGAATTGAAGTATCAGTCCTTGCTCGGTGAAATATGTTGAAGATAAGTTACACAGCAAAGCAGAACGCTTTATTTTAAATGCTCCCTGAATGGATTCAACAATGACATGAGAACCAACAATGCGACCTGCATAAGTTCCTATTTTCTGAATTGGACAAAAATTGCTAAAATCACTTGCATTCCAAATTATAGTTCCGGAAGGGTTAGTGCAAAGTCCACGGCTAGAGGGACAACCTCCAGTATCCCCTAAATCACTGATAGTTGTTTCGTTATTAACAGTTGCAATTATGCCTACCTCGAGTAAAACATTACTTACTCTCTCACACAAATCATGACAGCACCATACATATTTTAATTTTAGAGTTTTATTTGTCACCCATACTCCAGGTTTTATTTTGATTAATGACAATTTATGATAAGTTTTATCTATCCAAATTTGTAAACATTCAGCAGGTGTGACTAATAACTGTTTAGTCTGATCTAAAACAATTCCTTTTGAACCAAAAAAACCAGTATTTGTGCAAATTGTACGATTCCTTATAATGCATCTTACTGTCTTAGTTTGATCTAGCTTATTTTTATGTTCCCAAATATTCAGTGTGACGCTTACTTCAGGACTTCCCAATTTTGGAGGAGCGCATATTATGTGTGGCGGAACGAAAAAGGCTTGTCCGCCCTGGGACATCCCGCATTGATAATGCGGTTCAGCACTAGTAGTTTGGAAAATATTTCCGTAAAACAACGCAAACGTAAGAAAAGCTATGATGTTGATGCCTATAGGTAAGCGCCTCAGATTTCTACATAAATCGTCCATTTTTATAGAATGCAACCACTGAATTACTTGTTGCCGTTTTGATTCCTTACTTATGCTTGATTTTATGATATTATGCTTACGTAACTTTTTTTTGTTTATTTGTGACCTTTTGTATACTTTTTCGGCTCATATTTCTCAACAATTTTTCATTTAACTTCCTATGCGCCTTTTGTTTACACGCTGCAGCTATAAAATCATCCGCGGTCCTTTCTTTTTGATCCAGCTTTCTATTATTACTTTTCCCTTGTTCATTAAATACGCGAAAGCTTTCGTCTTTGAAACTTGAGCCGTAATTCTGGATCATTTCAATGGGATGGTCGCCTTCCTTCAATCCCTCAGAGCTCCCATTGAAAACATAAAAATCAATATTTCCCGGGGTTTTGTGGCGCATTTTATTATAATTTCTACCCAGGACCATTCGGATGGAGGAAGTAGGGGGATTGTAAGAATGAAAATTCAAAATCTCGACATTGTCGCAATTGAAGGGATCTAAATTGAAATTTTCCCAGCTTTCTAACAAATTTTCATAATCGCTTGGCCCTATGTCTCCTACCTCCTGAACATGAGTGCTAACTACTCGAGTTTGCGGCTGGGCATCCCGCAAAGCACGAGTATTTGAAAAGCCATGGTCATTAGGCACTGTAGCCCATGACGGACCGTCATGATGCGCATTTTGTGAAAATCTCAAAGGTTGTTACGTATTATTTTGCAAGCGCGGTAGTGCCCCACGACCACAGTAATTGCAAATAACCATTCCATTGGGTGTCCTTCCATAGGGGCGTCCTCCTCTGTTGTTGAAATAGGGCCCTCTTGAGGCACCTCCATTAAAATTCCCATGGGACCTAAAACTGCCACCGCGACTGAACTGATTATTTGCACCAAAATTGTTAAAATTTGATGGAAAATTCCGTGTGTTTGAAAAACCATTTTTGGATGAACCAAGAAAAGGATAATCAGTTGAATCGTGATTCTGGTTTTGAGTACCTTCCAATGGCACGGAATTGGCAACACTGACCGCGTTTAACTGCCTAACTAATGTACCTAATTGATGAGCTGTCGTAGCTAGGTTACCTATCCAGTTACTCGCACAATGTTTTTCGTGCAACTCTTGTTTTTCTGCTTCCGTGACCGCTTCCTCAAAACTAGCTGGCTCTGCATTTTGCACCCATTGCCTCAAATTGGTATTTAGCCCATTTATAAAATGATTTTTCACAATATTATCATATTCACCGTTACCATGCCATGACAGAAAAGCTCTTTTTGCTAATTGTCTTAATTCACTGGCAAATACTGTAACACTTTCACCATTTTGCTGTGTTCACACCACTAGCTGTTCATACTTCACATCCATTTGCCTATTATCAGAAAAACGCTCCAAGAAAGCATCACACCATTCATGCCATGAATTTAGAGCAGGATCACGTTTTTCTGACTCGTTATAAAATGACAAAGCCAAATCCTGTTAATACAGCAGTAATAACGCTAACTTACACTTAAAATCAGTTGCTCCAGCTAACACAGACATATGCAAAAAATACGTACCCATTCAGACCAATTATTATCGTTTGGATCACCACTAAATGATTTTAAATTTGACGGAGATTGTGAAATAGGCCTAGAATCATATAATTCTCTTACGTTTTCTACAGTTTGATGTAAAAGTGCTTGAACATCAGCTAATGCGTTTGCCTGATTCATGTCTTCCTCAGTCTCTGAATCACTCAACTTATCCTCAGAATAAATTCTATTACTTTGTGTTCTGCGAGAATTAATGCTTGATCTAGCTCTATTAATTATATCTACAAACTGGTCAGAAAGAGTTAACGGACTTACTGATTGATTTTTCATCATGGCTAGTAGTGACTGTAGTCGTCTCATCATCAGCAATAGGTCCTTGAACGTCTCGCCACAATGTAACTGAACTATTTCAGCAATTAGGATTACGGTGGTTTGCAGTTACGCTTTTGTCAAATAATAATGTAAACAAATAATTATGCACATAGCACGGAGCACTTGAGAAAGTTAAAACCCCGGTTTTGCTGGAAAGAGAAGAAGTGACTAAAATGATAAAGCACATATATTTTATACTTTCGCAAAAAAGGTGGAGAATAATTCTATTGGATGAGATTAGGGTAACACGATTTCCGATTGGCTAATTAACATTAAAACAAGCATGACTAAATTACTCTTTTTTTGTAAAAGGTAAAGATGGAAGAAGGTTTCATAAAAACGAATCTTATCGAAGTAATTTGCGTCATTACAACTAAATATTTCCCGGACTTTGCCCAGAGAACAAATAAAACTAACATTTAGAGCACAAGCACATGAGCTAACAGATAGAAAAGAATTCCCAAAATATGGTTTTTATGTAATCGAGCGTAAAATCAAGAATTTCTTATGATCTAAGCATACTACTGTAATCAAATTACTTAAAATTGCACAAGAATTTTGTCATTAAATCATACTGTAACATTGACTTTTGTCACACTTTGGTAAATACAAAATTTGATTACAATCAAGTACTGTCCTATTGCAACTGGAATTTGAGCCATAGATTCTATCACTAAGAGGTGTCCAGAGGATGTTTGTAGTCTCAAATTGGTCTCAGAAATATCAAAATTTGATTGTAAATAGTTAAAAAGGCCTTTGCTTATAATTGAGCATGTTGCTTCACTATCAATAACTGAGGGTACATTGAATTCACCTAATTTTATCCTAACAAGCGGTATTGCAGCAGGGGTTTTGTTTAGATGAGGTAGAAGAATCCCCAAAATCTGTGGTGGAGGAAGGGGGAGGTTGCCTTGGAATTGAGGTTAAAATATTTTTCAGAAGACTAAGTCGAGAACTCCCTGATATCTGTCTTTCTTCTGATTCCTCAGTTTCAAGAGACAGAATGCCAGGTGCAGGGGGCTGATTAACGTAGGGTCTGTGCGTAGTCTTGCTAATTTGAGACCCTGCCCCAGCTGAATTCAACTAACCTCAAATCTCCACTGTCTAGCATAACAGTAGCGCATAACTCTATAGTAGGCAAGATACGCACTTGCAGCAAAAGCTAAAATAATTATAAGGATAAATAAAACATTAATTAGCTATTGAGGAGCTCCTTTTAACAAACTATCAAGTGCTCCCAATGCTTTTTGTGTGCCCTCTACTAAGATGTGTTTGAACCTTTTTCCATTGCGATCTAAGACATTGCTTATTGCGGTTCCCGTGCCTGCAAGGATTTGGTAATCTGTATTAGGATTTTCAGATAATTGAGCTGTATAAGCCATAATCCGTTCAACTTTTTCATCTATCTCATGAACTTGATTTTGATGACTACCTAATGGATCAGCTTGATCATGAAAAAGAATCGGAGAGCTAAATGTGAAAATTGACTACTTTCCAGCCCAGGTTAAGTGTATGGGTAAGTGCATATCATGTGTAAGACCTTGCTGTGAGTAGAAAGAAGTTCCTTTTGAAAAATGGCTTTTGCCATAAACTCGCACGACACCTTATTAGAATATTTAACTAAGCCATAACTTCCAGCTTTTGCAAAATAGAGCTCAGTACCCAGGTGTATAGGTAGGTCCTCATAACAAATGTTGTTTACATTATAATCTTGAAGAATTTGTGTGCTATTTATGCGTCTACATTGCCAAACCATTAAAACATCGCCTGCATAAGCTGCATGTATATCATCACTTACTAACAGTATTCTAGTTCCAGCAGTTAGGTCGATTCTCATTATCTTTTTCATTACAACTAGCTGTTGCTGAATAAATTTACAAAGTTCTTTCCACAAATTCCAAAAATTTTCCTGCCAAATTTTGAGTAATATTTCTTCTAAATATTGAAATTTAGCATCCTCAGGATCACGTTGGCATTGGTTTTAGGTTAGAGGTAACTTCCTGATTGTAAATTTTGATGGCAAGCTCACTGTAGTATTTACTTGATGCTTATTAAAATAAATGTGAATTATTTTATGATCTCTACTCTTAATAATCTTTAAAATAACTTTTTGAGATGTCATATATGTGGCAAAAAGACTACACTCAGTGGTGGGCGTGGTTATTGTAAATCCACTTTGAATGGCTTTAATCATTACAAATGGATAATTTGATTCTGCTACATAAAATCCTAGCCTTTAATACATACAAGTAGTGCTTAATGGAAATGGATCCCAAATAATTACAGCATCTTGTATACATGATTAACAATGCCCAACTTGGGATTAGCAGCAAACCTGGGCGTGGGGGGTTTGGGGGGTATGCACCCCTAGAAACCAAAATACCCCCCCAGAAATCAAAATACCCACCCCCCCCAGAATTCAATTTTTGAAAATTTTTTACATTTTTTTCGCAATTCTTTGATGCCAATAGATAGTGCTTAATGAAAAACGTCAAAAAATGGTGTTTTTATTGCCATACCACTATTTTTAAGGCCATTTTTTGACCTTCAAAAAAATCCTGCACCCCCCTCAGAATTTTCTTGCTGCCCACGTATGGTTGGCAGCCACCCATGTCCTCCTAGTCTGAGCTTAATGCTTTCTCATCAGTAGTCCCTACTTCTCCCACTTCTATGGAAAGATTAATCATTGTATTTACGCACATCATGACAGCACCATGTAAACTCAATGTTAAGATGTGGTTGGTAGACCATAGGTATTGATGAAGGCGTACAACTTCAGAAGAATCCCATTTTTTCTCTTTCCATGCCCCTGTGCATGTAAAAGCAGAACAAATTGTGTCATAATCTGATCATATACAATGCCTTTACTGTTAAAGAAACCTGCATTAGTGCAGGTTGTTCGATTATGAGTATAGAATTTCATTGCCTCAGTTGTATGTGGTGTGTCTTTTGGAATCCAAACATCTACTTCTATATCAAAAGTGCTTGTATTAATTTTTGGTAAAGTACAATCAATTTGTTACGGAATAGCTAATGCATATCTGCTTTTAGATTTACCATATAGGTTAAAAATACGCACATCTACAACATCCCAGCATACCCCTAAACTTACCAAATATAAAATGCATGTAAGAGCTCTTAGCATTTTAAATTTGCAAGTATGTGCACATTTACAAATTTCATGAGCACCAAGAGATACATTCACCACCATCAATAGTGGTAGGTCTGCCAAGGAATGCGGTCTTATTTCCACCTTAGGGCTAGTACCCCCTTGTACACTCGTGACTTAGGTGCGCTCAATTTGAATGTCTTAGCTAGCTTCTCCATAACTTTAATTTGGCCCTTCCCGGGTACACCTGGTTCCCCTAGGTCAATGGCTTCATACAATAACAAAAAATAACAATTCAAATTTTGCAGCGAAGCAGGGATTTTGTTTTCAGGTTCTTTCTTTCTCTCCCTAACCAGTCATACAACATTTACTCTTCCGGAAATTTGGGTTTGCGGTCCCTGATTTGAGTTGAGGTGTTTTTCTTCCTCTTCAAAAATAAAATTCTCTGGAGTATTTAAAATTTCTCATTTGTTTTTAAATGTTAATTCGCTACTTAATCCAGCATTTTCTGGATCAAAGACTGTCATTATTCTCCAACCTTGCCCCATTCTTGGCCCAGGCCCCAGACTCACATTGCAAAAATCAGAAGATGTAATAGCTTTTTTGCACATTTTCATCACTATTTTCTTTGTAAGCTGGTTGAAAATGATGCTGAAATGCTAATCTACATTTAATTGCATGATGTCCTAGCCGTCCACACTTCCAACACTAGTCCTTGCTTTGTGGGGTCCATTGCTCCTGCCCTCTTTGTGTCCAAGTATTCCTACTGCAGTTTTGGGTTTGAGAATTCTTATTTGAAAGTTTGTTCTGTAGAGTGAGGTTAGAAATGTGTCGCGAAAGAATATCCATAGAATTAGATAAAGTATTAAAATCTGATGTGTGTGATTAACTTTGCGGTGTTGAGCAAGCCTGTTCTTGTAGTTCTTGATGAATAGCTTATCCGATGGCTTTATCTAAGTTAAGAGGTACAGTACCTAAGGTACTGTAACGTTTTATATTCGGCAGTAGTCCTCTTAAGAAAGCTCCTTTTGCAACAATTTCAAGTTGTTCATGATTAAGCATTGGATATGCTGATTTTACTAATTTTTTTATATCCACTGTAAAATTGGATACAGATTCATTAGGTCTCTGAATGCAATGTAATAATTCTAATTCTTTAAGAGCTGAATCTAATCCTATGGGAAATTGTACTTTAAAGGCTGCAATCCATTGTTGTAGTGTGAGTGGGTTAGCTGCACTTCATTGCTCACTTTCGAAAAAATTAAGTGCTAAGCCTCTTAAAAATGTAAGTAGAAGATTAATACTATGTTGCTCACTAAGTTTGTATGGTTTGGAAAAGCATGCAAATGTTTGAAACCAATCTTCAGCATTTTTATGTGGTTTACCCAAAGAGAGCGAGGGCTGAGCCTGATATAAAAACATGGGTTTGATATTGTGAATGGCGGTGGTGACACTCTCCCGGATTTGGTCTTAAATTCCTCGCATCCTACGTAAAACAGAACGGGTGACAATTGTATCTTTCACCTTTTCAAGTTATAAATTTGAATCTTGGTAGAACCTCCACTTATTGTAAAGGAATTGGGGCTTCTGAGCGATTTGAAGGTTATTATGCTACAATCTTGAAATAGGAGGTCTGTGACGAGTACACAATAAATGGTTTTGGGGCTAACTAAACTGTCTCTAATCTTTATTCTACGCTTGACACAACACAATAAGAAACTGATTGTCAATGAATAAACACAACTTGAATATGAGCAGAGACAGTGGATAGACTAACGAGCGAATGTGAATTTTGCTTTGGGAGATTAGGGTTCGGACTTATATAGCATGATTGTTTATAGATATTTACTATAAAAAGTAAAACATTTGTTAGTTGAATTTGTTGAATGCTATGCTTTAACATTAGATAGATAAGAAAGTTTAGGAGAACAGAAAATTGTATGTAGTAAACACATAAACAGGTAGCAAATGTTTTTATTTCATATTTCATATCTTGTAGCATTGTTATCTATTGTGTTGGTTATGCTTACAAATTTCAGCTTACACACCTTCACGCCTTAATAAAACATTATACCCAGAGTTTTGAAGTGTTTGATTTTGCACAAATACGTAACCATAAAGCATTTTGCATTTGATTTATCTTATACGGGCAATTGGTAAATGGCACTACAAAGGCTTTGTTGAATTGTTCTACCCATGCAAATAAGAACAATCCATAGGTCGGGGCCAGGTATTGTTGGTATAGGCAAAAAATCATGCATTATATTTGGTTTCCATCTCCTGAATTAGCAAGCTAAATTGGTGTTTGATGTTCTGGGTTCAGATGTTCTGGCATGGAAATGAATCATTCGGGATTGGTGGTCTTGGGGAATTAGTTGTTGGGGCTGGCATGGTTAGCAGGCTTGGTTGTTGTTCTTTGGGCATTGGCATTGGTGGAATTTTGTGCATTTTATCTAGTAGAGCAAATGCATCTAAGCAAAGGCCCGCTTGAATTAGGCAGGTGATTGATGCGTTGGAGCTCTGTAAAACTTCTACAACCAGAGGCTCCAACACCAAAATTTTTGATGCAATGTTGGCAAGATCCGTATTGCTATCTTATTGGGGCAGCAGAAGATCTTGCTGGTCAAGCTCTCGAGCGCTTTTCCCAACGTCAATATTGACAGTTGCATCTTAAAATTTGGGATGGAAACTGCCAAGATTGCTGGGAAAATTGAACCCAATAAAAGAGATTTCAGGGTCAGGCAGCAGCTTGTAGAGGTAATTAGGCAATGTGCCTAATACTCTAAAATCAAACGTACAACACAGGCCAACCTGTCTGTATATGGCCATGCTTGTGCATGATCCTTGTTGCTCATGACCATCTACATCCGTAGCAATGGCCAAGAGACCTTTTGTTGTCTTGTCTTGGGTGAGCAGCACGCGGCAGGCCACATCAATGGATAAGTCAGCTGGTACTTTAAAATTTTGTAAGCCGCCTGGCCAACGACCAAATCTTGTGGCCCATTGTTCTAACAGATGGGACAATAATTGGTTTTGGTCTTGGGGCTGACCATCATTCCTCTTCTAGGAATGGGAGTGGCTTGTTTCAAATGAGGTTGTGGAATTGGTTGTAGATATCTTAAATGTAGAAAAGGTTAAAGTGATTGGATTTGTTGTTGGCTTTGAGATTGATGCATTACTTACCATTTTATTGTTCAGAATTACTAATTCCTAATCTGCTCCTCAAATTATATGCATGTCTAGGTGCTATTGATGCAGCTTTTTTTAATTTATTTACAGAAGGTTTCATAGGGGTAAGAGATAGATCATTAACTTTTTCCTCTTATGTGTGTTTATACAACTTAATACAATTAATGTGAACAAATTCCGGTTCAGTTTTCTTAGTGCTATTTTCAACTTTTAGTATTGGGTAATTAATTTCCTTGATCTTATATGGACCATGCCACAAATGCATGAGTTTAGGTGTTTTACCAATTTTACATGCAGGATTGAAAATTAATATTAAATCCCCTATTCTATACTCATCATTTTTAAACTTTTTATCATAATACATTTTCTGTGTAAATTGAGCTTGATTAATATTATTTTTAGCTGAGGTCCAAGCGAAAGTAAGGTATTGCTTTACTGATAATGCATAATTATCTAGATCTATTACGTAACAAGATGGTACATAATTTAGTGTAATATCAATGGGTAGTCTGGGTGTCCGGCCATATACTAACTCAAAAGGACTGAATTTAGAACTAGTTTGTGGTGTAGAATTATACCCAAATGAAACAAAAGGTAAAAAATTTGTCTGAATCCTTCTGATTTTGGCTAGCATACATAGAAACCATATTCATTAAGGCGTGATTGGATATTTCTACTAATCCATCAGTCAATGGTGATAAGCCATAGTGTTAATCTTTTTTGTATCACATAGCTCACAAATTTCACTAACAAATTTTGACATGTAGTTAGTTCCTCTGTCTGAAAGAAGCTGCCTAGGGGCTGATAGCCTGCATAAAATATTTTCTATGAGTTTTTGTGCAGTTGACCTTGCCATGCAATCGGGTATTGCGCAACATTCAACCCATTTTATAAGGTAATCATTGAATACAATTACATATTTATTACCAGAATAAGTCAAGGTAGTGGTCCTAATATATCTGTAGCTACTCTATCAAATGGCCCTCTGACAGGTATTGAACATAGAGCAGCAGGTGTTTTTTTGAGTTGGAGATTTTTATATTACACATCATCAGCATTCTTGGCAGTGTATTTTGATGTCATGCATCATACCATCCCAAAAATATTTCTCACAAATCTTCTCATAAGTTTTTTCAAAACCAAAATGCCCAGAAAGAACATCATCATGGTATGCTTCAATGATCACATGAGTAGTATAGCATGCGTCCCTAGGGTGCAACACAAAGTATATACAGCTATGTTTTGTGTTATAGGCCCCGCCCACTCAATTGCAGAGAAGCAGCCTCTCCTGTGTTATAGCATAGGTGGATAAGCGCCCTGCTTGGGCCCTGGCTTTTCTCTCAGGGCGCAATGATGAGGCATGTGGGAAGGGGAAGCTGAGCAGGTCAAGGAATTAACATTTATATTGTAAGGTGCATACCTACACAATTAAAAAATTGGCAAAAAAGTGTGCATAATATTGCACATTGTTGAAGCATTTTTTTGCAGCTGGTAATATCGCGCGTGGAATTTATAATATCGCGCATTGGCAGCAAATTTATAGTAAGCGCATTGGCAAAGACAAGTTATATTGGGCATTGATAGCGAATTTATAATAAGCGCATTTTTTATGATTGACGCATTTGCTCATTGTTTTAACAGGATCATGTATATTTAGATATCTTGCTCGAGGAATAAGCATTTTTATTCAAACATTATTTTTTAAATCATAAAATTGTATCATATTCTGCTCCTCGGCAACATTGTGCCATGTATTTGCATAAATTATTTTGGATAACCCAACATATCAGTCACCACTTAATGCGATTTGTCTAGGCAGATTGGTAACAAATGTGGCTGCAGTATTTTTTTCTTGGGAATTGCTCGGAAGCGTTACATAAAACTGTTTTGTATCCATGTTTATAATTCTAGTTCATTAAAGTATTTATTAATTTTTTTACTGAGCATAGACAGAACAATGTTTGTGAAACTTATGCCTTGGCTCATGCAGACCAAAAAGTAGATACACATATGACCACAGCTAATTGAAAAAAGCCCTTGTACTTGCATATTATTGTATGTAAATGAGAGCACATTATCAGAAATGTATTGATGTAATTGAATATTAGGTTCTAACCCATAGCTGTCAAAATAGTCGCAATGCTTCTTATTTTGGAAATAAATTGTGACCCAGTGCAATCCTGGTTCCTTACTGGAGTCCAAATTTACAACCAGAGCCGCAGGGTAATTTTTTTATAGGTGGCAGAAGATCTATGGGGAAAACGCCTGCAAATATATTATTATGTCTGAGAATTTTGAATATTTCAATAGTGTTCATGTTTATGCATCATAGTCATGAAACGTGTTTCGATTTTTATCAATCATTATTAAGTTATCAAATTCAGCATATATAATGATTTCAATGCCAGAATTGGGCAAATTTTCAGAAAACCTAACAGCGATGCTCATTGTTCCTTCACGAACTAGGTCCCAGTCACACCTGGGCGTGGGGGGTTTGGGGGGGTATGCACCCCCCCAGAAACCAAAATACCCCCCCCCCAAATCAAAATACCCCCCCAGAATTCAATTTTTGAAAATTTTTCTTGTTTTTTTTTGCAATTTTTTGATGCCAATGGATAGTGCTTGATGAGAAACGTCGAAAAATTGTGTTTTTATCGCCATACCACCATTTTTAAGGCCATTTTTCGACCTTCAAAAAAATCTTGCATCCCCCAGAATTTTCTTGCTGCCCATGTATGGTCCCAGTGTCCTCCATCATCTGCATCAGGGGTCAAATCGAACACAAAGAAGCAGTGACTTGTTTTAAAATCTTCTCTGCTAATAAAATTACCTTTGTGCCCAATATCTAATGCATCAAACATCTGAGTATAAGCTTGCAAGTACCTGTCATGTTTAAATGAAATGCTGAGTGGGTAAGCAGGATATGTTATACCTCCACACATTACTTTTACATCATTTATGCTGAACGCTTTGAAGTTGATTGACGATTTTGCCAAGTTGCCTCAATAAGCACTGCCTTCAACACAGGCAAACACTATACGCTCTAGGCAGCTGACCAGTGAACAATGTTTAATTGGGCGTTTCTCTTGCAGGATTTGAAATGTGCAAATTAGTCACGTCATTTTCACTATACAATGAATAATTCTGAGGTTTTTGAACTTCCCTGGAATGAACTAGAAAGATTCAGAACATGAGACATAGCTCGTTAAAAAGAACATTAAATTTTCTAGCTATTTACTGAAAAAAAATTTAGAAATATGTCAGAAACTCACAGAATAATAGCTAAAAACATCAAAAGCTACAGTATGACAGCCTTTCTGGTGGCCATATTGAAAAACTGGAATTCTTTAGTAAATCAGACAAATAGGATATCATTTGATTGAGCTTTCTTTGGGCATTCTAAAATGTGCTTAAACGTTTGAAAATATGAAAAATAGTGCAAGTAAAATGCATACCTTATGAGGGCAGCCATATTGGAAAAAAATTGAATTGAAATTGCTGGACGAACTATTCAGAAATACGAAAAACAAAAAGGGGTGAAATTTAGAGCACAAAAATATCTAACTATTTTGCTATTTTCCAAAATATGAAACTTAACCTGTATACTGCTGTGACCAAACAAAGTTTGAGCACTTTTTCGGACCTAGCATACTGTAGACATAAGCTAGCTACACTTTTTTTAGCAAAATAGTTTTATTTTAAAATTGTCTATCTAAAACACTTTATTTCGTGAAAATCCATTTAGTGGTTCTTGAGTTCATCTCAAAAAACCTCACTTCACTCAAATGAGTTATTCAATGGTGAGCAGGTAAATCAGCATTGACCGACTGTCAAACTGTAGGCATGTTATAACATGAAACATGGACTAATTTTTGAGCAAGCTGAATGAATTGTGATCATTTATTGTATTTATTTTCATAACAAATTCCAGCGGATCAAAAGTTATACTTATAAATCTACTCAAATTCTCAGATTGTGTGAAAACGACGTGTAGTCAAAGCTACACGCCTTATGGGATATTTTGCTGTATATGAAAGCATTGTTTGCTAAAGAGCTAAATTCACAATGTCCAAAACCTCAACTTTTCGAATAAATAATTTTATTTGGGAGACTTTCAAGTCAAGGCTGACATCCTCAAAACACTGCAAAACAAATGCATTATTATTTCTGTGTAATTCTAGGCAGAAATTGGTAAAATTAACTAAATATCTGTCTTGCAAGAACATGTCAATGTGCAGTGGGGCCGCGACTTCCACAACATTTTCATCTTTGAACATTTTTGAGCGTTTCTTGAAAGCTTCATTCTCTTTTGTGTCAACATTGCCTCCACCATCATGAAAGTACAGCGCAGATTGAAAGTGTGAATGTTTGGCATCATACCCATAATTCAATTCAGTTTCAAAATATGATCTATATGCATATTTAAGCTGTCAAAAACTAATTTGCCTCCTAAAAAGCATTTTACTTGCTTGAAGAAAGTCTTACCAATAAGATTGATAGGCGCATAGTCAGGCACTGCTGCTCCAGCAGCAACAACTGGTTTTTTGATTCTCAGTAGCATATAAATGTAGTTTTTATTAAGCTGAATATAATGTGGATCAGGAGGTACTCTGAATTCATAGGGCCCCTCATTGGTAATAGGATTTGTAGGTTGCATTTCATGCCAAAAGCCGCGTTTTATTACTACTTGAGTAGGAGGGACTGTGAAAAGGTCCAATTCAGTTTTAGTACTGAGAATAGATTTTCCGTTTACGAGAGCCATTTTTTTGTTTGGAAAAGCATCAATCATGCTAGTATTTATAGACTTTGGGCGACTACCAAGACCCTCTCCTTGCTGCTGCTGAATGGCATGAGAGGCTTCATCAAAAAGTTTTGCAGCTTCTTGCTTTGAGTGTTCTTTAGTAGATTCAAAAAGCGGTTTTCCTCATGCCAAGTCAGATGCTATGTTTGAACCTGCAGCTAGAGCATGTTTTCCAACTTGCTTACCAATTGACTGCAAAACTGGGACTGCCATTCTGAAAAGCGAACGGAAAAAGCTGCCAAGACTCATGCCCCGCTGGTATGGGATGCCTTTATACCCCTCCAACCCATAGCCTGTTTGGGCAGCCTGCCCTGTGTAATAGTCCAACCAAATGTTGTAATTGTTAGGATTGAATTGAACGTGCATTTTTGTAATTTTGTTTGAAGGAATTAAATATGATAAGTATTTATAGACTTTCATCCCAGTCGAATTCACTACTTGCAGCAAAAATCTCCTTACCTTGTCTATTTGCTATACTTTCCAGTGGAACATTTGTGTGATTAAAGACTTTCAGCAATTCTTTTGTGCCAGGGTGCCTACTTATTTTCTTACACTCACGTGCAAGATCAATAACTAAATCTGTAATGTTTGAGCCTTCAATTTTATTGCCATCTATCACAAGCTCGCCATTAGGCTCAATTTCAATAAATGGATTTGTAGAATGTAGTGAAGAAGGAGTTTGGCCTTTGGAATCTGATTTTTTGGCATACCAACGAGCACATCTACAACACTCAAAGCATTTTTTGCATCTTTAAGTATACTAGCTCTATATGGCTGCTGCTTTTGTTCATATAGTCGTTTAAATCTGTTAAGCGCCTGATTGTATTTCATGACTTTTATTTCAGGAGCTACACTTTTGCTATGCAAAACTTTTTGCATTTTATTATCCAAGGAATCTAGCACAACATCAATAGGTTTAGTCCGCTCACTGATTTCAGCGGGTATAAGAATCATCTTTTCAGTATGTTTCATTTTCTACCAACTATTGCATCAGCTAACAAACTACCAGATATTGTAAGTATAGGAGTAAGTAAAAGAGGAAGGAAACCACCTTCTTGTATTATAATATCTTTCTTTTGTTTTGTAGTTGCCTGCCTATTCTTTGCCAGGTATCTTATTTGATTCTGATATCTTCGAAGTTTATTTATATCCTTCTCAGCAAAAGGAATATTACCATTCAGAAAGTTGTTTGCACAGTCACAGAGACAAAGGATTTGATCTTTGCTGGCAGTATTTATAATAGCGGTTCTTTGAGGTTTTTTAGCTTGACTTAGGAGATGTAAAAAACCAATATTGCATGTTAATAGTTCTTTACCCATTTTTTGTTGCAATGTCTCTACTAGTATTTATAGATTTCTGCACATAAACAGTTGGATGAGGGCTAAAAATATTTGTTTTAAGCCTGAGCTCATCTCTAGCATTTTGAGTTAGATCAATTAAAAGGTAACCATGTGGCTGAGAAGTAGCTTCTGAATAAGCTTCTAGAAAATATTTAGCGTTGGCAGGATAGACCTGTCTGGAAAGCATTTGTGCCTGTAGCTGATCAGCAGGGTGTTTGAATAAAACTATATAATCAGAGTTGATGCGTGAAGTTCTTAGACCATCAAAGAAAACGTTTTGAACAATGTGTATAATGCTAATGTTCCAATGATGACAACTTCACGTAAAAAGTTGAACAATCTGGGAATTACCCTTGCTCTGTTGCATAAGATCATCGAGAATCAAAAGTTGTGGCATATGACTAAATTGTTTTAAGTAATTAAAATCAGGAAGCCCTTCTATGAATAAAACATTTAATTTTTTATAAAGAGGCTGATTTTCTGCAAAGCACCACCATATCTTTTTGCTTTTAATATCAATCAAGTGTGCTCTTTTTTTGATTAATCGCGTGACAAATATTGTTTTGCCAGACTTGGTTGGTCCTGAAAGAAGGCAGGTGAAAGGATGTTGGAACATCATGGTTATAGGTATAAATATAAGTTTATAATGAAGTATTTATAGAAAATGGTAACTATACAGAACATTGTGCTGACTACAGCACTACCAAATACGCTGAATCTAGATTATATCTACCCTAAATTGCCAAATACTGCACAATACAATCGCTCAAAATTTCCAGGCATCATATTTTGATTACCTCAGGCAACATTGCAGATTTTCAAGTCGGGTAAAATTGTATGTGTTGGAGCTAAAACTATGCAAGAAGGCGAAAATACGATAAAGACATCCATTGATATACTGAATATGGAGAATTTCATGTTGAAAATATAGCCAGTGCTGTTTGTTGGCTCGGCTAACTTGGGATTTTGCATTGATCTTTGTAAGTTTTATGAGCTGGTGAAAAGGAAATGCATGTATGAAGTAGAATTATTTCCCGGATTAGTATACAAATTTAGAAAAGTGACCTTTTTACTCTTTACAAGTGGAAAAATGATTCTCACAGGTGCAAAACACAAGCATGAGTTGCATATAGCATATAAAATAGTTTCAACAATGCTTGAGAAATGCAACTTAGATACGTAATATTCCAAATTTTACAAAAAAATTTCCAAACTTTACAAAAAATATTCCAAACTTTACAAAAAATATTCCAAACTTTACAAAAATATTCCAAATTTTACAGAAAATCTTCCAAACTTTGCAAAAGTTTTATGCTTAAGCATGTAAAATTAATTCCAAACTTTACAAAAAATATTCCAAATTTTACAAAAAAATTTCCAAACTTTACAAAAAATATTCCAAACTTTACAAAAAATATTCCAAACTTTACAAAAAATATCCCAAACTTTACAAAAAATATTGCAAAGTGTAAAAATCTGGCCTTTAGGTGCCCCTTTTTAGACGTTTATAACTTTATCAGGTTTGAGACCCTGGAATCAAACTTTTCTGGGTACCCTCGCCAGTGCACTAAATAATCAGTTTTATTGCCTTTCTTACGCAGTTTCAAAATCTTTTCAACAATAAACAAGTCATCCGAGGATATATCAATTTTTTGCAGTTCAGGTTTGTAGAAAATACCCTTGACTTTTTTTTGCCCATTTGGTCTTCTAAAACGTAAACAGGCAGTGTGCGAGCAAACCTCTCCTTAATTATGAAAAACTCCTCTGTCCAGTTGGGCCAAAATCCTTTTTCAAAAGCGCGCCTAACTTTACTCAGTCGGACTTCATCGCCAATATTAAATTTAAAAACAACATTCTGTTTATCAATCCTAAATGCTTTATTTGAAATTTCCGTCTCATTTTTGACTGTAACATTAGCTGGTGAGGTACCAATTGTACGATGCTTGGAGTGATTATAGTTTTTCATCAAGTCGGGTAATACATCAATAAATTTATATGAATTGCTCTTGGTGAAGTACCGCCACATACGTTCTTTAAGTGTGCGATTAAAACGTTCAACTACGCTAGCCTTCATTTTGCTTTTAGTTGTGAAAAAATCAATAAATTCAGATTTAAGAAATTTTTGGAATTCTTTGTTTGTAAATTTGGTCCCTGCGTCTGTTTGCAGCTTGTACGGTTTTCGATTTGATGAATGCAAAATGCTTTGAAAAGCGGTCAGAACATCTTTTGAACTGTTTGATTTCAAAGGGATGGACCATGCGTACTTTGAAAATATGTCTATGCAATTCAAGAGATTTTTAAAATTATCGTTAAACTTGCTTAAGGACTGCAGATCTACAATATCACATTGTCATTGCTCATCCATGCTACTTACTAACACTTTATTTCGAGAATACCTCTTAAGGGCGGGTTTGTGTAACGTGTAGGTGGGCTGCTTTTCCAACCATTGTTTCACATAGGACCGGTCTATTTTTGGCTTTACTTTTTTAACCCTCTCATATAGCTGTTCCACGCTACTATATCCCGTTTTAGGGTTGTAATATATGTGCTTTAACACTTTTTCCATTTTTTAAACATTTTATAACAGTCCATCTATTTATTAACATCATTCTGTCTATAAATAAAGATTAGTAAGTATGTAGTTGCAATTTGAAAATGGAGCAGTACTTTGAAGTACATGAGCTCCCACACATTTCTGTTTGTAGGTTTAGGACAACCGCTAAGGCATTTTTGTTGCGTTTTACGAGATGCCCTAATCTCTTTGAGATTTTCGAACAGATTTTTGAAAAAGCTATTAACCTGATGTTGCATGGCTGTCCTTATGACAGTATGGTAGGCATTGAAATTAGACAGCCAAGCCTTTATACGCCTGTGTTAGTACGATTCACCCAACGTCAATGCATAAATGCTGACAAGGTTTTGAGTGTTATAGAAAAGGTGGCTCAGTCCCAAAAGACTTTTGTTTAAGTGAAGACTTGACTTTCAAAGTAGTTCTGGTGGACAAAAAACCCTAAATGGGTACCAATTATGAATTTGAAGTAGGTGACTTTTGCAAAAATGGTGGGGCATATATTAGAATCACATCAAACCATAATTTATCATTAGCCAGAGCTGTTGTAACAGGTATAGCAAAGCTAGACAACTGCCCTAAGTGGGAATCTGTTTGGTAAGGTGACAAAGGACGGCACACTCTGCAAAAGCAACTTTCATTAGAGCTGATGCACAAAGCTGATCTAAGCATTAATGACGAGAAATATGGACTTAAAGCTGTAGAAAAAATCCAAAAGAGTCTGGTGCCAGACTACCAAATAAAAGTTTATAATGGCAATATTTTGTACTTTCAAGGGCCTGAGGCTGAGAAAGTAATTCACTTGCACGCTGCTAATAATCATTATGATCTAATAACAAAAATGCCTGAGAAGCCCTGAGGCTTAGCTGGCCGGACATCATCAATGCTGTAAGCAAATTGCTTTGCCAATGCTGCCAATGCGCTAGCAGGTTATTAGTGGTGGGCAACCACCATTTTTTACATACACACATGATGCCTCTGAGAGGTGCTAATTTTTTTGGGTTTTTTTTTTCATTTTTCAATTCAATCAAATTGTTTATAATACACGACTAACTCGCTTGTTTAGGCAATTTTCATACATGCTTTCCCATGTATTTTTGCCATTTTGATCAAAATCTTGCCATAAATCCAAAATAGGCTCAATTTCACGATTTATAAGGCATCGTTTCACATAAAGCGCAAAATTCCAAAATGCTTTCTGATTATTGATGCTTTTGCAATTTTCTTTGTATTCTTCAGACAGCAAACTCCAAAAGCAGGAGCCAATGCTTTGTACATTGTGAGAAGTAATGTACCTCGTGCAGGCTTTATCAGCCAACTTGGTCACAAAATGATTAAAACTCAATTCACCTTGAGAACTCATTTTGTAGATAATTTTTGTCAGATATTGCTCATATTTATAACTTTACAAGCCATTTTTCGCTTCTTCAACCTGTTGAGCGATATATTTCTTAATCACCATGTTCCCAGCCTCCTGGGATGCCTGATTATACTCAAAACATCTTGGGCACATCTGAACGTTAAAATAACATTTTCCTGAATTTGTTTCAAAAATGTCTTTTTCAGACAAATTTTTCTGACAAAAATGACATAAATGTATCATGAGAGGGTATATGGGACGCTCCAGATTTCTCCCACATAACTCAATAGGCGGTCTTATTGTCCGCCCATAAGGTTTCTTTTCCTCATCCGTGAAAGGACGTTTTTTTCAGTTTGATAATTTCCTCCATTTTGAAGTTTTAAATTAATGAAAGAAATATTAGTATTTATAGATTTTGCAAGTCCAAAATGGCTTGGAAATTGGGGGTTGAACTTCTAGTCTAGAGCGGCGGTCTACCCCTTGAATGATTAAGATGCAGTAGACCGTGGACCTAGACTATAAATAAATATTTCATCACATGCACTCAAAATGGTATGCCTCGTTCGAAAAATTGGGCACAATCCATCCATCCTGGCGCGAGAATTATCAATTTAGTGCTATTGCTTCGCCAGTCAACAAAATGCGCTTATTATAAATTTGCTGCCAATGCGCTTATTATATTCATCGTGTTTCAGTCTACGTTGCTTTGCCAATGCGCTTATTATAAATTCGCTGCCAATGCGCGATATTATAAATTCCACGGGCGATATTACCAGCTGCAAAAAAATGCTTTGACAATGCGCGATATTACGCACACTGTTTTGCCAATTTTTTAATTGTGTAGGTATGCACCTTACAATATGTATGTTAATTCATTGGCTTGCTCAGCTTCCCCTTCCCCATGCCTCCTCATTGCGCCCTGAGAAAAAAGCCAGGGCGCAAGCAGAGCGTATCCGCCTATGCTATAACACAGGAGAGGCTGCTCCTCTGGGATGGAGTGGGCGGGGCCTATAACACAAAACATAGCTGTATATACTGTGTGTAGCACCTAGGGAACGCATGCTATACTACTCTCATGTCTCGTTGAATGTGATATTACAGTATTAAAGTCTCCATAATCTGTTTATAAAAGGTATGTTGAGCTAGTTGCCTCATCCCAGAGCTTATTTGTTATTCACTTTCCATTCATATGAAGAACTTTCCATTTCTAGGATATTTATGGTGGTAACAATTTTCATCAAATCTCTGGTATTTCCGTAAATATTTTGTCTAGTGTGTTGAAGTGCCATTTATGATAGGGTATCAACATTTTCATGTTGACTCTTCAATAGTGTTTCTGTCAAATTATTTGCTGTGACTTTTTGTGGTGTCCCCATAGGTGCTCTCTATAGTCCATTAAATTGCATAGATAGTTTGAGAATCTCCTTTGCAGCAGATACCTTCTTATGGGTAGAAGGTTTTCATTGCCTGAACTACTGCTAATGTCTCTCTTTCAGTAGTAGAATAAGTTTTCTCAGCTTTATTTAAAGTGCGACTAATGTATGCAATAGGATGTTCTTCATTTTCAGAAATCTGACTTAAAACTGCAACTAAGCCATATGATGAAGCATCTGTCTGAACATAAAAATCTTTAGAAAAATCTGGTAATTTAAGAAGATATACTGTTGTAGGAGCTGTTTTTAAGCTTGCAAATGCTTTTTCACAATCCTCATCCCATTTGAATTCTTTATTTTTTATAGGAACTTATTCAATGGAAATGAGATTTTACTACAATTTGGAATAAATCGGCGATAATAGGATATAAAACCTAAGAATGTACATAATTCATCTATATTTGTAGGAGTTTATTACATCTTGCACAGCTTTTTACTTTAAGATCATCTGGTTTAAGTCCATTAGCCGTTACTTTGTGCCCTAAAAATTTTACATTTGGCCTACAAAATGTACATTTCTCTAATCGTAATTTTAGACCAGTGGATTTTAATCTGCCAAATACTAGGTTGAGATTTTTCATGTGCTCACCAAATGTTTCAGAAAAATGAGGATGTCATCTAAGTATACTAAGCAAAAGTTCTATTGTAAATTTTGAAGAATTATGTCCATGAGCTGTTGGTAAGTACTAGGAGCATTACAAAGTGCAAACGGTAAAACATTGAATTCATATAAACCATTAAAGGTGACAAAAGTAGTCTTTTGTCTATCAGCGGGTTCTACGGGGATCTGTCAGTATCCCCATGCTTAATCTAGCGTGGAAAAATATTTTACTTTGCCTACCGTGTCCAGTATGCCATCTATACGAGGGATTGGATAGGTGCCTTTTATAATTATTTTGTTCAATTTTCTGTAATCAACACAAAACCAATCACTACCATCTTTCTTTAGTACCAAAACAATGGGATTTGCCCAGGGTGGTTGAGGGACTTATTATTCCTGTTTCAAAGATTTTATTAATATGAGAAACTATTTTTACACAATCAGCAAATGGAATCCTGTAGGGGTAGCTACAAATAGGTGCATTATCTTTTGTGTCAATTTAATGTGAAGTTAAAGTATTTCTTCCTAAATCATGGTCACTTTTCACAAATATTTCAATATTCTTGTTCAAAAACTTTATCAATAATACAGTTTCTTTTTTATTTAAGAAATCATTACAATCTAAAATTCTCAGTTAATGTCTGTAAGGTTAATGTGGGTTTTGCAAGTACCTTGTCTGAGACTTCTGCTCTACTTACATATCCTATGGTAGAATTTTTGTATAATTGGAGATCTTGTGGGAGTGAATTTTTAACTTGCAAAACTATAGATCAATCCCAATTAGGTATACAGACTCATGTATGATTGTGATAGTACAAACAGGTATTTCAATATCTTTTTCAAGTGTGACTTTTCCTCAATTCACATGATTAGATAAAACTTTTCTTGTTAATGTTAGGAAAGTCTCATCTAGACTGATGCTGTTAGCTTTGAAATCAAAATTAACATTACAAAAATGAGAAGTATATCAGTTCTTATTATTATGTTGTAAAAGCTTTGCTCTAGAACATTTAACTCTATGTATAAATTAACTGACGTTATCCTCACATTTATATAGAGAGAACCTGTGATGGGTAATTGATTTCCATTTGCACTTGTTACTACTGAGTCGATTTGCTGTAAATTTGCACATTCTATTCCCAATGTTTTAAGCTTTCTTGAGGATAGTACCAAAACACTAGCTCCTGTATCTATTATATCATCCATAGGTATACCATTTACAAATATTTTTACACAGGGGGATTCATTACAAAAATTTCCAAGCGCCATAATGATTCCTACATCTCCAGTACTTGTCTCAGAAGTTTTTGAAGTGTAGTAGTGCTTAGTATCAGGTTGCCAAGGAAACTGTCGTTCAAGTAATTCTTCTGTTTAAATTGAAAAGAGCAATTTATCTTTTAATTTTAGTGTGCCTTTGTTAAGATTTATTGATATGGTGTCTAATTGGCTCAAAAGGTCGCAACCTATAATGCAGTCAATATTAGATGTTAAAAAAAGCATCACTTTGGTAAATACAAAATTTAATTTTGATCAGGTACGGTCCTATTGCAACTGGAATTTGAGCCATAGATTCTGTCACTAAGAGGTGCCCAGAGGATGTTTGTAGTCTCAAATTGGTCTCAGAACTATCAAAGTTATTTTTGTATTTGATTGTAAATAGTCAAAAAGGCCTTTGCTTATAATTGAGCATCTTGCTTCACTATCAATAACTGTGGGTACATTGAATTCACCTAATTTTATCCTAGCAAGCGGTATTGCAGCAGGGGTTTTGTTTAGATGAGGTAGAAGAATCCCCAAAATCTGTGGTGAAGGAGGGGAGGTTGCCTTGGAATTGAGGTTAAAATATTTTTCAGAAGACTAAGTTGAGAACTCCCTGATATCTGTCTTTCTTCTGAAACCTCAGTTTCAAGAGTCAGAATGCCAGGTGCATGGGGCTGATTAACGTAGGGTCTGTGCGTAGTCTTGCTAATTTGAGACCCTACCCCAGCTGAATTCGACTAACCTCAAATCTCCACTGTCTAGCATAACAGCAGCACATAACTCTATAGTACGCAAAATACGCACTTCCAGCAAAAGCTAAAATAATTATAAGGATAAATAAAACATTAATTAGCAATTGAGGATCAGCAGCCACTCATGTCCTCCAAGTCTGAGCTTAATGCTTTCTCATCCGTGGTCCCTACTTCTCCCACTTCTATGAAAAGATTAATCATTGTATTTACGCACATCATGACAGCACCATGTAAACTCAATGTTAAGATGTGGTTGGTAGACCACAGGTATTGATGAAGGCGTACAACTTCAGAAGAAATCCTATTTTTTCTCTTTCCATGCTCCTGTGCCTGTAAAAGCAGAACATATTGTGTCATAATCTGATCATATGCAATGCCTTTACTGTTAAAGAAACCTGCATTAGTGCAGATTGTTCGATTATGAGTATAGAATTTCATTGCCTCAGTTGTATGTGGTGTGTCTTTTGGAATCCAAACATCTACTTCTATATCAAAAGTGCTTGTATTAATTTTTGGTATAGTACAATCAATTTGTTACGGAATAGCTAATGCATATCCGCTTTTAGATATACCATATAGGTTAAAAGTACGCACATCTACAACATCCCAGCATGCCCCTAAGCTTACCAAATATGAAATGCATGTAAGGGCTCTTAGCATTTTAAATTTGCAAGTATGTGCACATTTACAAATTTCATGAGCACCAAGAGATACATCTACCTCCATCAATAGTGGCAGGTCTGCCAAGGAATGCGGTCTTATTTCCACCTTAGGGCTAGTGCCCCCATTGTACACTGGTGACTTAGATGCCCACAATTTGAATGTCTTAGCTAGCTTCTCTATAATTTTAATTTGGCTTTTCCGGGTCCCCCTGGTTCCCCTAGGTCAATGGCTTCATACAATAACAAAAAAGAACAATTCAAATTTTGCAGCGACCCAGGGATTTAGTTTTCAGGTCTTTTGTTTCTCTCCCTAACCACTCGTACAACATTTACTCTTCCGGAAAATTGGGTTTCCAGTCCCTGATTCGAGTTGAGTTGTTTTTCTTCCTCTTCAAAAATAAGATTCTCCACAGTATTTAAAATTTCTCATTTGTTTTTAAATGTTAACTTGCTACTTAATCCAGTATTTTCTGGATCAAAGATTGTCATAATTCTCCAACCTTGCCCTATTCCTGGCCCAGGCCCTAGGCTCACATTGCAAAAATCAGAAGATGTAATAGCTTTTTGCACATTCATTACAATTTTCTTTGTAAGCTGGTTGAAAATGATGCTGAAATGCTAAATCTACATTTAATTGCATGATGTCCTAGCCGTCCACACTTCCAACACCGGTCCTTGCTTTGTGGGGTCCATTGCTCCTGCCCTCTTTGTGTCCAAGTATTCCTACTGCAGTTTTGGGTTTGAGAATTCTTATTTGAAAGTTTGTTCTGTAGTGCGAGGAGTTAGAAATGTGTCGCAAAAGAATATCCATAGAATTAGATAAAGTATTAAAATTTGATGTGTGTGAGTAACTTTGTGGTGTTGAGCAAGCCTGTTCTTGTAGTTCTTGATGAATAGCTTGTCTGATGGCTTTATCTAAGTTAAGCGGTACAGTACCTAAGGTACTGTAATGTTTTATGTTTGGCTGTAGTCCTCTTAAGAAAGCTCCTTTTGCAACAATTTCATGTTGTTCATGATTAGGGTTGGATATGCTGATTTTACTAATTTTTTTATATCTACTGCAAAATTGGATACAGATTCATTAGGTCTCTGAATGCAATGTGCTAATTCTAATTCTTTAAGAGCTGAATCCAATCCTACGGGAAATTAAACTTTAAAGGCTGCAATCCATTGTTGTAGTGTGAGTGGGTTAGCTGCACTTCCTTGCTCACTTTTGAAAAAATTGAGTGCTAAGCATACATGGGCAGCAAGAAATTTCTGGGGGGAGGTGCAAGATTTTTTTGAAGGTCAAAAAATGGCCTTAAAAATAGTGGTATGGTGATAAAAACACCATTTTTTGACATTTCTCATCAAGCACTATCCATTAGAATCAAAAAATTGCAAAAAAAGCAAAAAATAATTTCAAAAATTGAATTCTGGGGGGAGTATTTTGATTTCTGGGGGGTGTATTTTGGTTTCTGGGGTTGCATACCCCCAAAACCCCACGCCCAGGTGTGGTGCTAAGCCTCTTAGAAATGTAGGTAGAAGATTAATACTATGTTGCTCACTAAGTTTGTATGGTTTGGAAAAGTATGCAAATGTTTGAAACCAATCTTCAACATTTTTATGTGGTTTACCCAAAGAGATGAGGATGAGTCTGATATAAAAACATGGGTTTGGTATTGTGAATGGCAGTGGTGACACTCTCCCGGATTTGGTCTTGAATTCCTTGCATCCTACGTAAAACAGAACGGGTGACAATTGGATCTCTCACCTTTGCAAGTTTTAAATTTGAATCTCGGTAGAACCTCCACTTATTGTAAAGGAATTGCAGCTTTTGAGCAATTTGAAGGTTATTATGCTACAATCATGAAATAGGAGGTTTCTGACGAGTACAAAATAAATGGTTTTGAGGCTAACTGGACTGTCTCTAATCTTTATTCTACGCTTGACACAACACAATAAGAAACTGATTATCCATGAACTAGCAAAGAAAAATGCTCCGATGGAACAAAAAAGATGAATATACTTGGAATTGTGGATTATTAAGGATGTAAAAGGAGGGGACTAGGAAGAATCTACCTAAAGTCGTAAAATCTGCTAAAAATCACACTTTCTCTAAGCAATGCAAAAAATTGAAGTATATTCTGCGGCCTCTAAAAAGTGTCTTTTTAAACAATTTTCAAAATTTCAGATAATAAATTAAATCTATAATGTTTCCTTTTTTAAATTGCTGGCAAGTAGCAACACTGACTAGCTTTGTATCCTGATTGAAAGAAAACTTAGTGGTATTGTATTTAAAGTTGTTTTATTTTGTTATGAGCATTATAGCAAGCAAAGCAGGGGCCGATTGATTAGTGCACACAATTGTTACGGGCATGCTAGTGTACCTACATTTAGTCTGTTTCAAGTCAACTCACAGCGTTTCCTACTGTTTTGAACCAACAATTCTTGCAATTGTTTTGGATGCATCAATGTTTGCTAGTTCATTCAATTGGCTTAGAAAGACTGTTACTCGATATCATTTCCCATAGCTACTGCATAGCTAACGTGCTGCTTTTTTCAATCATTCTTATAGTTAAATATTTATTCTAATGTGTTGACCGTAGAATATACTTGATTTTTTGCGTTGCTTAGAGAAAAAAAGACTCCCTAGATTTTATAACTGTCTACCTTTTGAAATCAATCAGACTGCATTATACGTGGGCAGCAAGAAAATTCAGGGGGGGGGTGCAAGATTTTTTTGAAGGTCGAAATATGGCCTTAAAAATGGTGGTATGGCGATAAAAACACCATTTTTCGACGTTTCTCATCAAGCACTATCCATTGGCATCAAAAAATTGCGAAAAAACGAAAAAAATTTTCAAAAAATTGAATTCTGGGGGGTATTTTGGTTTCTGGGGGGTGCATACCCCCCAAACCCCCCACGCCCAGGTGTGGACTGCATAGTATTTAAAACTGAGTTAGATATGCTCTTGATTGTCGAAGTATAAAGTTTACTATTTTTTATTAGCTATAGTAAATATATGTTACATTCTAAACAGTCCTGTAAGTTATAGAGGTCATTCCACATTTAAATTGAATTGGAAACAACATATAACGTACCTATGGGACTTACTTAAGTACCTGACTACACTTAGCGCTGGTCAGGTTGCTAGGGCAAAACGCCGGACTCAACCACACAAGCCTCAATAATTAAGGTCTCAAACTCCTCAGACCTAAATTCGTCCGTACCTATGGAGCTATTGGCAGCTATGCCCTAAAAACCTAACGCAGTAGTAATTAAGTAACCCCGGAATTTCGCCCAATGTCAGTTGACCTATTTTGGACCAAAATAATAATTAACGCAAAAAGCTTTGTTAACTTGCTTTTGCCATAGAATACCTATGGCGAAAAACTATTTCTTTTCTGGTTCCTACGTGCACAATGAACAATGAAAACAACAAAAAAGAGCTCTCAATCAGCCAGTCATCTTACATAAAAATTATGAAATAATTTTTATGATTTTTAAATTGAAATTTGGGTGTTTGAATTTGCGATAAAGAAAATAATCAAAAGACAGTCACTTGGATTATTTAAGCCAATTAATAAAATAAGGGTAGTCCACCAATTCCAAAACTAAACACAATTGATCACTATGAAAAAAGTATTGAAAAATGAGCGTGCTAAGCGAGAGTTGTAAATCAAGATAAACTTAAAGTTTAAACATACCATTAAATTATAAAGAGAACTGTAAAAGATTTTAAACCTAAAGAAAATTGAAAAGGTGGGATGTTGGTAAATTAAAAAACAAAGTTTTTTGGCGAAAATTCAAAATTTCACGCAAATATCAAGTGTAAGGAACACTAACGCTCAGATTTGGTAGTAAAATAAATTTGTAGTATAAACTGCATATTAACAACAAATGAATTGTGCAAACTTTACAAAACTACTAAGTGTAGAGAATACTAACAGTCAGATTCCCAATTCTGATTTTACGTAGAAAAAAGACTAGAATTTTACTTTATTTTTATCCTATTCAACCTCGCCCGACTTCTGAACAGAGAAAGTTGCGAACAAAAATGTACAAACATGTATTTTCCACTGTCCACTACATTGTAAACTTTAAAAATCTGAACCTAACACCCATTGAATGTACAATAGATTTGGTTCGGGCCAGTTTGTTGCCCTTTTGATTGTAGTAGGTTTATATGTGCCAAACTTATGTTCCGCAAAATATTTGATATGATTTATCATTCAAAATACGAGAAAACCTGTTTTTTTCGCCCACTTTACACCTCAGATTTCGAACTTTACACCCCATAAACAACTTCAATATAACGTTTTTTTGAACGCGGCTTGCTTTGACGTGTAGCCATTAGAAGTTACTTTATTTCTATTTTATTTTATTAACCCCAACTTTTGGCAGAGAAATCTTGAACAAAATCTGTTTTTTTTACTCATCCACTAGAGAGTAAAGTTTAAAACACTGGTCTTAACTGCGTATTGATTGTAGAAAAGTTTGCTGGTAAGCACAAGATAGCCCTTGATCCGAAGTACATTTCTGTCTGAAAAATTTCCTAAAACTATAACTGGAGTTGTTAGCAGACATAAACATGTCAAAAACTCGGCCAAAATGTGTCTTTTCGCCCCCAGATTTTTGCACTCTTTACACTCTCCATTCGAGAACTGAGGCGAAATTCAAAAAACAAAAAAGTGTTATCTGCAGAACCTAAATAGATATATGAGTCAAATTAAGTACATGGTTTTGCCAAAAGAATCAAAAAAATGAAAAAAGTCAGCATTCAGAAGATTCAAACCCATCATTCTTTGTTTAATACCGCACCCGAGAACGGAGTTGTCAACCACTGCGCCAACTCGACATATTAGCAGATTTCAGCTTGATTATCCTATTTTGAAAGATATTCATCATTCTACTGAAGTTTAAGAATAGTGCATTTATGATGATAAAGATAAAAATTTATTAAAGACGAGTCAAAAACCTCTGAAGTACAAAAAATCTGATCAAAAATATGCAATACGGAGTTATCTATTGGCATTAGAAAACAGATGTAGGTATAATTCAAAGTTCCCCTCTTTATACCTCAACAAACACTGGCTGTATAAAAGTTTAAAGGTCAGATTCGTTATTCTGACCTTACGGAGAACATTTTAAAAAAAAATCATCATCCACGACGCTCTGGGCGCAAAAATGCTTCTCGATGTAAAGTTTACACTTGTGCTAATACCACAATATCGAAAGTATAAAACAAAATAAACTGGAACCTGTAACGCTAAGGTCAGGGCACCTTTTATGCATAATTAGCATGTTCCGCCTACTTAGCGAAGTAGTTGAAGAGATGTCATTTTTCGTCTCAAACCCTTTACACTAAAACAATCACAGATCAAGAAATATTGCGTTATAAGAAAGAAAAAATAATCGATTTGAGATTTTGCAACCCTCTACATTATAGATTCGATTGGACTGCACAGAAACCAAAATTGAGTTTGATAAGCTGAAGGACACGCAAGGAACTGAAGGACACACGTTTAGTTTAAACTTTTGTGCAACAACCATTGAGTGTAAAGTAATTTTAAGGTCAGATTCGTAATCTACAGCTGGGGGGCAACATTTTTAAAAAAAACATTGGCCCTCCGCAAATTATTTGATTTTTTGCTTTACTTTTACATGCTCATTGCTAACTCAGTATTGAGTGTAAACAAAAGAAAAAACACGGGCAGTGATTGAGCCGGGGTGACTTTTGTGCCCCGGCCAGGGGCCGGGGCCGGGGATCAAATCTGTCCCTGGCCCCGGCCGGGGCCGGGGCTGGGGCCGGGGTAAAAATTTGACTATATAGCTAATACCATACTAAGTATGATGTATTTACATACGATATTGCAACATACTTATTATAATTACACTAGTCACCAAGCAACTTCAACAATATTTTATTCAATCATTACATTTAACATTTACAGTTGTTCATCAGAAATGCTATCATTATTGCTGCCTTCACTTTCATCTTCGCATTTTTTATCACTTTCATTGGGTTCTGGTAATGACACCGTTTTGTAGCCGACAGCTTTCAAGTTGTGCTTCAGAAACAGAAGCCTTTGAACGTTCATTGCTTTCAGCCTGTTTCACTTGCCATTCACTATGTCACGTGCTGTTTTAAACTCCCTTTCACTAGCGACAGAACCGATTGGCGGCAAAAGATATTTCTGAGCCAGCTTAAAAATGTTCATATCCATTGTGATATAATTTGGCATCTCATGTAATATCACGAGAATCCAAAAAAGTTGATTTTTACTGGGTTGCAGTAATTTATAGATTTTTATCAACATGTTAAAACTCTTTTCTAATTTAATTTTCAACTATGGAGTAATTTTCAAATACTTTCTTTTGACTGAAATTTATATGATTTAAAATTCATGGTGTGTCGATCTTAAATACAGCTTTCATTTACAACAACAATGGAAATTTTTTGTACTTACAATTGCCATTTCTGGATATCTTGTTTGGTTGACTTTCCAAAAAAGTAGCGGACAATTGTCATAGGAGATTCTGTTTTCATTTAGGTAGCCATCAACCAACGATTTGGCTTGGGTGTATGTATCCAAACCTTATGCATCTTCATTACTTAAACCGTCTTGCTCGTCGCTACTGCTATCATTTATACATTTGAACAGCCTCAATTAAAATACTTTTGTACATCTCTTAATTAGGAATAAATATGGGGAGATTTATAACTAAGCTCATCTGCCGAAGCCTTTAACCATCAGAAGAAACAGCAAGCAGCATATACAATAAATTTTAAATCTTTAGCAATCGTTTTCTCTAGGCTAGTATATTAATGTTTCTATATGAAGAAAAAGGTTGCCTTGAAAAATTGGATGATGTTGGCAGGTTTTTCTTTGGTTTAGGTGAGCTGACTTTGGAAACCGGTTTTGCCAGTATTTCTTGAACCAGCTTAGTCAACTGTAACTCGGCTTTGTCCGCTTTATCTGTGGTCGAAAATCCCTAAATATGATAAAATACTATAATTTTTTATTTGTGTACATAACCAAAGAGTCATTGAATGTTTTTAATTTAAATTTTTCCAATTTTCGTTTCTGCAGCTATATGCGTTATACGTCCCATGCAGTGATACAAAAATGCATAATCTATATTCTTTAAAGTTTAATTTTATTTATTTCCTCCTTTTTTTGAACCGGGGATCCAACAAGGTAGTCACGCTATATAGGACATTTTGTTCAATTGATTTGAAATGGTCGCGGTTGTCGTCGCCATAAAAATATTGCTCGACTTTCGAAATCAATTCAGTTTGCAGAGTTCCCAAACCTGGAACATTTGCGCTTTGCAACTTTTTGAGCAAGCATCTAAATAAAAATGTTACTGAAACTATTCTAGCAGTAAATTGTTGAGCTGTGATAAAAAGTGCTGTGCTTCTCAAATATAGTGTCCAAATTTTGTAAGCTTTGAAAAGTTAGTGTTGCCTAAAATGTGTTCAGCACCCCCTACCATGGCCGTAACAGTATTATACTAGTATAGTAAGTTAAAAAATAAATCTAATATAGGATTACTACTAAAAAATAAATTATTCAGTTACTTAGCAGCTGGTATTTCCTCGGAAATACAAGACAATTCTTTCTGGAAAATAGTTGATGGTCCTGAGATAATTTGAAGTAGGGCAACGACCTTAATGAAAAATAAGCATTAAGCATTAACATGATTATTTGCCTGTGCAAATGAATACATTAGATTATGATTCAACATAAAAATCTAACAAAAACAAAAACAAACAAAAGAAAAACTAAACAAACAAAAAAATAATCTAATCTTGCTTTGCTTGCTACTTTAGGTTTATTTAAAGATTACCGATGGTAGCAATTCCCAATCGTTTTTGGTTAACATTCGGCCATTGAGCTTGTCAATCTCAAAACAAACGATCTTTACAGCTTGTTTTTGTTCCATAAACCGTTCTGTCATCGCAAACGTGCTACTCCATTGGGTGTCTTGATCAATTACAAGCACATGTTCAGGCAAATTTTCCTGTCATTGAGCTTTTATAAGAATTTCTATCGCCTTCATGCTATGTAGAACTTTGTTGACAATGTACCGAACCTAAAAAGAACACATTTCTATTTTGAAACATAGGTTTTTGATTTTCTTGATACATGGTTAGTTTACTCCTGAAACAATTTTATGCAATTAACTATTGATTAATTCATATTGCATTCTAAAATGCAAAAAATGAAGATTTTTTGTTTTTTCCAAAAATTTTGTAAAATTTTGATCTTGTGGGGATATAATTATGTTACCGGCATAGAGCTTAAAAAAATATATAATCTGGAAAAATCGCATTATCCTATCGTTATTCAGTGCTGAGTAATTGGCCAGAAACCTAATTTTTGGAATGGTCCCCAGAACCTCAGAAAAATCAATAATTAAATTTTAAGTATATACAAATTATATATCATTTTAAAGAAAATTTAATTTCCAATAAATTGTAGTGACGGATTTTTAAATTTTTTGGTTTGTAAAGATTTATGCAAAATTCAAATATTTTGTTCACTTTTCAAAAAAATATGCCTGGTTTTTCAAATATTACTTGGGTATAATTTAATATTTTCGAAAATTCGTCATTACAATTTATTGGAAATTCAATTTTCTTTAAAATGATATATAATTTATATATACTTAATATATGAAAAGTTTTGCTCTAAAAATCCTAGAGTGAACCCCATTCCGAGAAGTCAGAATGCAGTGTGTACATAAAATAATATTTGAGAAATGCATATCATTGCTATTACTTTGGATGGCAGATCGACAACGCTTCTTTGACAATTTAGGCTTCTTGTTACCATGCAAATGCAATCCGTGAAGGAAGCAACCGGTACTCGGAAACACACCTGGGCGTGGGAGGGGGGGTTTGGGGGGGTATGCACCCCCCAGAAACCAAAAATACCCCCCCCCCAGAAATCAAAATACTCCCCAGAATTCAATTTTTGAAAATTTTTTTCTGTTTTTTTTCGCAATTTTTTGATGCCAATGGATAGTGCTTGATGAGAAACGTCAAAAAATGGTGTTTTTATCGCCATACCACCATTTTTAAGGCCATTTTTCGACCTTCAAAAAAATCTTGCACCACCCCCCAGAATTTCTTCTTGCTGCCCACGTATGCTCGGAAAGCCTAATATCTTGATGGCGTTTACCATATTGATTACATTGTCTCTAACTACCAAATGTACCGCCGGTAGTGTTCAAAAGTTTTCTAAAACACCTTTCAAGGCTTTGGCGATGTTTTCAACAGTATGGTTTTCCGAAAATGGTAAACAGTCTAAAACAACAGATTTGCGTTTCCAGTCTTCTTGCTGAATAAAATGTAAAGTAACGACAATATAAGAATCCATATTTTGAGAGCTCTGAATGTCTGTAGTTATTGAGCATATTTTCATTTGACTCTGGACCAAGCGTGTCACTTCAGCCTTAACTTCGGAATATATATTAGGCATCATGTTTGACCGGAGAACAAATTCACTAGGGACATTGAACCGAGGATTTAAGCTTTTTACTAATTTTTCAAAGCACGAATTTTCAACGGTTGCGTATGGTAAATTAGCGTCCATTATCCATTCGAATAATTTGTGTTTTATACGTATTTGAGTGGGATGCGTTGCACTAAATGGTTGTTTCATTTCAAATGATTCTGATAATTTTATTTGTTTTGTGGGTGGCGCATCTTCTTTTAGTATGGCATGGGCTTTTTCAGCTTCTTTCATCTCCGTTAATATCTGCTCTTTTTTCTCTTGGGCCACTTGCAGAATGAATAGATGCTTTTGTCGTAAGTGGTCCAATAAACTTTTTGTGGAATACGTTTTGGGGTTTTTTCCACGGGCATATACATTGCTGCAAAGATTGCACTTAGCTTTACTTTCATCCTGAGTTACAACCGTAAAAAATTCCCAAACGACTGATTCTGCCTTAGTAGACATAATAATTAATAAGACTAATAAAAGTACTAGCTGAAAATAAAAAAATACGTTATTAAGGCTGTGAGATATCTTTTATAAATCGGTTAAACAATAAATAAATGTTCACCAAAAAAGATAAACAGCATAGAAAAAAATTGGACTTGCTTCTTCAAATTTGAAAATAAAACTTCCTGAAATCTCAATAAAACTTTTTAATTTTTTTTTATTTTGGAATCAGCACTAAATTCCGAGCAAGAATATATATAATCATCAAAGGTTATATTCAACTTAGTTGTACATTATTAACCCGATTTAGCGTAAAAGAATACATTATTAGTATGCTGAAATTCAGTTTGATATCTTATGGCCTAGATTGCAAAGGTAATGTGAAGGTATGTATCTAAAAGCCTTATTGAAAAATTTCCTATGTAAGGAACACTAGGAGGGATAGTCATTCACACCCACTAGCAGTGTTCTATACATAGCAACACATATATTGCCTTGCCTGTTGTATTAATCCAATAAAAAATACTTTATTTTGATAGCCACTTTTAAAAAAAAAGTTTGTCAATATTGAATATAACCTTTGATGATTATATATGCCCTTTTGCTCAAATTTTAGTGCTGATTCCAAAAATATAAAAATTAAAAAGTTTTATTGAGATTATAGGGAATTTACTTTCAAATTTGAGGTGAAGCTTAGTCCAATTTTTTTCATGCTGCTTATCTTTTTGCCCAAGCCTTTCCTATTGTTCTGGTTATTGTTCTCTTCTCTGCCTTCTCGCCTGGTCATGGCTCACAAGTAAAAAAAAATCGCATACACTATAATACATGCATGATGATTTAACACAACATATGAGTTTGGTTGGTTGATTGAACTATATATGTAGATGAAACAATGTTCATGCATAGAAACAGATTTTATGTTGGTGCACGTTTGTGTCTATGTGCAGGTGCTTTCTTTAGATTATAAAATTGACTACTATTCTTTGCAGCTTTTTATGAGTAGTAAAAGAGTGTCTGCCTGCTTTTATAATTCAATTCAAGAAAGCAAAAACTCCCGGCCCCGGCCATTGTACTAGCCCGGCCGTCGGGATTTTGGCCTGCTCAGCCGGGGCCAGGGCCGAATCGGCTCGCACGTACTTGAACACGGGCATCAAATTTTCTAATTATCCATTGATTGAAACTGCACCCTCCCAGGTGTGTGCCGTTGTTGCTGTGAGGGGGACACAAATTTTGCACTGTATTCATTAACTCAGTCTTTTCCATTCCAAATGGTGTATTTCCGATTTAATGCCTATTAATGTACATGATTACAATAAAGCTGCATATCTTTGTCAACTTCTGTGCACAGTAAGTGTGATTGCTGGTCCATTTCAAACCACTTTTGCAGGCAATTTTCATCAATTAAACAATTGCTCTCCATGTGCAAGATTTTGTGAAACATAATATAAACACGGCTAAGAAGGATTTAACTTTAATGCAACCCATTTAAGACAAAATTACATCTCTCTTCAATGATCTAAGGACACTTGAACATAATTTTTAAATCACCTAGGATTACTTTTGAGGCAACAAACTCACTTAATTGATGTTTCACATATGAATCCTTGAAAATTCCTTGACTTCATTTACAAAGTCTATGCAAGTCTATTGAATTAAGGTTAACACGTAATGCAAACTTCACACAAACACATAGCACAAAGAATATTTTAGTCGGATTCGTAATTTTGATATTGCTCCGATATTACTTTCAACATTTATGGAAAAAGGAGTCTTCATAATGCTTTAAAGACAACAACAGTTTAAACCACTTTGCAATACTGCTGAGTGTAAGCAAAGCGCGCCCAACTGACGTATATATTTTATTCCCTGTAAATTTTGCATCTCAGGAAAAAATTTCGGTTTTTGCAATGCTCTAGAACAAAGGCTAACATGCAGTGTAAAAAATTACTTGGATATTATGATCAACATTCATGAAAAAAATTATAGCTCCTACAATGGTCTGAGGACAAATAAACAATAAGTGTAAACTACTTTACAACACTGTTGGATGTAAAGAAACGCGCCTACGTGATGTCTCTGCATTTAATCCTTTAAAAATTTTCAGACTCCAGAAAAAACTAGGTTTCTGGAATGCTCAAAACGAATATAAATACATATGTAGTGTAAACTTCATGTAAACACCTGGTGTAAAGAAAATTTTACTAGATCTGTAATTTTGATATTGTTCCGATATTACGATTATTATTTATGAAAAAAATTAAGTCTCTCAATGTTTTATGGTCAAACTAACAATTGGTGTAAACCCCTTTACAACACTGTATAGTGTAAAATATGCGCCAGACTGGTATATCAAATTTTGGTTCCTGGTCCATTTCTAGACTTGATAATTGTGTCCCTGACTCATAATCGTGAAGCAGGCAGAAAAACAAGACACATAAACGCATTTTAAACACTAAAATTTAATTTCACACTCGCTAAATATTAATGTATAGACAATTTGCTTTGACATGCACCCAATATAAAGCACTTTATTTTTATTCTATTAGACTTATCCTGATTTCGGAGAAAGTGGTTATGCCAAAAACGCAACAAAAATGTATTTTCCATCATTTAGAACACTGTGAACTTTAAAATTCCGTACCGAACTCCTCATTGAGTTTAAAGAAATTCGGTTTGGTACAATTTGTAGCTTTAAATCGTAGCACATTCCTAGTGCCAAAAATTGTCTTGCAAAATTATTTGGTATGATTTATTAATCAAAATTCGAATAAACGTGTTTTTTTGCCCATTTTTCACCTCTGATTTGTGAACTTTACACCCCCATAAATAATCAATATTGCGTTTTTTTAAATGCGGTTTGCTGCGATGTAGCCCCTGAGAGGCACTTTATTATTGCTGTATTCAATTTTTCCTGACTCATAAGCGGGAAAATTTGGCAGTGAGGTAAATCTTAGTTAAAACTGTTTTTTTACACCATCCACTAGAGTGTAAACTTAAACCTCAGATCTAACTCACCATCGAGCATAGAAGACTTTGCTTATATGCAGAATGTAGCCCCTGATCCGCTCTACATTTCTGTCAGAAAACATTTAAAAATTCATAACTGGAGTTAGTATCGGACATAAGCAGGTTGAAAACTCGACCAAAAGTGCTTTTTCACCACCAGATTTTTTGCACTCTTTACACTGCCATTCGATAACTAAAGTGAATTTCAAAAAAACAAAAAGTGCCATCTGTAGAATTCATCCTCTATTATCCTATGCTTTTCAATTCTTTGAGTCATCAATACTCAGTTGTCCACATGCCGCAGTAAAAAGGTCCCAAAATTTGTCCTATGTTATAACGTTACACAAAATCCTTACACCTTCTTTACACAGTCAGTTTGGAATTTCAAGAAAACAACAAACACTTGGCAGCGAATTTTATTATCTTTAGCAGTTATACGTAGCACCCTGGTCCTTAATGGTTAAGTGATAGGCAATGATTAAGGATAGTAATGGTAGAGAATAGGCAATGGTTAAGGATAGGAGGCCGATTCCAGCCATAGTCTGTCTCTATGGTTAAGGATAGGCAATGGTTAAGGATAGGAGGCCGGTTCCAGCCATAGTCTGGTCCTGAGCTGGTTATGATAGGTAATGGTTAAGTGATAGGCAATGGTAAAGAATAGGCAGTGGTTAAGGATAGGAGGCCGGTTCCAGCCATAGTCTGGTCCCAATGATTAAGGATAGGCAATGGTTAAGGATAGGAGGCCGATTCCAGCCATAGTGTGGTCCTAATGAGTTAAGGATAGGCAAGGGTTAAGGATAGGAGGCCGGCCACAAGTCTGGCCCCAGTGTTACAGCATATACAATGATGAAAGATAGGCAGATCTGCTCCCTAAACCAAACAGGTAGTGCTAGGGAGCGAATGGCTGGGTATGTGGTTGAGGTTGGAGAGCCTGCCCGGGGAGGGGGCGCGTCCAGTCCAGGGCTAGGGCCCAGGGCCATGGGAGGGGTAAATTTCCCTGGTGGAAAATTCAAAGAGCTATAACTCAAGAGCCCACAGCTTGATTGAACTCAAATTTTTAGGTAGGATGAATGTATGCTAGGTGCAGATGTTATGCATACAATATGTATGCTCAACCTACAGTATACCAGCATAAGTTTACACTTTTTGCATAACTCAATAATGACCAATCAGATTTTGTTCAAATTTTCAGGATATGATGTATATAGGCAAGGCATGCTATGTCCAGAATTTCAGCGCGCGGTCTACAGTATACCAATATACTTTACACTTTCTTATATAACACTATTTCAAGAACTATAGGTGGATTTAGCTCAAATTTTCAGAATAGGGTAAGCATATGTTACATGTTTAAGTTATTGATATGAACATAACATACAGTATACCAATTTACTTTTACACTCTCTTATATAACACTATATTTCAGAACTATAGGTTGATTTAGTCAATTTTCAGAATAGGTGAGCATATACAGTGTATTGTGTTATTCTATTGATATGAGCATGTATTATACAGTATACCAATTTATTTTTTACACTTTCTTATATAACACTATATTTCAAGAACTATATGGTGGATTTAGCTCAAATTTTCAGGATATGGCGTATATAGACAAGGCATGCTATGTACAGAATTTCAGGACGCAGTCTACTGTATACCAATTTACTTTACACTTTCTCATATAGCACTATATTTCAAAAACTATAGTGTGGATTCAGCTCAAATTTTCAGGATAGGGTTAACATATGTTGCATGTGTTATATTATTAATATGAACATGCAATCTACAGTATACCAATTTACTTTACCCTTTCTCATATAGCACTATATTTCAAGAACTATAGGGTGGATTTAGCTCAAATTTTCAGGATAGGGTCAACATATGTTGCATGTGTTATGTTATTAATATAAACATGAATCTATAGTATACCAATTTACTTTACACTTTCATGCAGCATTATATTTCAAGAACTATAGGGCGCATTTAGCTCAAATTTTCAGGATAGGGTGTGAGCATATGTTGCTGCATGTGTTATCCTATTGGATATGAGCATGTATTGTACAGTAGGCCAATTTTGGTTAACATTCTTTCAGATATAGTTATAACTCAAGAACCAATGATCAGATTGGGCTTAAATTTTCAGGGTAAGATATATAAATTGTAGCTGAGCTATGTACAAAATTTTAGCGCGCAACCTACAGTATGCCAATTACACTGGTTTTTCAGATGATGATGACAGAGAGATTGATGTAAAGTACCCTATGAAGATTTTATTTTTCATAACTAATAATCAATTATAATAAACATGCCCAAACCTGTCAGTAAGCCTAAGCAGGGAAGGGGTAACAACAATTTGGCAGTGTGTGTGTATGCGTGCGTTTGTGTGTTGGGGGTAGTAGTCCCTGTCAGAGCCCAGCAAGCTACCCAAGGTCTGCAAGCACCACCAAGGTCTACAAGCTTCACCAGGGCTCCTTTACATTTTACGCTGTTTTACACTTTACACTTGTTAGCCCCTGCCACTCAGTCTTAAATATATCTAAAATGTGCCAAAGTAAGACAAAGCTAAGCCAAGGACTGGATGTGAGTGTAAACTAAGCTTAGTAAGCCAAGGTATAAAACAAGCCTAAGCATTATAGAAATTTATCGTTGCAAAGGCTTCCTGTCCCTTCATGTCTACATAGCAGATTATGCAATTAAGTCTTGAGTGTAGAGGTGAATGTTGTAAAGCAAAGTCGAGTAAGCCTAGCTAAGCTAGGAGTAAATTGGGCCTAAGCACAAAAGGAGTGTGTTTATATGTTTTTTTATAGGTTTTTTCTGTGTATATAGGTTTGACTTGCCGGTCCTTTACTTCCTGGTCCTTCGACACAAACTGATCTTTCTGACTTCCTGTCCTTGCTTAAATGAAACAGCGGTCCGCTCTTAAGACATCAACACGCTTATGCATGTTGTGTGTACCCTCTGCCATTGCAAATGATGGACCGAGTGAGCCAAAAATCTAGGATTTAGATTGAAACAAGCACGTGTTGTAAAAGATGCACCTCACATGCTGTAAGTTCGTGAACTAATTTAGCTGAAAATTTGTTGATTGTGGGTCATGGTCGAGAAAATCTAGTAATTTTACTGTTTTTAGCTATTTTTACATCAAAATTTACTGTTTTTGGCTCAAATAGCTCAATGGTAGGTTCAATGGTAGGGTCTGCATGTGTCTTGCAAAGGAGATCAGCATTAACTTATATACTGTAAAAGTGAATACATGAGGAAGAATAGCTCAAATTGATCTAGAATTCAACATACAGGTCATACACCTTTAACAAAGTGTGTACTATTTGTAGAGCTGAGCACAAAGCATCTGACACTATTATAATTAGTTAGGTCTCTGAGGCTATTCTTCTCTGCTGAGGAGTTTAACAAAACTCTTCATTTCAATACAATTAATGCTCAGAAACATAATTAACATGTATTATCAACTTTAGTTGGTTCAATCACTTCTTATTTATTTGTATAACTTAAAGTAAAAAGTGCTTTTAATAATTACATGTGAGCATTGAAAATGGCTCATAGATTGTAGAACAATTAGAAGGAAAGTGTAGGCAAATTGAGCAGTTTAGAAAAAGTGTGCAGAGGTTGGTAAAAGTGGGCAGAAAAAGTGTGCAGAGTTTGGAAAAAGGTGCAGAGTTTGGAAAATGCAGAGTTCGAAAGCAGAGTTCGGAAAAAAATGTGCAGAGTTTAGAAAAAGTGTGTACAGTTTGGAAAAAGTTTGCAGAGCTTAGAAGAAAGTGCAGAGTTTGGAACATTTTTCACACGCTATAACATAGGAAGTGTGCAGAGTTTCTAAAAAGTGCAGAGTTTGGAAAAAAGTGTGCAGAGTTTCGAAAAAGTGTGCAGAGTTTTGAAAAAAGTGTGCAGAGTTTGGAAAAAGTGTGCAGAGTTTAGAAAAAAGTGTGCAGAGTTTGGAAAGCGTGCAGGGTTAGGAAAAAGTGTGCAGAGAGTTTGGAAAGTGTGTGAGAGTTTGGAAAAATACCTAAAAATTATTAAAACATATTTTGGGGGTGTAATTCAAAAGTCATTATCATTCAGCCAACTATAATATGATAGAGACATAGAGTGTATGGGTGTCTGAGTTCAGCACTTTTTAGGGCTAATAGCGACAGACAAGAATGATATGGTCAAAACTCTTTTTGCTTTGACATAGTTTATTAAATAAATTATACAGGTATATTAGACTTTAACAATTTGATGACATAGGCATGTGCCTGAAATAGAAACACAAGAATAAGCATTTAGGAGGCTTACTGGGTAGTGTGGCTATGAAATAATTTAATAGTCAGCTAATTTTCATATAATAGGTATTATTTGCACACACATTTGCTACATAACTGTCCAGGCTGTTTGTTGGCTATAACATTCATTATTGCAATCCCTCTTACATATAGGAGACATTCCATTTTCAATGACCAGAGACATACAGATTACAATACTGTTAGGTAGTCTTAAAGAATATACTGCATACAATAGACAAAGTTCGTTGAATATAAGAGTGCTTGTAAAGTTTGGAACATTTTTCAAAAAGTTTAGAACATTTTTGTAAAGTTTGGAACATTTTAAAGTTTGGAACATTTTTTGTAAAGTTTGGAACACATTTTGCACGTTATAACATACAGTTTGTAAAGTTTGAAACATTTTTTGTGAAGCCTTTAATATTTCTGTAAAGTTTGGAACATTTTTTGTAAAGTTTGGAACATTTTTGTAAAGTTTGGAACATTTCTTGTAAAGTTTGAACACTTCTTTAAAGTTTGGAATTTTTTTAAAGTTTGGAATATTTTTGTAAAGTTTGGGGGAAATTTGGAACAAAGGTAGAACAACGAAGCTCTTAAAAGTCAAAAGAAAGTTATATAAATGTTTGAATATCAAATTCAGCCACAATTGAAGAGGTATATTGCATCCAAAAATCCCTGTTTCTATTGCCTCAGTTAATAGCACTGTTAGGCATCTGTACAGAAATTTATATTTGTGAGGCTATGCTATCTGTATTATTGGTTAGGTGTAAGCATGATAATATTATTGCACTGTGCGCTTAAAATTTCGCTTGTTTATTGATAATGAGATAGTAGGCTTAAGCACACACAAATGTGTCAGAAATACTCATATTGCATACACAATACTATTTAAATTCCACACTTTTTTGGAAAGTGTGTGTTAAACTTACTTCTATTGCTACATTAATTGAGCAATTTAGCAGCGAGTATAAGTCTGCATGCTTTTGTTTTTATTGCAAAACTAACATCTCAGTACAGATTTAAGTGCAAATCCTAATACTTCAGACCATTAATCCAGAGGTTTTATAAACAAAACAATTTGTGCATAAAACTGCAATTCTATTAATCTACTTGCATCTTTTAAAGCTTATTTAACTTCATTCCATAGGTAGCGGAAATGGCTTCACTTAGCGTCGCTGAAATCATCTAAGAGTGTTGGACCCCGAGGACAGGGGACCAATGTGCTGCCCAGCCGCTAAATGTGATGTTAAAAGGAAGAGACAAAAGCAAAAAATGACTATTTACTATTGGCCGACCTGGCTGGATGACAATGGTAAATAGTCATTTTTTGACAGTGACAACATTAATATGACAATAGCCAACAACCATGTTGATGTCGAGCATATGCAGTCAGTATCTACTACCAATCTTGGCTGACCTGGCTGATGATAATAGTCAGCAGACAATATTATAGTAAATAGTCATTTTTGCTTGCCTTTCAAACATCACATTTAGCAGCTGGAGAAGCACATCGTTCTATAGGGGTGGGGGGTCCTTCCGGGGTCCAACACTCTTAGATGATTTCAGCGACACTAAGTAGTACATTTCTGCTTTTACCTATGGAATGAAGTTAAAAATAAGCTTTAAAGATGCCAAACTGATTAATAGAATTACAATTTTATGCACAAATTAGATTTTACAGCAAAAACTCTAGATTAATGGTCTGAAGCACACCTGGGCGTGGGGTTTTGGGGGGGTATGCACTCCCCAGAAAACCAAAATACCCCCCCCCCCCCCTAGAAATCAAAATACCCCCCCAGAATTCAATTTTTGAAAATTTTTTCGTTTTTTTTCGCAATTTTTTGATGTCAATGGATAGTGCTTGATGAGAACGTCGAAAAATGGTGTTTTTATCGCCATACCACCATTTTTAAGGCCATTTTTGACCTTCAAAAAAATTCAAGTACCCCCATCCAGAATTTTCTTTGCTGCCCACGTATGGCCTGAAGTATTAGGATTTGTACTTAAATCTGTACTGAGATGGTAGTTTTAAATAAAAACAAAAGCATGCAGCCTTATGCTTCTCGCTGCTAAATTGTTCAATTAATGTAGCAATAGAAGTAAGTTTAACACACACTTTCCCAAAAAAGTGTGGAATTTAAATAGTATTGTGTATACAATATGAGTATTTCTGACACATTTGTGTGTGCTTAGCTACTATCTCATTATCAATAAACAAGCGAAATTTTAAGCGCACAGTGCAATATTATCATGCTTACACCTAACCAATAATACAGATAACGCAGCCTCACAAATATAAATTTCTGTACAGATGCCTAACAGTGCTATTAACTGAGGCAATAGAAACAGGGATTTTTGGATGCAATATACCTCTTTAATTGTGGCTGAATTTTGATATTCAAACATTTATATAACTTTCTTTTTGATTCTTTAAGAGCTTTGTTCCAAATTTTACAAGCTTTTTCTGAATTTCCCAAACTTTACAAAAATGTTCCAAACTTTACAAAATTCCAAACTTTACAAAAGTGTTCCAAACTTTTACAAGAAATGTTCCCAACCTACAAAATGTTCCAAACTTTACAAAAAATGTTCCAAACTTTACAAAAATGTTCGAAACTTTACAAAAAATGTTTCAAACTTTACAAACTTCTTACGTTATAATGTGCAAAATGTGTTCCAAACTTACAAAAAATGTTCCAAACTTTACAAAAATGTTCCAAACTTTACAAAAATGTTGCAAACTTTACAAAAATGTTCGAAACTTTACAAAAAATGTTTCAAACTTTACAAACTTCTTATGTTATAACGTGCAAAATGTGTTCCAAACTTTACAAAAAATGTTCCAAACTTTACAAAAATGTTCCAAACTTTACAAAAATGTTCTAAACTTTACAAAAAAATGTTCCAAACTTTACAAGCACTCTTATAAATTCAACAGACTTTGTCTATTGTATGCAGTATATTCTTTAAGACTACCTAACAGTATTGTAATCTGTATGTCTCTGGTCGTTGAAAATGGAATGTCTCCCTATATGTAAGAGGATTGCACAATGAATGTTATAGCCAACAAACAGCCTGGACAGTTATGTAGCAAATGTGTGTGCAAATAATACCTATTATATGAAAATTAGCTGACTATTAAATCATTTCACAGCCACACTACCCAAGTAAGCCTCCCCAAATGCTTATTCTTGTGTTTTCGGCTTGTGGCACATGCCTATGTCATCAAATTGTTAAGTCTAATATACCTGTATAATTTATTTAATAAACTATGTCAAAGCAAAAAGAGTTTTTGACCATATCATTCTCGTCTGTCGCTATTAGCCCTAAAGTGTTGAACTCAGGCCCACCCACTTACACTACATCTCTCTATCATATTATAGTTGGCTGAATGATAATGACATTTGAATTACCCCAAATATGTTTTAATAATTTTTAGGTATTTTTCCAAACTCTGTACACTTTTTTCCAAACTCTGCACACTTTTTTCCTAACCCTGCATGTTTTTTTCCAAACTGCACACTTTTTCTAAACTCTGCACACTTTTTCCAAACTCTGCACACTTTTTCGAAACTCTGCACACTTCCTATGTTATAGCGTGTGAAAAATGCTTCCAAACTCTGCACACTTTCTTCTAAACTCTGCAAACTTTTTCCAAACTGTACACACTTTTTCTAAACTCTGCACACTTTTTTCCGAACTCTGCTTTCTCCGAACTCTGCACACTTTTTCCAAACTCTGCACCTTTTTTTCCAAACTATGCACACTTTTTTCCAAACGCTGCCCATTTTTACCAACCTCTGACACTTTTTTTCTAAACTGCTCAATTTGCCTACACTTTCCTTCTAATTGTTCTACAATCTATGAGCCATTTTCAATGCTCACATGTAATTGAATTAAAAGCACTTTTTACTTTAAGTTATACAAATAAATAAGAAGTAATTGAACCAACTAAAGTTTATAATACATGTTAATTATGTTTCTGAGGCATTAATTGTATTGAAATGAAAGGTTTTGTTAAACTCCTCAGCAGAGAAGAATAGCCTCGGAGACCTAACTAATTATAATAGTGTCAGATGCTTTGTGCTCAGCTCACAAATAGTACACACTTTGTTAAAGGCATGACCTGTATGCTGAATTCTAGATTAATTTGAGCTATTCTTCCTCATGTATTCACTTTTACAGTATATAAGTTAATGCTGATCTCCTTTGAAGACACATGCAGACACCACCATTGAACCTACCATGAGCTATTTGAGCCAAAAACAGTAAATTTTGATGTAAAAATAGCTAAAAACAGTAAAATTACTAGATTTTCTGACCATGACCCACAATCAACAAATTTTCAGCTAAATTAGTTCACAAACTTACAGCATGTGAGGTGCATTTTTTACAATACATGCTTGTTTCAATCTAAATCCAGATTTTGGCTCACTCGGTCCATCATTTGCAATGGCAGAGGTACACACAACATGCATAAGCATGTTGATGTCTTGCAAGAGCGGACTGCTGTTTCAAGACATTTAAGCAAGGACCAGGAAGTCAGAAAGATCAGTTTGTGTCGAAGGACCAGGAAGTCAAAGGACTGGCAAGTCAAACCTATATACACAAAAAACCTATAAAAAAACATATAAACACACTCCTTTTGTGCTTAGGCCCAATTTACTCCCTAGCTTAGCTTAGCTTACTCGACTTTGCTTTACAACATTCACTTACTCTACACTCAAGACCTAATTGCATAATCTGCCACGTGAACATGAAGGGACAGGAAGCCATACACTGCTTGATAAATTTCTATAATGCTTAGGCTTGTTTTATACCTTGGCTTACCTAAGCTTAGTTTAAACTCACATCCAGTCCTTGGCTTAGCTTTGTCTTACTTTGGCAAATTTTAGATATATTTAAGACTGAGTGGCAGGGTAGCAAGTGTAAAGTGTAAAACAGTGTAAATGTAAAGGAGCCCTGGTGGCGCTTGTAGACCTTGGTTGTGCTTGTGGACCTTGGTGGCGCTTGTGGGCTCGACAGGACTGCTAACCCCAACACACAAACGCACGCATACACACACACACTGCCAAATTGTTGTTACCCTCTTACCTGCTAGGCTTACTGACAGGTTTGGGCATGTTTATTATAATTGATTATTAGTTATGAAAAATAAATCTTTCATAGGGTACTTTACATCAATCTCTCTATCATCATCATCTGAAAAACCAGTGTAATTGGCATACTGTAGGTTGTGCCCTAAAATTCTTGTACATAGCTCAAATTGCAATTTATATATCTTACCCTGGAAAATTTAAGCCTGATCTGATCATTGGTTCTTGAGTTATAACTATATCTGAAAGAATGTTAACCAAAATTGGCCTGCTGTACATTACATGCTCATATCAATACGATAACACATGCAACATATGCTCACCCTATCCTGAAAATTTGAGGTAAATGCGCCCTATAGTTCTTGAAATATGCTGCATGAGAAAGTGTAAAGTAAATTGGTATACTGTAGATTACATGTTCATATTAATAACATAAGACATGCAACATATGTTAACCCTATCCTGAAAATTTGAGCTAAATCCACCCTATAGTTCTTGAAATATAGTGCTATATGAGAAAGTGTAAAGTAAATTGGTATACTGTAGATTACATGTTCATATTAATAACATAACACATGCAACATATGTTAACCCTATCCTGAAAAGTTGAGCTAAATCCACCCTATAGGTCTTGAAATATAGTGTTATATGAGAAAGTGTAAAGTAAATTGGTATATGGTTGACTGCGTCCTGAAATTCTGTATATAGCATGCTTTGCCTATATACGCCATATCCTGAAAATTTGAGCTAAATCCACCCTATAGTTCTTGAAATATAGTGTTATATAAGAAAGTGTAAAGTAAATTGGTATACTGTATAATACATGCTCATATCAATAGGATAACACATGCAACATATGCTCACCCTATCCTGAAAATTTGAGCTAAATCAACCCTATAGTTCTTGAAATATAGTGTTATATAAGAAAGTGTAAAGTAAATTGGTATACTGTATATTACATGTTCATATCAATAACTTAAACATGCAACATATGCTTACCCTATTCTGAAAATTTGAGCTAAATCCACCCTATAGTTCTTGAAATATAGTGTTATATAAGAAAATGTAAAGTAAATTGGTATACTGTAGACTGCGCGCTGAAATTCTGGACATAGCATGCCTTGCCTATATACATCATATCCTGAAAATTTGAACAAAATCTGATTGGTCGTTATTGAGTTACGCAAAAGTGTAAGCTTATGCTGGTATACTGTAGGTTGATCGTACATATTGTATGCATAACATGCCTGGCATACGTTCATCCTACCCTAAAAATTTGAGTTCAATCCGACTGTGGGCTCTTGAGTTATAGCTCTTTGAATTTTCCCACCAGGGAAATTTACCCCTCGCATGGCCCTGGGCCCCTAGCCCTGGACTGGACGCGCCCCCTCCCCAAGTGGGCCCTCCAACCTCGACCACATACCCAGCCATTTGCTCCCTAGCACTACCTCAATTTTGGTTTAGGGAGCAGATCTGCCTATCTTTCATCATTGTATATGCTGTAACACTGGGGCCAGACTCGTAGCCGGCCTCCTATCCTTAACCCTTGCCTATCCTCAACTATAAGGACCAGACTATGGCTGGAATCGGCCTCCTATCCTTAACCATTGCCTATCCTTAACCATTGGGACCAGACTATGGCTGGAACCGGCCTCCTATCCTTAACCATTGCCTATTCTTTACCATTGACTATCCTTAACCATTGCCTATCCTTAAACATTGGGACCAGACTATGGCTGGAACCGGCCTCCTATCCTTAACCATTGCCTATCCTTAACCATTGGGACCAGACTATGGCTGGAACCGGCCTCCTATCCTTAACCACTACCTATTCTTCACCATTGCCTATCCTTAACCATTGCCTATCCTTAACCATTGGGACCAGACTATGGCTGGAAACGGCCTCCTATCCTTAACCATTGCCTATCCTTAACCATTGGGAACAGACTATGGCTGGAATCGGCCTCCTATCCTTAACCATTGCCTATTCTCTACCATTGCCTATCCTTTATCATTGCCTATCCTTAACCATTGGGACCAGAGTGCTACGTATAACTACTATCTTTCTTTTAAAAAAAACCGCACCTTCCAGAAGTGTCCCGTTATAGCTGTAGGGGGTGCACAGGTGTTAGGGGTACCCAAGTATATTATAGGTACGCGCTAACGCGCTACCTTAGATAAAGACAACTTGAATATGAGCAGAGACGGCGGATAGACTAATGAGCGAATGTGAATTTTGCTTTGGGAGATTAGGGTTTGGACTTATATAGCATGATTGTTTATAGATATTTACTATAAAAAGTAAAACATTTTGTTAGTTGAGTTTGTTGAATGCTATGCTTTAACATTAGATAGATAAGAAAGTTTAGGAGAAGAGAAAATTGTATGTAGTAAACACATAAACAGGTAGCAAATGTTTTTTTTATGTTTCACAACTTGTAGCATTGTCATCTATTGTGTTGGTTATGCTTACAAATTTCAGCCCACACACCTTCACGCCTTAATAAAACATTATACCCAGAGTTTTAAAGTGTTCGATTTTGCACAAATACATAACCATAAAGCGTTTCTGCATTTGATTTATCTTATATGGGCATTTGGTAAGTGGCACTACAAAGGCTTTGTTGAATTGTTCCACCCATGCGGATAAGAACAATCTATAGGTCGGGGCCAGGTATTGTCAGTATAGGCAACAAATTGTGCATTGAATTTGGTTTCCATATCCTGAATTAGGAAGCTAAATTGGTGTTTGATGTTCTGGGTTCAGATGTTCTGGCATGGAAATGAATCATTCGGGATTGGTGGTCTTAGGGAATTAGTTGTTGGGGCAGGCATGGTTAGCAGGCTCAGTTATCAATTTCAAATTGTATTTTCAAAATGGATCAAATAAAGAAATTTTACTAATCTTTGCCCATTTTGACTGAAAAGATTGAACAAGCAAAGCTGAATGATGCGGATAGAGAATTTTATAAACATAATGGATTAATACTTCATAATTATAATTTTAATATAATAATACCATTATATTAATTGGCATGGATTATTTTTGGGAAATAATGGAAAAAAACTATTAGCAGAAGGCTACCATCTGGATTATATGTGATTGAGTCAAGAATTGGTTGCCTAATTTCAGGAAAGAAAAACGTTTCTAATTATGATGACAATTCTAATTTGAGTTTTTGTGCAGTAACACTCAATACTGAAGAAGCAGAAGAAAATTAGATTAGCATAGAATCACTTTGGAATTTAAAATCTGTAGGAATCACACATAATCCTTAAATTGATGATGAAGAGAAAGCATTAGTATTAGTTAATGAATCAATCAAACTTATTGATGGAAGATACTACGTGTCATGGCCCTGGAGAGCTAATGCAATTAATCTTTACGATAATTTTGGCTTAGCATTTGGACAATTAAAATCTGTCATGAAAAGATTTCACAAAAATCCTGAATTATTAGATAAATATTCAGAAACTATCAATGAACAACTGGGAAATGGAATAATTGAGAAAGTTTGAGAAGACAGTCCTGAAACTACAAAACATTATTTGCCTCATCATCCTGTAATTACACCGCAAAAAACAACCACTACAGTATGTATTGTATACAATGCATCTGCAAGAACAAGAAAAAATGCGCTTAGTCTAAATCACACCTGGGCGTGGGGGGTTATGGGGGTATGCACCCCCCAGAAACCAAAATACCCAGAAATCAATATTTGAAAATTTTTTTTGTTTTGTTTGAAATTTTTTGATGCCAAAAAAATCTTGCACCCCCAAGAATTTTCTTGCTGCCCAAGTATGGTCTAAATGATTGCTTATATCACAGTCCGGCAATCATGCCCAACTTATGTGGCATGTTGATAAGATTTTGAATGAATCCTATTTTTATAATGGCAGATGTCAATAAAGCATTTTTACAGATAGGAGTTCAAGAAAAAGATAAAGATATAACTTCATTTTTATGATTAAAAGATCCAAAAATAAAAACTTAGATAATAATATCAAAATTTATCATTTCTGTCATGTTCCTTTTAGCTTAAACTGTAGTCCATTCATTTTGAAAACAATTTCACATCATTTGTTGTGTAAAGAATACTGACAAAGCTAAATTAGCTCATTTATTATGAATTAAAGCAAATATTTAAAGGAGCACAATTGAATCTGCTTGAATGGAATTTAAATTCTGTTAATCTTTTGAATATTATGAACAGCGTTAATCAAGCTGAAGGAAATGATATAAAAATTCTCAGATTATAATGGAATCATGTTACTGATTTAATTAAAATAACGCTTCCTCTAGGAAGCATTGATATGAATAAATTGTTAGAAGTATGCACAAAAAGATCTGTTCTTTGACAATCAGCTTGCATATTTGATCCTTTTGGATTTTTGACGCCATTACTATTGCAAGGCAAATATTTAATACAAAAATAGTGGAAAGCGAAATTGGCATGGGATGAAAAACTCAGGCTGGCATTAATGAATGACATGAATAGAATATGCACAAATTAGACCTTAGATAACTCATTCAAAATTCCAACCTTTTTGAAAATTAATAAATTATCAAAATTTATTCTAGTAGCTTTTGTAGATGCTTCTAAAATCGCATATTTTGCAATTATTTGGATTGTATCACTTCGTATCTACACAATAATTCATTTTAAATAAATCATTGGCTTTCTGTAGTGTGCCTATGTACAAGACTTGACACAATGCTGAGCAAGTACTTGAGAGCGCGACTAATATCAAGTTATTAAAGATCAGTGGTTAGGTGAGCTGATCTATTGTCAAAAAACAAACATAAATTATAATTCTTATTTGTCGGAAACTAGTAGATTTGCACCACAAGGGTTAAACTGTAGTCAAAAATACAGTCAAAAATTATAACATTTACGACAGGCCTATAATTATTGGTAAAATCTAAAACAATTTTCTCTCAAACATATGCACTTCATAACACTTCGTTGTTTTGAATTTGACTTTCTTAATATATGGGCTAAGACTAACTTCAGCTGCTTTTTTGTAATCAGCATAAAATACATCTACATACATGCTGTTCCTTATTACCTAATCCAGTGTTGCCAAATAGTTTGAAAGTATCAGCAATCATGGCCAGTTCAGGGTTATCATCAACTTCTTGTCTATGCTTGGTGACAGTCACACATAGGTTTGGGGGTTTGGGGACATGCACCCCCAGAAGTTGAAATACCCCTCCTCCCAGAAATCAAAATACTCCTTCCCCCAGAATTCAATTTTGGAAAATTTATTTTGCTTTTTTAACAATTTTTTGATGTCATTGGATAGTGCTCAATTAGAAATGTCAAGAAATGGTGTTTTTTGCCGTACAACCACTTTTAAGACTATTTTTCGACCTTTGAAAAATTTTTAGCCCCCACCCCCAGAATTTTGGTGCTGCCCACCTATGGGAACAGTGTCTTTGAAAGTTTCGAAAGTTTCGATCTATCATGCTAAATAAGTTCGTAAACTTTCTCCAGTGCAAGGCCATGTTGGACCGAAAATCTAATCATTTCTGTGGAAAGCAGAATCTCTTTTTCATAATAACTACTGATTTGTAAGCATTTAACCCATTTTTCTCTGCATACTCTTTTATGATAGGTCAATATCTTCCAGCCAATTTACGCATGTTTTATTATTGGCTGGAAATTGGCTAGTAAGGATTTCAAAGTATCAGGAGTAGAAATATCTACCCACGTTGTGTGTGCTTGCAATGCTTACGAATTAGATCTTATAGAATTGCTTGTTAGTTTTCTGGCAAGATCTGTATCTTTTGCTTGTCGTGTGCTTACTTGCCAACTTACAGGAAAACGTAATTCTTACAAGCAAACTTACAAGAAATTTTGAATCTTATTGAAATGCTTTGCTTGTAAGATCTTGCTTATCCGAATCTTACAAGAATTTCTATCTTGCAAGCATACTTATAATTTTGCTTGCAAGTGCTTGCCCTACAAGCAGTTCTATAAGATCCCAGCTGACTACTTATAAAAACGTGCAAGCATCTTATAAGCATATTCTTGCATGTGCTTAGAAGCACATGCAATGCTGATCAAAAAAGTTTTGGCAGCCGGTCTTAGTTACAGTGCACTGAGCACAACCACCAAATACACATCTACATCTGCATTATTGAGCAAGATACTCCAAGTCAGGCATGTGTGCGCTGCTTGATCATTGTGATATTTCGAATTTACTTAATAAGAACTTGAAACATAATCTTCACGGGTTTAATAGCAAAGAGAAGTGCTTATATGCAAGTATAGGATTTTTTTTAAAAATTGCCCAAAATTTGACAACATCAACTTGGTTGTGCATAATTATAAGCATCTAAAGTTTAAATCTTGTTTATGTATGTAGGTATGTCCCTCACAGCTTCAAGATAAACATGGGGGCAGCTATATGCATAGGTGGACAAAAAGAATTTGGGCTTATATGTCAAATTTTCTTTGAATTTCATTGTAATATTTCTACAATATATCTCCATTTATATTTTGTTTTTTTTGGAAATCAAAACCATAGGCTGAATTTCTTCATTTCAGACCTATGACCGGAAGCAGCATCAGCACGACTGTAGGTTGGCGGCTTCAAAGTTCTGGGGGTGCAAAATTTCTTGAAGTCAAATATTGGCTTTAAAAATGGTACTATGGCTAAGTAAACACCATTTTGAACATTCCTCATCAACCATTGGCATCAAAAAATCATGAAAAAAGCAAAAAATTCAAAAATTGAAATTTTGGTGGTATCGCTAAGTATTTTTATTTTCATGTTAGGCATTTTGCTTTCTGGGGGTGCATACCACATGTGGGCGGGGTGGGAGGTAAGCATTCCCAGATGGCCAAATGCATAACAAGAAAATGGAAATAATCAACAACATAGGTGGGCGGCTCCAAAGGTCTGGTATGTTGCAAAATTTTTTTAAAGTCAAATATTGGCCTTAAAAATGGTGCTATGGCGAAAAAACACCATTTTTGAACGGTTCTCGTCGAGCTCTATTGATTGGCATAAAAAATTTCGAAGAAAGCAAAAAAAATTCCAAAAACTGAAATTCTGAGGGGATTGTTGGGTATTTGCCATTTCTTGTTGAGTACTTGCCTTCTGGGGGATGCATACTCCAAACCCTTCGCGCCCAGGTAAGCCCAACAATACCCCACAGTTCATTTTTGAAAAATTTTATGTTTTTTTGGATTTTTTGATGCCAATCAATATAGCTTGATGAGAAACGTTCAAAAATGGTGTATTTCATCATAGCACCATTCTTAGGCCAATATTCGACTCTCAAAAAATTTTGAATTCCCCAGAACTTTGGAGCTGCCCACTTATGGTGCATCCCCCAAAACCCCACGCCCAGGAATCATCACCACCACAATTATTGTGTGTATTCATAAAAAGCTATATCTGATGTGAAAATGCGAATTTCGGACCAAAAACAGCAGCAACCCAGCACATTTTATTTAGTCCTTATAAAGTTTTCAAAAATTTCCGATAGCTGAAGGTTGGCTAAGACTTTCAACGTCTTACAAGATTTTGGATTGCTGAATAAAACTATAAGCGTTTAATTATTTTTGTAAGAATTTTGGCCTGTTTTCATGACTTAAAAGCACAATTGGCTCAGCGTGTTTATGTATACAATTATAGCCTTCCTTGAAAAAAGCCAAGGAGGATGAATAATACACATTAAATAACCTTATGAGGAGACTGGCAGGTGCACCACTTGCTTTAGCAATATTTTCTGCATCACTGGAGTTGCTTAGCAGTAACTAGTACACTTGTGAAAATTTCAATAGACTCATTTTATTTAATTGACTTAATTTAAATTCAATTTTATTAAATTTCCATTTAACCATTCTTGTGGCCTTACGCATGCGGATTAATTGAATTCAAGAGAAAACCATAAAGTTAAAGTAATCAGACTCTGTACCTACAAGAATTTGACTTCATTCCAAATCATTTCTGGTCAGTCTGATAAAACGTCACTATAAATCCGTAGATATATTTAAAACTTATCTTGCTCTTCTGCTTGTCAGTGCTTGCAAGCAGAAACAAGCAAAAAAGTTGTCTTGCGATAATGCATACTATGACCTATAAGTTTGCTTATTCATGCTTGTAAGCAACAAGAAAAATCTTTAAAAAATCAATTTTTGGAGAACTGTTGAGTATTTACACTTTTGTGTTGGGTATTTGGCCTTCTGGGGTGCATACCTACACCAAACCCCCACACCCAGATTAGCAAGGCCGGCCTCGTGAGTCAGCCAGCCTGTTTTGCTCAGTAATTGAGCTTCTTGAAGAACAAATTCCCTAAAAAAGTATTACAATGACTATTGACTTGTAGATTGAAGTTGATTCACATTATTATGCTCTTTTGTGAAAAGATATTTTCAATCATCTTCAATTTTTTTGTCATTTTTCCATCTTTTCAGTCACTTTCATCATACTGATAATATTACCATTTTTACAGCATGACGTGCCTAGATAGGTAAATATATGTATCTTATAAGACAGCTTGTATTATCTTATAAATGAATCGTGTCTTGCTTGTCATGTCACAAGCACACTTAAGCAATCATGCAAGTCATCTTGCAATAAGGCATACAAGAATGTAATTTGCTTGCTCATGCTTGTCTGTAATACGCAGACATAACTTTCTTACAAGACGGCTTTTTGCTTACGCTGTCCTACAATCCTGCTTCTCTTTAATTCTTGTCCTGCTTATGACTGCATGTAAGCAAAAAGCAAAGGCTGGCAAGAATGTAAGATAGTATATGCCATCTTATAAGAATTTTATGTATTGTAAGACTGCTTGCAAGCAGTAACGTTTTCTTATAAAATCTTGCAACAACATAAGCATCCGGAGGAAGAAAAATAAGATTTCTAAGAATCTTATAAGAATTCAGCCGCTACTTATCAAGATGTGATAAGCAACATAATGTGGGTACTTTTGAAAAACCAAAAACCAACCCGTCTAAAACGCCTGGGCCATTTCTGCTTCATTCATCTAGAAGCAGGCAGGGCCTATTGTTCTTTCCTTATTATTACCTAAATGCTGAATATGAAGACCTATTTTTTCACTCTCAAATTCAAAATATTCTACTGAAATAGGCTTTGAAGAGGTAATTTTGTTAAAATTTATTTTTTTCTCAATTATCCAGTTGTCATAATAACTTGTAGGCATGTCTTTACATTGTGCCAACAAGTACAATGCATTGAAATCAAGGCCTACTACTGATTTTACTGGTTTTAATGGGTTGTGTACCTGATAAAGGTTTGGTCTTCAATTGCTAATATAGTCAATATCATTGAAAGACTGCTACACAATACTTGATTTCAGCCTATAGTTGACATTTGTTCGTATTTCCTGAGAAAAGCAAAAATTCATTGTCAGAAATTATTTAAAAGGGTACCATTCTGTGGTTCCCAGTAAGGACATTGTTTCTCTAAAAATATCAATTTTAAATCTGTCTCAATAAAGCTGCAACATGTTACTACAGGCTTCTAAGAACAATACAAGATCCCACCATTTTGCTTGCTGAAGATTCATGACGCCTGCCATCATGTTAAGTAAGATGGGTCTTATCATTACAAGAATACGACTATGACATTGTATACTGGAAAGTTTATGACAATGCTAATGCAGATGCTCTGTCATGTTTATCACTCAAATCAGTGGAGCCCTAAGGAAGGGATGTACAGAATGGAACTGTCAATTTGGTGGACTCAAAAGGGCGTGGGGGGTTTGGGGGGTATGCACCCGCCAGAAACCAAAATACCCCTCCAGAAATCAAAATACCCCCCCAGAATTCAATTTTTGAAAATTTTTTTCGTTTTTTTCGCAATTTTTTGATGCCAATGGATAGTGCTTGATGAGAAACGTCGAAAAATGGTGTTTTTATTGCCATAGCACCATTTTTAAGGCCATTTTTCGACCTTCAAAAAAATCTTGCACCCCCCTCCCAGAATTTTCTTGCTGCCCATGTATGGCTAGCACTGATAGTACGTAAATAAACTTATTTAATATTAAAATGTTCCTAATTGAAAGCTTTAGACTGCTTTATTGCATCAATTTTAATATTGGAGCATGGCACAAGTTTAAGAATTGAATTCATAAAAATTCTAGAAATGACATAATTTTAAGAAGAATAAAACTAATTTGCGACAATCCGCCCAACATGTGCAAAAGAGGTGCAAACATAAACCAGAGTAGAATCATTTGCTAAGATCAATAAATAAGATTTCTACTTCATCTGCACTTCCATTAATTAATCATAGATGTTTTAAGCAATAAAAGACTGAACTTATTGTGCTGCTATTATAGTCTGTTTCATTTACCTTTGCGCTTTTCTTTTGAATCTTATTTGCACCAATTATAGATTACAAAAGTGGTTTAAAATTTTGATAAACTAATATAATTTTACTATGACATACCAAATCTCAGTATACTGCAGAATATTACAACTACAGGATTAGCTCGAAACACTTTTGTAGGCACTTCAAATTTTTTTCAAAAACCTCAAACATAATGAAACGGACTATCGGTCAATGACAGAACTCATGTGCTTAGTATATGTGCAAAAGACATATGCTGGCCGTAGGTACATCAAGGTATAGATATCTATATGTAGTATGTACAGTCAAGACCACAAGTAATGTTGCTCAAGCGCATATCCTACAGGCACCTGGCAGTCAAAGTGACAGGCAATTTTCTTTTGATGGGCATGTTTACCAATGTTAAATTTTGCTCAACTTACAGACAGGTGACAGGCGCCTATTGCTTGTTGTGCCTGTGCTTGAGCAACATTACTTGTGGTCTTATGTGTATGTAAGCTTTTGTTTCTGTGAGATTGGATGACTCCTGCTCATACAGTACCAAACACAACTAACGACCACAACCCGCAACCCTTCCACTTGTCACGCCCAGTAGTGGTCAATATGCAATAATCATTAATATATTCACTTGGGTCACTCCGCGTATTGTACATCTGTCGAACCCCATAACAATAGTAATGTAATTCCTTAGTTAATATAATACTCCACATGTCTGTGCACGTCAGGCGAGTTCAATCAATAATTCTTAGGTCAACATACTTCAACCACCTACCAGGCTGACCTATATGTTCGTTTATAGTCACCAGCTCGGACTGAGCTGTCTTGCGGATTGTGCAGCTGTGTATATTATCGCGCACACATGCATTAATAAAACCGGTGCTATTGGGCGAACCCAATAGCCTTTATCAGCGCTGACTCCTCACTTGGCAGTTTGACGAGCTAAGCTCGGACCGGTTCCCTTCAGATGTTATGTCCCTTTAATATATGCGTAGAATTCCTGTTGTTCTAACGTGTGCATCAAGTGTCAATGGATTACTGTAGTAGCGTATGGTCGTTTTACCTGACACTTCCCTCCTTAGCTTTGATCGTCCTCGATCAATAATAGCTGCTACAGACTCCACAAGATATGTGACTATCCCACCGCTGCCACCAAATATGTCACGCCCAGTAGTGGTCAATATGTAATAATCATTATTATATTCACTTGGGTCACTCCCACACCTGGGCGTGGGGGGGGGGTTTGGGGGTATGCACCCCCAGAAACCAAAATACCCCCCCCCAGAAATCAAAATACTCCCCCAGAATTCAATTTTTGAAAATTTTTTTCGCTTTTTTCGCAATTTTTTGATGCCAATGGATAGTGCTTGATGAGAAACGTCGAAAAATGGTGTTTTTATCACCATACCATCGTTTTTAAGGCCATTTTTTGACCTTCAAAAAAATCTTGCACCCCCCCAGAAATTTCTTGCTGCCCACGTATGGTCACTCCGCGTATTGTACGTCTGTCAAACCCCGTAACAATAGTAATATAATTCCTTAGTTAATATAATACTCCGCGTGTCTCTGTGCACGTCAGGCGAGTTCAATCAATAATTCTTAGGTCAACATACTTTGACCACCTATCAGGCTGACCTATATGTTCGTTTATAGTCACCAGCTCGGACTGAGCTGTCTTGCGGATTGTGCAGCTGTGTATATTATCGCACGCACATGCATTAATAAAATCGGTGCTATTGGGCGAACCCAATAGCCTTTATCAGCGCTGACTCCTCACTTAGCAGTTTGACGAGCTAAGCTCGGATCAGTTCCCTTCAGATGTTATGTCCCTTCAATATATGCGTAGAATTCCTGTTGTTCTAACATGCGCATCAAGTGTCAATGGATTACTGTAGTAGCGTATGGTCGTTTTACCTGACACACCGGTTGTTTGGTTGCCAACTGGATGGGCCCCGGTTGCATTAATCCATGTAACAACTTTCCACACCCAGTTGGCGGATGATCAAAAGAGGAATTTTGCTGAGCAATGTGCCTGCCAACCCAACCAGTTGCCTGGCAACCGAGTGTGTGAACAGATGTCCAGAGCCCTGCGCAGGGCAGGTCGGCCCGCCCCGCCCCGCAGGCCCGCGCGGCCCGCACGGGCTTTTTGCGGGGGCGGGTCACATGGCTGGCGGGGCGGGGCGGGGCAGGCTTTATTTTCTAAAAATTTTGGCGGGGCGGGGCGGGGCAGGCCTTTCTTTTTTTAAATTTTATGATGTGCAAAAGGATACGTGCGCAAAATTGATTTCCATGCACAAGGTTTTGCGAAATAGACTATAGTTCTAAGTAATGCTCTGCTGCTCATCCTTTGAATAAATACTTAATGAAATAGAACACATGGGGGTTGTTAAAATAATACAAATTGAAATAATCCAGCTTTACCATGCATAAGCTTACAAATATACAGTGTTTCAAAAAACGAAACCTATATTTGACCTTGTAACTTCCCAACGGCTCGCTCAATTTCAATGCAAATCGTTTTAAACGATAGACAAAAACCTTCATAAGAAACTTGCTAACTTTCGTATCCGTAGCTTGCTCTGTTCTTGTGCAATGCGCAATTGTGTAAAAGTCGTTTTTTCATTAAATACAATGCGTGTTTAGAAATAAATCATGTGTTTGCAACGTTGTGGCTTTTAATCGAGTAAACATTTTAGAATACGGTCTGCTCTATTCAAAAGCCTGTTTGTCTAGCTGTTAGCCTGTAAATTTTCGTACTATTTCGCTACTTGGTTCGAGAGTTATTGAGCTTTCGCCAAATGTCATTCCTTAGGTCATTCACGAGCGCAAGCAACTCGCTGCATATTTTGTCATTGCTGGCTCAATCGCCGAGGGAGTGACCTTAGGCAAAAGCTCAATAGCTCTTGAACCAACAAACAAAATAAAAGTAAAATCTAGAGGCGACTAGCTAGATAAATGAGCTTTCTGATTGAAGCAAACCGTATTCTAAAATGTTCACTCGATCTGAAGCTACAACATCGCAAACACATATTCATTTCTTACGACACATTGTATTTAATGAAAAAACGACTTTTACCCAAATGCGCGTTGTACAAGAACAAATAAAGCTGCGAAAACAAAACTTTGCAAGATAATTATAAAGGTTTTTATCTATTGATTAAAGCAAGTTACATTTGAATTGAGCGATTCGCTCGAAGTTACAAGGTCTGATATGGGTTTCGTTTTTTTTGAAACACCTCTGTATATATGTATAGGTAGGCAGGTACCTACATACACACGTTGGCGTGTTGGGGGGGGGGTTTGGGAGGGCATACACCCCCCAGAAGTTGAAATACCCCCCAGAAAATTTTTTTTTCTTTTTCAGCAATTTTTTGATGCCATTGGATAGTACTTGATAAGAAACGTCGAAAAATTGTGTTTTTTTGCCATACGACCACTTTTAAGACCATTTTTTGACCTTTAAAAATTTGTTCACCCCCTCAGAAATTTTTTCAGCCCCCCCAGAATTTCAGTGCTGCCCACCTATGCCTACATAATTGTAGGTACACACTACGTCCGTATATAAGGAAGACTATCACCTATAGGATTTGAGTAATGGCGAGCATTGGGATCTGGGTTGTCCCCTGGGATCCAGCAGACCCCCAAAATTGATTTTGTTGTGCTAGTTTTGGCGATTTCGCCCTATAAGACCACCTCAGAATTTGAGCAGTCGGCAGTGCAAGATTATGCCTTTTGCAGCTTACCTACATACCTAACTACACCTATCACAGTAACATCATTGTTGTTCCAATAAAGTTTATTGCTGTAGGACATTAGCTCTTATTCAATTTACAAAATTGCATTGCACTCATTTACATTGAAGATTTTGTATCACTCATTGTCCGGTTCTTTATCTTCTTGCATTCTGGCTCCTTTTTGACCAGAAATGGATACATAGAGTACATGAAAAAATTTTGCGGGGCGGGGCGGGCCTAATTTTTGTAACATTACTGGCAGGGCGGGGCGGGTCTAAGGAGCTGCGGGGCGGGGCGGGGCAGGCTTTATTTCTTTCTTGGCGGGGCGGGTCAAAAATTTCTGGCCCGCGCAGGGCCCTGCAGATGTCTAGCTGGTTGTGCCCAGACCTAAAAAATGGTTGGCAACCGGATGCGTTCCAACCAAATGTGTATCACTAACTGTGTTCTTGACTGTAGGTGGGCAGCAACAAAATTCTGGGAAGGGCTGAAGGATTTTGTTAAACATAAAAAATGGTCTTTAAAATCAGGGCATGGCAAAATAAACGTAATTTTACATTCCTCAGCAAACACTCTAAATTTGCAACAAAAAATTGCGAAAACATCTAAAAATTGAATTGGAGGAGAGTATGTAATTTATTTTGGGGAAAGGGGGTATTCGGCCTGCTGTGGGAAGGGTGCAACTGAAATACCTCCAGAATTCAATTTTTAAAATTTTTTGCAATTTCTTGATGCCAATGGATAGTGCTCGGTGAGAAACATTGACAAATTGTGTTTTCTTTTATATCACTACTAGTTGAGCTGCCCGGCGTTGCCCGGGCTGAACTTAGGCCTGATAGCTATATGCAAATTAATATGTCTCTTGTATTTTTTATTTTTCAAGACTTTTGATGTTTTTGGGATATTTCTAAAAAAATTGTTGCTACAAACCATATTTTATTTTTTGGATTTTTTTAAAATGCCTTTTGTCAACCATTTTTTTGATCAAATCCATATTTTTGACGTTACAGAATGGTTTTGAAAATTGTTTAGCCATAATCATATTTTTGATGTTCTGGGGTGTCCTGGAAATTTTTTTAATAAAACCCATATTGTTGATGTTCTGGGATGTTTTGGAAAATTTTTTTCGTCAAAACCATATTTTTGATGTTTTAGGATGTTTTGAAAAATTTTTTTCGGTCAAACCATATTTTTTGATGTTTTAAAAATTTTTTGTTTGTTGTAGCAAAGGGTGTCATATATCACGTGATATGTTATAGCTGATGGTATCTCCTATCTTATATCACTGCATGTTATGGCACAGACAGGGTATCTATACCAAACCTATCTTATAGCATTGCCTATCTCGTAGCACAGGGTATCTTATATTCCATACTATCTTATAACATTGCTTATCTTGCAGCTCGGGGTATCTTATATCACTTCCTATCTTATAGCATTGCCTATCTTGTAGCACGGGGTATCTTTTATAACGTTCCATCTTATAGCGTTGAATATCTTGTAGCACGGGGTGTCTTATATCACGTCCTATCTTATAGTATTGCCTATCCTGTAGCACAGAGTATCTTATATCACGTCCTATCTTATAGCATTGCTTATCCTGTTGCACATAGTATCTCATACCATGCCTATCTTATAAAATTGCCTATGTTATAGCATCATTTGGTTAAACCCGTATTTTGATGTTTCACAGTGCCGATTAATGCTATAACATATAACAATATACATAGTGTCGCCATGCATGCTCCTCTTGGCCGGGGTATCCCTATACAAACAGTATAAACTAATTTTTGAAAAAAATAGCAAAAAAATCGGCCATCTCCCGAAATCGTGGAGGCTTATAGCACAGGGGCCAAACCCTGCTCCATCCCTGCCCAGGGCCAATGGGTGCGTTTGTCGAAATTTCAAGATCGCTACGGCTCCTTCCCCCACTGGACGGACCTCGGTCCAAAATATCAGCCCACCAAATTTCATTGGGCCGGAGCCAACCCGGCACAAACATACGAACAAACAAACTTTCAAAAATATATAGTAGATTTGAAAGGCCATTTTTTGACCTTTGAAAAAATCTTGCACACCCCCCCTCCCCTCAGAGCTTTGATGCCACCCACCTATGATGCCCACGTGTGCTCCTGCTGTGCGTCAGACTAATTTTTATACCTCCACACTTAGTTGTTGAAGCAAGTCTCAGGCTTGTGCATGGACATTCACGAGCATACGTTGGCAGCAAGAAAATTCTGGGGGGGGTGCAAGATTTTTTTGATGGTCAAAAAATGGCCTTAAAAATTGTGGTATGGCGATAAAAACACCATTTTTCGACGTTTCTCATCAAGCACTATCCATTGGCATCAAAAAATTGCGAAAAAGACGAAAAAAATTTTCAAAATTTGAATTCTGGGGGGGGGGGTATTTTGATTTCTGGGGGGGGGGGTATTTTGGTTTTCTGGGGGTGCATACCCCCCAAACCCCCCACGCCCAGGTGTGTTCACGAGTATGAGCTAAATTTTATGTTTAGGAACAGTCAATCCGTCAATTCCTTAGTTTATTTGCAAATGATTGCTGAATGAGAGGTCAGAATTATTGCAATTTACTGTCTCCAGTGGTTCGCTAACGCAAGCAGGCCACAGTGAGATACAAATAGACATTGATTGACAGCATCTTCAACAGAGCATACAAAATACTAAGGTGAAGAGCGAAGAAAAAAACCAAAAAAAATTTCAAAAATGTATTCTAGGGTGTTCAAACTTCTGGGGGCAGGGGGTGCATCCACACATGGGCGTGGGGGGGGGGGGGGTTTGGGGGTATGCACCCCCAGAAGTTGAAATACCCCCCCCCACAAAAATTTTTTTTGCTTTCCTAGCAATTTTTGATGCCATTGCGAAAAAGACGAAAAAAATTTTCAAAAATTGAATTCTGGGGGGTATTTTGATTTCTGGGGGGGATATTTTGGTTTCTGGGGTTTTTTTGCCATACAACCACTTTTAAGACCATTTTTGACCTTTAAACATGTTTTCACCCCCCCAGAATTTTGGTGCTGCCCACCTATGTGCATAACCACTCCGCTACGCCCACATGTGGCTGTGACTAGACTGCATGTCTGTTCATTAGGTAGATATGCGTCACAGTGCCTATAAGGCATGTAGTAGGTATGTGTAAGTTACCTCACACTTAATCCAATTCAATTACATAGGTCAAACTTTCCTTGGAGGTCTGTCTATACTACGCCTCACACCAAATTCAAAATATTAATTATTTTGCCATCATATATACATTACTCATCCACAGTGTGCATATTATTAAGTAGAAGCACGCCAGACTGACAGACAACAAATTTCATACTTTATTAGCAAAGAAACAATCGTAAATTAAGTCCCAAAATGTCTAATTGGAAGTGATAACCACCATGCACTGAAAAAACGATAACAATGTGAAATGGCGCGAAGAGTGAAGGAATAATAGAAAATTTACAGATGAATCAGTAGGCGGTTTCTATGGCAAGTTCACTATCTTAACGGTTTTGAGATTACAGATTACCAGACTTACTGCTCAAAATTGATCGATAAATAAATTCTCAAAGCCTCAAACAGGTGAGAACGTAAGAACACGAGAATTCCCACTGCCCGGCAGGGATTTTTTTTAGCGCCACCCCCATTTGCGCAGCCGCTAATGGCCAGGATAGAGCGTTTGCGCGCGGAGCTTCTCATTAGCGCACCAAAAAACCTTTAAATGCTTGGCGATAGGCAAAAATAAGGGCATTTTTGAACTTCTGATGCGCTCCATGTACTGCTGACTGACAATAAATTCTGGCAAGAAATTTAAAAAATTCTTACTACTGGTTCCAACTCGAACAAGAAATCTAATGGTAAAAATATCAATTTGATACCTGATTTCTCATTGCCTTGCCTATACTAGACTGAGCGATTTCTTCAAGCTGTCTTTGCAGTTTGCACTCAATTTTCGTGTATTGCAAAATGCAACCGCTATACAGAAACCAATAATTAGATGCAAAGCGCCCGAAATTTTGGCATCTTCTCAATGTGTATCTCAAGGCTGGGCTATTTCAAAGATAAATTTAAAATGAAAACAATTAATTTGGCACCATGCACCACAAAAACAAGGATTCATTACTGCAAAGATGCTAAAGCAGGGATTCGCTTATGATGAAACAGGAAAGCGGTGGTTGGCAAACACAATTAATTCATTCTTAAGAAGTCGGCGCCAAGCGCCGAAAAATTTTAAAAATTTTAAAATCAAAATGCAATATAAAATGTTTAAATTTCTAATTTTTTGCCCAAAAAAGCCTTTGCGCATGGCGCTAATGAACGAAATGTCCCATTAGCGCAGGGCGGGTTTCCTTTGCGCCGCGCTAAAAAAAAAACAGTGCTGCCCGGTGAATACCGTACCAACCAACTATTCTGGCTCAGAGAGGCTAGGTACATAATTCTACTACCCACCACACTGAGTATGCTCAATGCTCTCAAACCACGTCAAAGTATGATGCGTGGATTTAGAAATGAATTTAATCTGAGGAGTTTCAAAAATATTCAATTTTTAGTCATTGTTTGTCAATTACTGGAACAATTAAACTCAGGAATGAAGTCATTTCCTCTTTTATTAATTATTTTTTTCATTCATTTTTGTCATTTGTCGCGAAGGACAAAGTATTAATCAGAGCATTCCTTATCGGGTAAGCAATCCCTTAAGTGCCAAGGAGTCCAGCAAGACATCCCTTAACGCCTAGCATACGTGTGGTATCATTTCCCAGTGAGTTCGAATCAAGTATATTAAAAAATTTATTTACCAATGTCTTGCGAGTATACCAAACGACCATTTAAATTAGACACTTCGACCAGCCAGTGAAACAATATAGGTATGTATTTTGGGAAAGCGGAAGAAAATGGGTTCAATAAAATTTGAGTGTTTTCAGCACTATTTCAGGAAATTAGCAAAATTGAATATATTGATCAAAACGAATAATTAACACAAGTTAAAAAAGCATATTCCAGGCTTGGTTTATGAAAAATTCTGGGGGTAGCAAGATTTTCCGAAGGTCAAAAAATTGTCTCAACAATGGTAGTATGGCGAAAAAAGACCATTCTTCAACGTTTCTCATCGAATACTATCCATTGGCATGAAAAATTGCGAAAAAAACCGAAAAAATTCCAAAGATTGAATTCTGGGGGGGATATTTTGGTTTCTAAGAGGAAGAAGGATTATGATTTCTGGGGTTGCGTACGCCCGCGCCCACATGTGCCAAGAACCCATCGGAAAAATGACAAAAATACAATAAACTGCATCAGAAAGCCAGGAAAATCTTATTTTTTCATCCGGGACAGAGCGGCTATAGCGCCAGCGGCCAAAACGCCGCCAAACATGAAAATGCCACCAACAATTGCGGCTCCTTTGATCGCATCTGAATAAATGAAGCGATTAATGTATTAAATTTTAAAAACGGCAAGATTACAAGGGAATTTAGGCATTTTTGGCGGTTTGAACGTTCATCGTCGAGTTGATGTATTTCTTAGACAATCGAGTCTAGCAAATTTGAAAAAAATTCCTGTTTTTACTCATTGTTGGCCTCCGCCTTTGCCGTTTTTACACATAGAGCTTTTAGTTTTACCATTGCAGGGGCTCCTAAACACACATGGGCGTAGGGGGTTATGCAACGCCCAGAAGTTGAAATATCCCCCTCCAGAATTCAAATTTTAATTTTTTTGCTTTTTTAGCGATTTTTTGATGCCATTGAATAGTGCTCGATGAGAAACGTCGAAAAATGGTGTTTTTTCGCCATACGACCACTTTTGAGATCATTTTTTGACCTTCGAAAATGTTTCCACCCCCCCCCCCAAGAATTTTGGTGCTGCCCACCTATGCTCCTAAACCCTTGATGAGATACTTTCTCAGCGTAAAAGGCACGTGAAACAAAACGATGGACAAAAAACAAAAAAATAGATAGCAACAGAATTAATATATAAATAAATTGATATCATACCCATCTTGCGCCGTTTTTCAATTAATTGCTTTAATGATAGGAATTGCTGATTTTGCGGTTCAACGCGCAATCCGGCCTCAACGGCGTTCACTGCCTTATCGTAATCCTGAACAAATTACGTATTAAAATCAGCTATTTAGCGCAAAATGTAAAAGAAAACATTAAATAGAAGGTAAAACAATAAAGTAGGACAAAAAAAGATTAGGTACGCAAAATGCAGTTCGATAAAATAATATTAATAATAAATAATGACAAAATAATGATAAATAATAATAATAGCGAATTATAACTTTACAAAAAAAGAATATCAGACAAATAAAGTATGAAACCAAATAAATAACATGACATGTTCAACAACGATCAGGCCCGTAGCCGGGGGGAGGCGGGGGGCATAGGTGGGCGGCACCTAAATTCTGGGGCTGCAATATTTTTCAAAGGTCAAAAAATAGCCTTAGAAATGGTGGTATGGCGAAAAAAACACCATAATCGAGCACTATCCATTGGCATGAACAAAATTGCGAAAAAAGGCAAAAAAAGTTTGAAAAAATTGTATTCTGGGGGATATTTTGGTTTCTCGTGAAGAGTGGGGTGCATAGCCCCAAACGCCCCACGCCCAGGTGTGGGGGGGGGGCCGCCCCGGAAAGGGAAAAAATTTGTTGTCTGTCCCAAGGGTCGCCCAAAAAGGAAAATGAAAAATTTGCGAAATGCGTCTGAAACATCGCCAAAACAGGTTTCCAGCGTACTTTCGAGCTAGTAAACTCGAAACTTTCCTGCGCTTCGAGCAGGATTTACCGTTTATGTATAGTCTTGTCTTCTAAACCCCTAAAATCGCTCAAATTTTAGTTAGACATTGAGAGTATGTCAGTTTTTTCCGGCGCTATGCGCCGGATCCATTGTTTAGCCATAGTTTTTGCCTTCTAGCCCGCTCAAAACCTCTCAAATTTGACGTTGATATGCAGAATATATCAATTTTTCGGCATTTGGCGCCGAATTATCCATTATCTGTATTGTTTTTCTCTGTAAAGCACAATGATTAAGTACCAAGGCAAGAGATAAGAAATAATTCTTCTTTTAATCATCAGGAATCAGCTCAAATGATAAATTTGCTGTATATCAATATGAAATAGAGTGAGAAATTTTTTGAATTTTTCTCAAAATTTTTCTTCACCATCGTATACAGCTCGCCGAGATACGCTCGAATATAAAAAAATATAATTCAAGATACCTACTCAATACTCAAAACCATTTATAAAACTGCTTCAAAACTACCTTTACCCAAAACTACCTCAACACAAAACTGCCAAACCACATCTGGGTGTGGGGGGAGGGTTTGGGGGTATCACCCGCCACCCTCGAAGAAACCAAAATACCCCCTAGAAATCGAAGTACCCCCAGAAATCAAAGTACCCCCAGAATTCAATTTTTGAAAATTTGTTTCGTTTTTCGCAATTTTTTGATGCCAATGGATAGGGCTTGATGAGAAACGTCGCAAAATTGTGTTTTTACGCCATATACCACCATTTTAGAGGCCATTTTTTGACCTTTGAAAAATCTGTACCCCCCCCCCCAGAATTTTCTCGCTGCCCACGTATGTGCCAAACCCCTTCCCGAAATAAAATCCTGGTTAAGGGCCTGACTACTATTATATACAGGGGCGTAACCAGGATTTTATTTTCGGGAGTTACAGAAATTTTTGAAGTTCAATGTCTCGAGAACCGTTAGGCGATACGCGAAAATAATGACATTTTTGGGCGTTTCTCGACGAGATCTATGCCATCATTAGGCGAAAGATTTTTGAAAAAAATTTCAAAATTTTCTCGCTTGACTTCAAAGTTGGATTTCAAAAATCGATCCTTCAAGCTATCTGTACGACCATAGGTGGGCAGCACCGAAATTCTGGGGGGGGCGGGTAAAAAAATTTTCAAAGGTCAAAAAATTGTCTTCAAAGTGATCGTATGGCAAAAATAACACCATTTTTCGACGTTTTTTATCGAGCACTATCCAATGGCATCAAAAAATCGCTAAAAAAGCAGAAAAAATTTCAAAATTTGAATTCTGGGGGGGGTATTTCGATTTCTGGGGAGGGGGTATTTAAACTTTTTGGGGGGTGCTACCCCACAAGCCCATGTGTGTGTACGACTAATTTCTCAATGTCAAGTTAAAGCTTGACTCCGAAAAATTTCGAAATACTTGTCTTTGCATTTAATTTTGCGATTTTGCACAGAAAAGTAATGAAGAAAATAATAAATCGCCGCGATGCGCCGAAAATTTTCGACATATTCGCTATTTTTAAGTCAAATCTGGGCTTCTTATGTAAGGAATAAGATAGAAAATAAGAAATCCGACGCAAAGCGGCGGAAAAATTAGAGTCTAGTAGCTCAAAAGTGTGCTAGAAATGCATTTTGACTGCGCTTTCAGTGGACTTCGCGAATTTTTGATTTTTTTCCTTTAGGGGATCCTTGTGAAAAATATGAATATTTTTTTCATTTCGAGGGTTTCGCCCATACGTGGGCAGCAAGAAAATTCTGGGGGTTCAAGATTTTTTGAAGGTCAAAAAATGGCCTTAAAAATGGTGGTATGGCGATAAAAACACAATTTTTTTCGACGTTTCTCATCAAGCACTATCCATTGGCATCAAAGAATTGCGAAAAAACGAAAAATTTTCAAAACTTGAATTATGGGGGATATTTTGATTTCTGAAGGGGTATTTTGGTATCTGGGGGTGTATACCCCTAAACCTCCCCCACGCCCAGGTGTAATTTAGCCCCCCCCCGGCTGGTTACGTTACGCACCTGATTATATGCATAACTGACAAAAAAGTAATAGGGGCCTAGGACAATGTACAAAGCCGTAGGTTTACGGTGCTACGAAAAATCTTTCATTATTAACACAATTATTCATTTAGAGAAAATCTTATGATTCCGTGATCTATTCATAGTGAATAATTTTTTTACCTTACATCAGCAAATACTGGAAAGAGTATTGGGCGTATTGCCAACCTCCAGAAACTTACAAAAACTATATTTTATTCGATTTTAATCTATATTCACTCCCGATACAGCCTTAGAAATAAAATATTTCTTCTATCAAATTCATGAGCGCAGAACATAAAAATTTGCATAACATTATTCTTAGGCACGTAGCCGGAAAATTTGCTAAATTTTGGTGAACAGACGTTTAGAAGCTTGATTTCCCATATTTGCGGCATTTGAGGCGAAACGTCGGAAATTTTTGATTGAAAATAGAAGAAAACTATACTAAATGTCGTTGAAATTGTTTTGAAACCTATTCCATGAGCAAAAATGGCTTCCAGGTCGCCAAGAAATGAAATAAATGTTCTTAATGTAAAAATCAGACAAATCGTGTTTACCCACATGCAAGAATCATATCCATTCTTCATCTCGCCCAATACTTTTGGGCAATAGGTGGGGGCGGCCGCCCCCCCCACCCCCGCCATCCCCCTTGAATCTGCCCTGTATATAAGCAAGGTAGAGGTGACCAGAGGGGATAAAATCGAGGAATGATCAAATAGTAGATTGTATTTGTTTTTTGTACAGAGTATGCTTGCATAAGTACACATGGCCCCCAAAGTCAACGTATGTACACCATAGGCAGGGGCGGATTTAGGGGGGGCGGGCGGGGAGGGGCATCTCCCCATTAGCCCAAAATATTGCGCAAAATTAAGCATTTTTAAGCGATTTTTGGGTTCAAACGGCTAATTGTCCGCCCAAGTCAGGGTTCCGCCCCCCCCCTCAGGGGTACCGCCTCCCCCTTAGAAAAATCCCAGATCCGCCACTGACCATAGGTGGGCGGCGCTAAAGTTCTGGGGTGAGGTTCCAGATTTCTTCAAACTTAAAAAAGTGGCCTTAAAAATGGTGGTATGCATACGTGGGCAGCGAGAAAATTCTGGGGGGGTGCAGGATTTTTTAAAGGTCAAAAAATGGCTTTAAAAATGGTGGCATGGCAAAGAAAACACCATTTTTCGACATTTGTCATCGAGCACTATCCATTGACATCAAAAATCGCGCAAAAAAAGCAAAAAAAATTTTCGAAAATTGAAGGAGGGAGGTATTTTGGTTTCTTGGGAGGTGGGGGTGGTGCATACCCCCTACCCCCCCCCCACGCCCAGGTGTCCAGATGTGGTAATATGGCGGAAAACACCATTTTTCATCGGGCAGTAACCATTGGCATCAAAAGATTGCGAAAGAAACAAAAGAAATTTAAAAATTAATTCCTGGGGGAGGTACTTTCGTTTCTCGGGGGGAGTGCTTACCCCAACAAAAAAATTTAAAAATCAATTTCTGGGGGAGGTATTTTGGTTTCAGGGAAGCATACCCCCAAACACCCCCCTCCCCTCACACCCAGTTATGATGTACACTCTGTACATGTTAAATTTAGGGCACTATAAAACAGTACAGTAGCGCGTTATTTGCGGTAAACTGGGTTTCTGGCTGGACTCTTCTAGCGATGAAAAATATTGATATTTTCACGATTTTCAGGCAGAATTTTCGGTCTTTTTTACGCAGTAAGCACAAAACTTGTCTTGCAGCACATTTCGTTTTCCAAAATCGCCTGACAGACATTACCTAATTTTCCGCAACCTTAGGTATGGGTGAAACCCCCTCTCAGCCCCCCTATGCCCATGTGTAGCAACTAGCAAATAAGTTTATTCTTTTGTCCAGGCACGTAGCTGGCCCTCCTATTTTGGGGGGACCAACAACAATTTGGGTGGGGGTGTCCAAGCCAAAAATAGCACAAAATAACGTGTGAAAAGTACTATTTTTCCGGTTTTTTCTGAATTTTTGGGGGGTCCGGACCCCCCAGCCCCCCCACAGCTACGTGCCTGCTTTTGTTCAAAATTGCGAAAAAGCTCATAAAAATTAGCAAGAAGCGCAGGTTTTTATCAAATATAGGTAAAGGGGTTAAAAAATTTAACTTTCTGGGATGGGAAACCACCAGGTATCCCCAGCATGGGGATCCTGGACGGGAAGCGAAATTTTAAAACCCCTATCAAGCCCACAAACGGTAGATGCGCGTCAAAAACATCGTTTTTCTGACGTTTTGACGATGCGCTATATTCTTAGAGAATAAAAAGACGAAAAAATTTCGAAAATTTTTCTCAGACATATTCGATTAGAAAATTGAACAGAATATAGTCAAAAAACGAGTATACAGCGCGAAGCGCCAAAAATTTAGCACTTTCGAGCAGACGGATAGCGAAAAACGCTCAAAAACAACACATTTTCATAAAATTCTTTTCTGAAAATCTCTGAAAAACCGCAATTTCTGGGGAAAAAATTTTTTCCGGAGAGAGGGTGAAACCCCAACCCCATGATCATGGGATCCAGCAATTTTGAACGAGTCACCACCATACATGGGCAGCACCAAAATTCTGCTGGGGGAGCAATCTGTTTTCAGATGTCAAAAAAATGGCCTTACATATGGTAGTATGGCAAAAAACACCATTTTTCAACGTTTCAAAAAATTGCGAAAAAAAATTTCATCAAAAAATTGGGAAAAAAATTGCGAAAATTGCGAAAAAATTCAATGAAAAAGAACCAAACAAATTTCAAAAATTGAATATGGGGAGGGGGATATTTTGAGTTTCTCGTGAGGGTACATACCCCCAACCCCCCACGTCCACGTATGGTCACCACGCCCACTCGAAACATATGTACAAACACGAAGTATATGAGCATATAAATAACGGAAGAAAATGTATGACAAATCTTACGCAAAAACATCTGAAATAAAAGCAAGATAAAATATAAAATCTACGAAACGAATAAAATATATAAAAAGAAATAATGCGAATTTTAAAAACTACTCCAAATGATGACAATGTAAAAATAAAATTTGTAAAAACAAACGCCGTTTTATATAAAATTTCCGGAAATATATACGTAAAAACGAACTTTTATTCGAGTATAAGCAATAGCTAGATAGAATAAATAATCCCGTTTTTCGATGCCTTCGTCGTCTCGCTGCAGAAGGTCTACGAAAATACGAAATATTTAAAGCTAGGGAACGAGAAAATGCATAAAAGTAAAAATTAGAGAAAAATTATACAACTATAATTTAAAACACATCGACAAATAGACGAGAAAAATACTGGTTAGATTATTGATGTTTCCATGATCAACCAGGGACGTAGCCCTAGGGGGAATGAGGGAGTCGGGACCCCCCCCAAATTCAGAAAACTCTGAAAAATTGGACTTTTTAGATGTTATTTTGTGCTACTTTTGGCCTATTTGGACTTAACCCCCAAATTGGCGTTGCCCCCCAAATAGGATGGCCAGCTACGTGCCAGTGATTAACACACAAGTTCAAATCGAATCATATTTCAGCGGGAAAAGGCTAAATTTCACGATTTTCTAATATATTCTAAAGCGAGTTTAAATGATAAAACGAAAATTTCACATCCTTTCGCTATTTTTGATTATCGCGGTAATAAATATATAAAAATGTCCACACACAAAAAAAAATTCTGGGATAACTCACAGAAAAACCGAGGCGCAAAGCCGTAAAAAATTGAATTTTTCGAAAGAATGCAAGAAACCGAAAAAAATAGGAATTAAACCTAGTTATGAGCCATTTGAATGTTTTGAGCCTATCTCAGCCATACACAGGGGCGGATTTAGGGGAGGAGCGGAGGGGCCGTCGCCCCCCCCCCATTGACCCCAAAAATATTTGGCGAGGCAAAGAATGGGTTAGCAAGTTGCAATGATTTTTGGCCGTCAGTGACCATAACTTCTCAAAGTTTTCCGGCGCTAGAGAACCGGATGATACCTTTTATTGACATTAATTTACTTTTCTTGGCGACCCGGAAGCAATTTTCTGTTCATGTATGTTTCAAAATAATTTTAGCGACAGAAACAGCTATTTTTGCATAGTTTTCTTCTATTTTCAATTAAAAACTTCGATGTTTCGCATCAAATGCTATAAATACAGGAAATCAAGCAGTAAATCAAGCTTCTAGACGTCTATCCGCCTTAATTTCACAAGCTTTCCGGCGTTACGCGCCAGATTTTTGTCTGAAGTCAAAGAAATTTGATGATTTTTTCGCACAAAATTGTCGGAAATTATGAAAGTTTTAGAAAAAAAATTGCGTCAAAAGTAATTTTATGTAAAAATATAGATTGCAAAACACCGAAAAAACGCTATTTCGCGCTTTAAGGGCGAATTTTGGACCTATTCGGAAATTACTGAATCAGCCATTGGCCATTCATAGACATACATAGGGGTGAGAAGCATACATCAGCATGGGGAGTGAGAGGGTATTGCCCTTCCCCCCCCCCAAAGTTTGAAAAACTGATAGCTATGTACATCGATTTTGGCCGAAAAACCATTGCTTTATAGCCTTTTTTAGGCTCACAAAATTAGCTATACAGCCTTTTTGGGCTCAGAAAACTAGCTATATACAGGGGCGGATTTAGGGGGGGCGCCGCACCCTAATCGGCCCAAAATAGTGCGCAAAATTAAGGATTTTTGAGCGATTTTTGGGTAAAAACGGCTAATTTTTCCGCCCAAGGCAGGGTTCCGCCCCCCCTTAGGGGTACCGCCCCAACCTTAGGAAAATTCTGGATCCGCCACTGGCTATATAGTCTTTTTTGAGCTCAGAGTTGCTATTCAGTTGTCTTTTTTGGGTTTCAAAAAGATATATAGCTATTTTCTCGATTCCAAAAAGGGATCAATAGCTATTTATGGCCCAAAAAGGCTATATAGCCACGTTTGTGAATCCAAAAAGGCTAATTAGGTAGTTTTCTGAGCAGGCACGTAGCTGGCCCTCCTATTTTGGAGGGACCAACACCAATTTTGGGGGTCTTAGCCAAAAATAGCACAAAATAACGTGTGAAAAGTCCTATTTTTCCGGTTTTTTCTGAATTTTGGGGGGTCCGGACTAGGGATCGGACGAGGGTCTTGTTTTTCCATCGGCCGAGGCCGAGGCCGAGGGAACTTTGAAATCCTTGCCTCGGCCGAGGCCGAGGCCGAGGGACCGAGGGACCGAGGATTTGTAATACATATAATATGAGTATGAGTACAAACAATATAGGGCACATATGCTCCATGTGATGTGGGTACAGTAGCAATAGGATTGATTAGTGTAATATAGTTCAAAGCTAACAAGCTATTATTTTAATTTTATTTAAAGGTAGGTATCACACATTCCCATGGGGGTGAGGGGGTATTACCCCGACCTCGGGGTACAAGACTTGAATCACTGTCAGACGATTTTGAGCTATCAAACATTTTCTGCAATGATTTGGGTACAAAAGCAGCGAATACATTAAAATTTTTTCGGCGCTTCGCGCTGTTTAATACACTTCTGTTTTGTTTACCCATAAAATACCTAGAATAAACTTAAAATGATCTGAAAAGCCAAAATTTTCGATGGATTCTTATATTTTTTACTCTCAAGAGCGACGAAACTAGTCAGAATGGGATAAAATGTTGTTAAAAATGCAGTTTTTCACATTAAAACATGTTATACAGGATGTTTTAGCCATTTTTCATATTTGACCTGCAAAAAAGGCTAGACTCTAAATTAAGTGGTCCTAAATTTTGGGATTTAACCCCTGAACTTTCGACCTTGTGAAACTATGGTACGTATGCAAATGACAAGCACAGAAGTGACAAATTGCTAATCGTCTTAATCATTCAGCTCGTTTTCGCTATCACTATTTTGTGTGTTCTACATATCTTTATAATGGCAGAAATTGTATTTCAAGAGAAAAAATGTCAATTTTTTGGCACTTTGCGCCGTTTAAGATGATTCTTAGTAGAGGTGCACGCGGGTAGTACCTGGGTATATCCGGGTACCCGGGAATAAAATAATTTTACTACCCGGTACCCGAATCCCCTAATATAAAATGGAAAATTAACACTGCAGTTATGCAATATGTGCAAAGAATTGAATTAGAAACCTAGAAATATATTGCTTCTAAAGTGCGACTGAATCACAAAGTAAATGTAATTTAATATAATCAACCGTAAAATGTTAAATAAGCGAGTCTGTTAATATTTCCTATTGTCACAATATATCGCGCATACGGTCTAGGCATATTCCATTATTCAGCTCTTTAGTAACATTATGTTATTTGTGCCGAATTCTTCTTATTCTTTATTGTAAACAAATTTAAACATGAAATTATCTGTTAGCGACGCTTTTTTTATAATGCAATCACTTCTGTGACCATTATATAAATTTAAACTGCAACTTTTATTCACATCATGCGCATTTGAATTTTCTACCCATGCCCAACTTGGGCTCAAGAAATTAAGTAGGTTTTGCATGCATGGACACGGAAAACGCCCACATAATGTACCTACTTTAATCGGTGATGTCTCAACAGCCCCACCAGTCCCAACAGCCCCACCGTCCCAACAGCCCCACCGTCCCAACAGCCCCACCAATAATCCCAACAGCCCCACCAATCCCGACAGCCCCACCAATCCCAACAGCCCCACCATTCCAACAGCCCCACCGTCCCCCACCAGTACTCCCAGCAGCCCCACGCAATCGCTATTATACGAGAAGTGCATTTGACGAATGTACTTTTGAAACATAGAATTTATAGAATTTATACGGGCTCCGTTTGATCAAGATATTTTTTTGACTATTTTTCGACTTCGTATATTTCATCAGGACTATACAAGAGCGTGCAGGTTTACATTTTCAGAATAACTCTACCTGAGAAACTGGTAGACCCGCTAGAATTGAAGCTTCAGCATTTTTGCGCAATCCGTGATTTTGCCTCATTCGAGCCATCTTGCAAGATTAGATTCCTGCTCATTATTGCCTAATCTAGACTGCCAGAAAAAAATGAAAAACGTTCTAGTGAAAAAAGGAAAGATAAGCGTTAAAATTAAATGAAAATCAAAACTTTCACGCTAATCTGCTTTAAAATAGCCAAAAAATGTGGATTAAGTAGTTTTTACGCTATTTTAACATTCATACTAGTTTTGAGGTCATTTTTGGCTCAAAACTCCTTCTCCAGACCGGTCGTGCTGTGCATCTATGATTATAACAGTGGGGCAGTTGGAACCAACATTGGCAGCGGACAAATTCTGTGGGTCTGGTGGGGTAAAGTGACCGAGAAATGTGCTTAAAATAGAATTCTGGGGGTCTACCATAATTTGGGGGGATTTCCAGAATTTCGGGTTGAGAGAGGGCTAAACTCTAAACATCCCTCCCCCCACGCTTATGTGTGGTTGGGACAGTGTGACTGTTGAACGGTTGGACTGCTGGAACGGTGGAACTGCTGGGATTGGTGGGGCTCGGGATTGGTGGGGCTCTTGGGACTGGTGGGGCTGTTGGGATTATTGGTGGGGCTGTTGGGATTGGTGGGGCTGTTGGGATTATTGGTGGGGCTGTTGGGATGGTGGGGCTGTTGGGACTGGTGGGGCTGTTGGGACTGGTGGGGCTGTTGGGACTGGTGGGGCTGTTGAGACACAATCCTTCAATCAGCATATGCGTCTTGTCTCTGCCGTCTATAGGCTGGCATATTACAGCATTGACTTGGCATAACATTTGAGGCAATGGGTCTTTTGTAGCACATGCGTTTTTTGCTGTATTTGTGCTATTTCGGCATCACTCAAAAAATGCAAAATTAAAAAACCCTCGGTCCTCGGTCATTTTTCACCTGACCCTCGGCCGAGGCCGAGGGATCTCAAAAAAGACCGAGGATTACCGAGGCCGAGGCCTCGTCCGATCCCTAGTCCGGACCCCCAGTCCCCCTACAGCTGCGTGCCTGTTTCTGAGACTCTGACCTTGTGCAACTATGATCTCAGCTCAGCAAAAACACTCTCCGGCTAACCGAAAAACTAGAGTTCTGTTAAACATTAGTCTGAATCCACACCATGAACTTAAAATTGCAAAATTTTCCGCGAGACTAATTCACTACGTTAAGGTGAATATAGAGTTTAATCGATAAAAAACGACAACAAATCTGAAAAAAGGGGCATAAACAAACAAGTTTTTGGCCAAAACTCGGAATCGTAAGCGAAAATCGGAGAATTTCGGGAAATACGGATGGCCAAACTCGGGCAGGGATCCCAACCCCACCCCCCGAAAAAAATATGATACAAAATACACATAATTCGAAATATACGGAACCTTCCAAAAGCTCGATGCCCATTTTAACGTGTTGCCTTGTGCTACGGATCAAGCAATGAGCATACTCGAAGGATGCTTTTGCGCAAGGCGTACCACGTTTTATTTGGGCTTCATACCTTTCGCCGAATTTCTGCATTTAAATATTATAAGCTGGACTGGAATATTACACCAACATACATAATATAAATAAAGAATGTTCGGAATTTCGAAGCAAAATTATTGAAAAACAATAAAAATGCACAGGAATTTTACTAAAAATCTCTGATATTAGAGATCGATAAACCGATTAAGCTCGAGTCAAGGAGGCAGTTCAAGCAGTGGCGGATCTAGGATTTTCCTAATGGGGGGCGGTACCCCCTAAGGGGGGGGGGCGGAACCCTGACTTGGGCGGAAAAATTAGCCGTTTTAACCCGAAAATCGCTAAAAATCGCTCAAAAATGCTTAATTTTGCAAAGCCGAGGTGCTAATATATTTGTGAACATAATAAAGTTTGTTCTGATATATACCGTCTCTCTGTGTACATTAAGCAAGAGAACTATGGAAGAATAGCGATCACAATTTACTACTAAATACATGTGATGACCATAGGTGGGCAGCACCGAAATCCTGGGGGGGGGAAGAAAAAATTTTCAAAGGTCCAAAAATGGTCTTAAAAGTGGTCGTATGGCGAAAAAAACACCATTTTTTGACGTTTCTTATCGAGCACTATCCAATGGTTACAAAAATCGCTAAAAAAGCAAAAAAAATTTTAAAATTTGAATTCTGGGGGGTATTTTGATTTCTGGGAGTGCATAGCCCAAACCCCCTCCCCCACGCCAACGTGTGGTGATGACCGAAACCGTATTTACACCTCCTTCCATCCGGCAGTGATCGGACCGAGGGTACTTTTGGACCCTCGGCCTCGGCCGAGGCCGAGGCGACTTAAAATCCTTGCCTCGGCCGAGGCCGAGGCCGAGGCCGAGCCGAGGGTAATGCCGAGGGTCAAGCATGTATACCTATACCCATAAATAGTACTCTTAGAATATTTTGTATGCACATGAGCTAGAGAATAATCGTAATATTGAGCACTTTATCGAATGTCAAACAATTCATTCTTATTTTCAATAATAGTAGATTAAATATGTTAAGGATTTATGAATAAAGTCAGCAGCATGAAAGCATACTTAATTTAACAAGTTGCCGTTGAAGACTTGGAAAAGTTAATAAAAAATACGGCTGAACAAGCACTTAAAAACTTTTATTACTATAAATAAGAAAACAGTGTCGAAGAAATAAACGAACAAACGAAATAAGCTAAGTAAAGACAGAGCTGTAGCCATTGTTGTGCTTGCTGTTGCTGTAATGCATGTTTAAACACCCTTTTTCAGTCATCCAATTCTGGTGTGGTAGTTAATATGACGGAAGCTGCACTGTACTTTCCGATCATAGTTTCCCAAGGTCCAGAGTTGAGGGAAGGGTGAAATCCCAACATGGGGGACAGTAAATTAAGTAATGTCTTTGTATGAGCGAACAAATTTTTGTAGATATTTTATATTAATATATTTTTAAAGATACACATTTTTACATACTGCAAGCGGCATGCAGTCCTAAACAATGTTTCTTTGTGCAAGATACCTTTTACATGTACAAAGATGGTATCCAAAAGTCTTTGAACATTTTGCACATGCAAATTTTTGTGTACTATTATAGTATGGTACAGTAGCGATTTAGTGTGGTAAAACAGGGTTTTTCGACCTTTGGTGGTGTATCTTAGCTAATTCCCGGGTTTCTGAATATTTGACATTTTTCCATTCTAAATGCAAATTCTACTATTTTAAAGATATATAGGACAGACAATTACTGATGCGCCGAAAATTTTCGGAAATTTTGCACCTTTTTACAGTTTTTGTCTCTCCAAAAATCTTTGTGCATGTACAAAGACGGTCCTGAAAAGATTCTTTACATTATGAAAAATCTTTGCCGAATACAAAAATCGTGGCCCTAAATGTGATAATTCGGCCTGAATTTAGTTAATAATATTAGTCCATGAGCTTTTGATGAAATTTACTTATAAAACTCGACTGAGAAAGCTAAAACAACTTGTACGGCAAAATCAGAAATATTACAGATAATGTAATAAGCACTACTGTGCTTAGAAATTCAATGCAACATCAGGATAAATTAGTCAATTTTATCTTTGAATGGCAAAAAAGTGCAAAGTTATTAAATAGTACTTATTTTGCAAAAAATTTTTAAAAACAGTATTAATAGATACAAAAGATATTTAAATCTGCATAAAGATGCCTAGATTATACAAAAATTGATTTTTGAGTGTTTAATGCCCCTGCTTCAATCTAAATACATTATATTAGCGATATTTTTTGCGAAGCGCCGAAAATTTTTTGAAATTTCCTAAAAAATACTAAAAACGATATAATTAATATCACTTTGTCCAAGAAAGTATTTTAACATTGTATAGAAATGGCTCCAAAAAATGTACGAGCCGAAATTGATTTTTGGCAAAACCTGCATTTATTGGCCATTTTTAGGTGCGTTTTTGCGATTTTCGGCCGAAAATTCGTGATCATTTACCCCCTCTCCCATAAAAATGGCCGAAAATGATACGTGTAACAGGGGCTTTGGGGAATTCCCCACCCATCCAGGGTTGAACGTCCTACCAAACACCCTTCCCTCCAACATCAGAAAATTTTAACCCACCCTCCCCATTTTTGGCGAAAATATGCGCTTTGTTGGCTATTTTTAGGTGCTTTTGCCATTTTTGACATAGAATTAGAGTCGCTCCCCTCCTTCTAAAAATGGTCAGGGACCCCTACCCGAAATTTCTAGCCGTTACATGTATGCCGAGGAGCCCTTCCCGAAAATTTTGAGCTGTTACATGCATGTTTCATAGTGATAGTTTGTCTATTCATTCTTGCTTTCATTCAAAAATACTGTATCACTTCATGAAATTCTAATAGCTGCACTTTTGCCATAGTAAAAATTAGGTTCAAAAATATTCAAAAGGTTTTCACAAAAAATCGTCTGACAGTGACATGAGTCTTGTACCCTGCGAGGGGGTAATAACCCTCCCTCACCCTCCCCCGATGGAAATGTGTTTCCGATCCATGTAGCGAGCATGTGAATTAAAACTTAGTCATCACATGAATAATACATTGGCACTTTGCTGTATGTAACTTGGTGTAACTGGGTACGCGACTAAAACCATAAGAAAAGTCTATAGGTAAAAAATAGCCTGTGTACTGCAGATGCATTATAAATAGTTAATATTCAACGGATATATTAAACTTAGTCAAATTTGATTTTAACCCTCGGCGCCTCGGCACTTTTCAGCTTCGCCCTCGGCGCCGAGGCCGAGGCTCCAAAAAACGCCGAGGCTTGCCGAGGCCGAGGCCGCAGGCCTCGGTCCGATCACTGCCATCCGGTCACCCGTTCTTCGTCCAGTAATGAAAAGAACGTTTTAGTATTAATTCTTTCCAATGGTGGGAAAGAAAAACGTATTTTTTTGAAAAAAAACCAAATTAGGGCAAAATTGGGCGAAAATTACAATTTTCTGCAATCATACTTCAAATCAGAGGTGGATCTGGGATTTTCGGACAGATGGGCACAGCGCCGCCCAAAATTTTCCCAAAAGTGTCAAACATTTTTCGAAAATTTCGTATATTATGCTCAAAGTACCGATTTGTTGCTATCTTCTGATAAGCAGTATTATTTCTGAAGCAAAAAAAGTAAAAAATTTTCGATCTTTCCCGAACTTTTATATGAAAAACTCGCAAAAATCTTGCAGAGATCGACAACAAACTCAGGAAAACACTCGAGAAATCATTGTAGGAACTGCAAAATCTTTGTTCAGTACCAACACTGGCGGAATAAGATGGGGGCGGAGGGGGCGACCACCACCCTTCCCTGTCGTCAAAAAATATTTACGCGCAATAAAGAATTCATTTGTATTTTTTGATGATTTCAGTCATTTCAAGATTTTTCGAATTTTTCCGAAAGTACTCTTTAATGACATTTACTGGCTGACTCTCTTAGCGTTCTAAAAAACTTAGATTTACGTCACAAAAGTAGTTTTTGTACTAAACAAAGATTGTATAGCGCCTACAATAATTTCTCGAGTACTTTTTCGGCGATTTGTGTCGATTTCTGTATTAATTTTGCGTAAAAACTGGAGCTTTGGGTATAATATACACTAGAGGCAAAACATTTACGCGCAAAAAAGAATAGATGTGTATTTTTTGATGATTACAGCCATTTTTATCAGGATTTTAAAATATTTTCCGGAACTCATTTGTGTCATTTACTGGCTCCCTCGGCGCTTCAAACGACTTAAATTTACGTCAAAGCAGTATTTTTTGTATAGGACAACGATTTTGTAGCTCTTTCAAATTATTTTTCAAGTGTTTTTTCGTCGATTTGTGTCGATTTCTGCATTGAATTTGAGTTTTATTAAAAAAAAACTTTGGAATATTTGGAGAATATTTTACTTTCTTGCATTAGGAATTATTTTGCATATCAACCGGTACTATAGGCAGTTTTGCAGAATGTCCGACACTTTCGGAAAAATTTTGGGTTCCTCCGATACTTGGGCAGCATAAAAATTCTGAGGGGGAGGGGGTGCATTATTTCTTAAAGGTCGAACAATGATCTTGAAATGATAGTATGGCGAAAAACACCATGTTTCAACGTTTTTCATCGAGCACTTTCCATTGGCATCGGAAAATCGCGAAGAAGAGAAAAAAATATTTAAAAATTGAATTCTGGGCGAGGTATTTTTGTTTTTTTTTTCTTTTGGGAAGAAGGAATTCAGCCTTTTTAGAGGTGCATAACCATACATGATCTTGGGGGGTTTCAGCCCCCCCCCAAGCAGAATCATTTTTCACCCACCGCAAAAAATTTTTCACCCCCATCCCCCAGAATTGGCGATTTTTCAAAAGTTTCCTAAACTTACCTGAAAATTGGTAGAAAAAGTGTCTTTTAAGGGTTTTTGGCTATCTATTTGCTCAAAATCGCCGAATTATCGGCGCTTTGCGCCATATATTCATGTTTTAAGCAATATATTGATCAATTTATTCGAATTTTTTCGAAATTTTCTTCATGGTTTTATGCTCTAGAAGGATAGAGTATCGTCAGAAACGCCAATAAACAATGTTTTTTAAAGCGTACCGGCCATTTTTGGGCCCAAAAAAGGCACTTTAGGTTTTCATCCCCCCAGAATTCCCATACTGTGCATGTATGTGCATAACCCTCAAACTCCGCCACGCCCACGTGTGGCTGCGCCCCCTCGCTGTCCGAAAATCCTGGATCCACCGCTTATAACATACGAATTTTTAGACAACGTTTGCAGTTTCAGGAAAATTTTGGGTTTCGCCCGTCAGAAAATCCTGGATCCACCGCTTTTGATATACGAATTTTTAGACAACGTTTGACACTTTCAGGGAAATTTTGGGTTTCGCCCGTCAGAAAATCCTGGATCCACCGCTTTTGATATACGAATTTTTAGACAACGTTTGACACTTTTAGGGAAATTTTGGGTTTCGCCCGTCAGAAAATTCCTGGATCCGCCATTGAACAAAAACTATTCTTCCGACGTAAATTTATGTTTTTTAGAGAGCCAAGACAGTCAGTAAATTTCATTAATGACTCGGCGCTAAGCGCCGGAAAAATTTGAAAAATCTTGATAAAAATGGCTTAAATCATCAAACAAATACATATCTATCGTTCGTTGCGCCCAAATATTTTTGTAACGACGGGGAGGCGGCCGCCCCTCTCTATATCCGCCAGTGCTTTGAATCGCATAGAAACTGTAGGACAAAAAACTTTCAAGAAAATTTCACGAAATCGCACGAAATACAGCTTACGCTGGGAACGGATATAAGAGGGCGTATTTAGAGACTTCCTTAATAAATCGACCATCGGGGAGGGTAAAAAATTGCAATTAGGTGGAACATTCAGAATCATGCATGTTTGCTTAACACTCCACACCCCACCCCATACCCACCGAGCTGGATACCAGACAAGCCATGCAATATCCCCTTATGAACACGATTCGTGGACTCCACACTCTTTGGCTTGCCCATCATAGTTGACTAATTGGCAGTCGGCACCGTCTAGATTACGAGAGGGCCCAAAAAAATTGAACGGTCAAAAAGTGCAAAAAGATTGATAGGCACAAAAACTCGATTTGTAAACATTTATCACAGAGCTCTATGTGTTGGCGTCAAAAATCACAAGACAATAAATTTTTGGCTATTTAATTATGAGGACCAGATGAATTCTAGCGCTCCAGAGACTTTCCACGTCCATGCGTGTTATCAATCTTATACACAACTATAAATTACTTTAGCAGCAGTGCTACGACTGTCGCATACAATTAGGTAAATTATACAAATTATTGCATAGATGCTTACTCTGAGATCTTCAGCAGTTACCATCTCCTCTACAATGGCGTCCATTTTTAAGATGATGAACGTATAATTAAGCGCTTTTCAAAGGATTAATCAGAGTAATAACTGCAACGTAAGGAAAAACACAATTTCTTGTAGAATACTGAAATTCGCACGATAATTACAGCAAAAAGACCACGTGCATAAGTTTACAGAAACAACAGCTTGATTATTTCTTGTAGGGATGCAATGGGTACCCAAACCCGAATACTCGGGTACCCGAACAAAATTCAGGACCCGAACCCGAATAAACTGAACCTGACTACCCGAAACCGAACCGGAATAAAATTATTATAACTACCCGAACCTGAAGCCAAATATTCATGGATTTTATTCGGGTTTATTCGATTATTTTTAAACTCTAAAATCCTACAATTGTATGTCGAAGATTCAAAATTTTCGGCTTTTTGCGCTGTTTTCAGTTTGTTCGACCCTAAAACGCTGATTTCATGTAATTGTCAAGTACACATAAATGGCTACCTATGTGATCAAATGGTATATTTCACTCAATTCACGTGAATTTTTAATCTTTTTATTTCACAAACGATTGCCAAATGATATCGTATAAAATGCTAAACACTGCTTCTTTGGTCGTAATTAAACTTGGTTACTATCAAATTAATTTCACCAATAGCAGTTTTTCGGCAGCACACATTCCCATATGGAATGAGGGGGGGGGTATTACGCCCCCTTAGGGTCCAAGACTCAAGTCACTAACAAACTATATTTTATGAAAACCTTTAGAATTTTTCGAGCTTAGTTTCTACTATGGAAAAAGTGCACTTAACTATTATAATATCATGAAGTGATACAGTATCTTGAAATGAAAGCAATAGTAAATAGACAAACTATTTCTATAAAACATGCATGTAACACCTCAAAATTTTGGAAGAGGATAACCTCGGCATACATGTAAAGGCTGGAAATTTCGGGTGGGGTCCCTGGCCAGTTTTAGAAGAAAGTTGGGTTGCGACTTGCAGACTCCAATTTCAGGCTAAAAATTGGAAAAACACCTAAGAATAGCCAAAAAACGCATGTTTTCGCCAAAAAAAATGGTGGAGGAAGGTTAAAAATTTTCTGACTTTGAAGGAGGTGCGGAGCCTAAAAGCGTTGGTGGGGAATCGTCCAAACAACCTGTTACGTCTATGCTTCTCAGTCATTTTTATGGGGGGATAAGCGGCTCCGATTTTTGGCCAAAAGTGGCAAAAACATCTAAAAATAGCCAAAAAACGCAATTTTTCGCCAAAAATGGGGGAGGGTGGGTCAAAATTTTCTGACGTTGGGGGGCTGTAGGGAGGACGTCCAACCTTGGGTGGGGTATTCCTCAAAGCACTCTGTTACACGTCTGGTTTTCGTCCATCGGGGGGGGGGGGTAAATGACAAATTTTTGGCCGCAAATCGCAATAAAGGCACCTGAAAATGCCCAAAAAATGCGGGTTTTCGGCAAAAATCGATTTCGGCTCGTGCATTTATTTTTGGAGTCATCTTTATACAATGTTTAAATATTTTCTAGGGCAAAGTGATAGTTGTTTTTAGCTTTTTTCAGCATTTTTCAGAAATTTCAAAAATTTTGGGCGCTTCGTGCAAAATATCACTGATATACTGTATTTAGCTTCAAAGGGGCATTATCTACTCAAAAATCAATTTTTGTGTAATATAGGCATCTTTATGCAGATTCAAATATCTTTTGTATCTATTTCTACTGTTTTTAAAAATTGTATGCAAAAATAAGTAGTTTATTTATTATTTTTGCACAATTTTCCTTTCAATGATAAAATTGACTAATTTATCTCGATATGACGTTGGATTGATTGACATATTACAATTTCTGTATTATTTATGATTTTGTAGTACAAGTTGTTTTAGCTTTTCCAGTCGAGTTTTATGTGTAAATTCCATCAGAAGCTCATAAAAATATCGGCGCTTCGCACTGAACTAATATTATCAACTAAATTCAGGCCGAATTGCCATATTTAGGACTGCAAGTGGGTCGCAGGTCACACACTGCTAGTATGTAAAAATTTGTATACTTAATAATATATTTATATCATACATCTAAAAAAATTTGTCCGCTCATTCAAAGACTTTTTCGGAGATCTTTATATGTGCACAAAGAAGCTCGTACAAAAAAATCGTGTCGGCTAATAATAATACACCACTTAATTCATTAGTCCCCCATTTTAGGATTTCACCCCTCCCTCAACTCTATACCTTAGGAAACTATGTTTGGCAGTTTCTCCAAGCAAGCGATTTTGCGTGGGCTCAAAAATCAAAAGTAGTTGTTAATGTTATGTGTAGGTGTATATCAGACACAATATACACAGCGCTACCTCTCATTTACATTAGCGTTCTTGCACACTGAGAGGAGGAAGGAAAATCACTGGATACTTGAGTGAAACATATTAAATAATTAGGCACGAGGCATCTAATAATGAAAATTGTAACATCTGGCTTACATGTACCTAAGAAATTCGCCATACACTGGTATTCCTATATACTTATATACTGAAATACCCGAACCCAAACCCGATCGGTATTGATTTTGACCTTTCTTAGGTGACCGGGCTAGAGTCCCATAAAATTTCGAAAAACGTGCACTTTAATATTGAATTATAACGTTGAAATTTTTGCAGCATCGTCCGAATCTTGATCCTAATCTATCCAGTAAATAAGTTTAGATAAATTGGTGCATTAAACAAAGTGCGATACTTTCAGCATTCAAGTTTTAATGAACCCATGAAGCGTAACATTTACAAGAAATACAAGAAAAAAGTAAAAGGCAGCAGTTTTTAAGCCCCATTCCACCAACCGGCGACGCTACTGAAGATTGAAGTAAAATTTTTCAACGTCAATTCAGTTGAAACTTGCAAGAGGCGCATTGAACAAACTGTGATAATTTCAGCATTCAATTTTTAATGAGTCCATGAAGTGTAACATTTACAAGAAATACATGAAAAAACAGTAAAAGGCAGCAGTATTTTTAACCCCATTCCACCCACTGGCTACGCTACTGAAGATTGAAGTAAAATTTTTGACGTCAATTCAGTTGAAACTCGCAAGAACAAGTGGCACAATTAAAGCGATAATTTCCTGAAGTCATTAAAGAAAGCGCCGTCAGGTTCTGGAGCAAGCAGTATAGCGCCCAAGTACAAGTTTTACAGTCAGTTGCAGTTTCTGAAGGATACCATACAACCTTCAGAAGTACTATGTATTTTTATTTTTTTGTAATTGGTAGAATACATTTGTTTGTATTGTAGAAAAATTATACAAGGGCATCAAAAAAGCTAAAAATGCTGTTTTGAGTCATAATCGGTGGACTGATGACAAGTTGTGAAGAAAAATTTTTTAATTTTTTATTGAACGATGTGATGCCGCACGGCGCCCGCTGCATGCCGCATCCTGCTGAACTCATGCTGCACACTGCTGCATGCGGCTTTGTCCGGGAAGAGTCCGGCGGGGTGCAGCATGCAGCGCCGCACGGCATCGGATCGGACAAAGTTTGAATAGAAATCACGTCCATTAGTTGAAAGCATAATAAATGAAACAGAGGCCCAATAATTTAGTTCGAGTTAGGCTAGCTCGCCTTTGTGAATACGGGCTAAGGACCTAGCTCAAGCTAAATTTGTCACTTGCTTGAGATTAACGCTATCTTGCCTTTGTGAATATGGGCCTTAGTCGCAAGCGCGCATTTTAAACAGTAAAGTGTTGTATCTAACATTTTCCTAAGGGAGGTAACCCAACTTTCCCAGAAACAGTCAAAATAGGTCCAAAAATTTGCCCTTCAAGCGCAAAATAGCGTTTTTTCAGCGTTTTGCATGCTTCTGCTTAAAACCACTTTTGATGCAATACTTTTCAAAAAAATTTAGAAATTCTAGACAAATTCGGGCAAAAAAAATCATTAAGTTTCATCGACTTTAGTGAAAATCTGGTGCGAAGCATCAAGAAATTCATGAAATTTATTTTGTTAGACATCTATAAACTTGATTTACTGCTTGATTTCCTGTATTTGTAGCATTTGATGCAAGACGTCGCAAAGTTTTGATTGAAAATAGAAGAAAACTATGTAAAATAGCTGTTTCTGCTGTTGAAACTTTTTTAAAATCTATTCCATGAGCAGAAAATGGCTTCTAGGTCACCAAGAAAGTAATCAAATTTCAGTAATAGGTATTCTCTAGCAAAAAGCGCCAGGAAAATTTTTAGCCATTAGTCACTGATGGCCAAAAATCATTACAAATTACACATCCATTCTATTTCTCGCCAAATATTTTTGGTCCATGGGGGCCGCTCCCCCTGCTTCCTCCTCAAATCCGCCCCCGAAGCACTCCATTTCTAGTTTTTCTAAAACCGAAAGCATATTTTGCATCTATGGTTCTTCACGGGTTTTATGCAGTAAATAAAATATGTTCAGGAAGCAAGAATGATGGAAATTTTTCCGCAATGATTATAAATTTGATGATGGACTTTGACCATCTTTAGGGTCAATTAAGAGCAGTGATTCGGCTGATTTCGTAAAAATTTTAATGTAGGATATGTTCAGGCCCGTATCCAAAACTTTGTTTTGAGGAGGGGGTACGACATTTTTTCATAACATAAGGGGGACCAAAGAAAAAATTGAAGTATGCAAATTTTGTTATCTTGATTGTAAATACGGTGAGAATCTCATGGAAACCATCCCTTCCAGGGCTGGGGTTCTGGGTTGGCATCAGTGATCGGACTGAGGCCTCGGCCTCGGCCTCGGCCTCGGCAAGCCTCGGCGTTTTTTGGAGCCTCGGCCTTGGCGCCAAGGTCGTAGCTGAAAAGTGCCGAGGCGCCGAGGGTTAAAATCAAATTTGAATAAGTTTAATATATCCATTGAATATTAACTAGTTAGAATGCATCTGCAGTACAAAGGCTATTTTTTACCTATAGACTTTTCTTGTGGTTTTAGTCGCGTACCCAGTTACACAAAGTTACATACAGCCAAGTGCCAATTTATTATTCATGTGATGACTAAGTTTTAATTCTCATGCTTGCTACATGAATCGGAAACACACATTCCCGAAGGGAGGGGTGAGGGAGGTTTATTACCCCCCTCTCAGGGTACAAGACTCAAATCACTGTCCGACGATTTTTGGTGAAAACCTTTTGAATATTTTTGAACCTAATTTTTACTATGGCAAAAGTGCAGCTAACTATTAGAATTTCCCGAAGTGATACAGTATTTTTGAATGTAAGCAAGAGTAAATAGACAAACTGTCACTATAAAACATGCATGTAACAGCTCAAAATTTTCGAGAGGGGCTCCTCGGCATACATGTAACGGCTAGAAATTTCGGGTGGGGGATTAGCGACTCTAATTTTATGTCAAAAATGGCAAAAGCACCTAAAATATCCAACAAAGCGCAAATTTTCGCCAACAAATGGGAGGGTGGGTCAAAATTTTCTGACGTTGGAGGGAAGGGTTAGGGGGAGACGTCCAACCCTGGGTGGGCGGGAATTCCCTAAAGCCCTTCCTGTTACACGTATGGTTTTCGGCCATTTTTATGGGAAAGGGCGTAAATGATTAAGAATTTTTGGCCGAAAATCGCAAAAACGCACCTAAAAATGGCCAATAAATGCAGGTTTTGTCAAAAATCAACTTCGGCTCGTGCATTTTTTGGAGCCATTTTTATACAATGTTAAAATACTTTCTTGGACAAAGTGATATTAATTATATCGTTTTTCACTATTTTTTAAGGAAATTTCAAAAAAAATTTTTGGCGCTCTGCGCAAAATATCGCTAAAATACTGTATTTAGATTGAAGCAGAGGAATTTAACACTCAAAAATCAATTTTTGTGTAATCTAGGCATCTTTATGCAGATTTGAATATCTTTTGTATCCATTAATACTGTTTTTAAAAATTTTATACAAAACAAGTACTATTTAATAACTCAGCACATTTAGCCGTTCAAAGATAAAATTGACTAATTTATCCTGATGTTGCATTGGATTTCTAAGCACAGTAGTGCTTATTACAAGATTTAATTGGCATATTACAATATCTGTAATATTTCTGATTTTGTAGTACAAGTTGTTTTAGCTTTCTCAGTCAAGTTTTATGTGTAAATTTCATCAAAAGCTCATAAAAATATCGGCGCTTCACGCCAAATAATCTTATAAACTATATCCAGGTCGAATTATTACATTTAGGACCACGGTTTTTGTATTCGGCAAAGATTTTTCATAATGTACAGAGACTTTTCAGGACTGTCTTTGTACATGCACAAAGATTTTTGGAGAGACAAAAACTGTAAAAAGTTGTAAAATTCCCGAAAATTTTCGGCGCATCAGTAATTATCTGTCCTATATATCTTTAAAATAGTAGAATTTGCATTTAGAATGGAAAAAATGTCAAATATTCAGAGACCCACAAATTGGCTAAGACACGCTACCGAAGGTCAAAAACCCCTTTTTTACCACATTAAATCGCTACTGTACCATACTATAATAGTACACAAAAATTTGCATGTACAAAATGTTCAAAGACTTTTGGATACCATTTTTGTACATGTAAAAAGGTATCTGGCACAAAAAAAAACTGTTTAGGAGTGCATGCCGGTTGCAGGTCACACACTGGCAAGTATGTAAAAATGTGTATGTTTAAAAATGTATTTATATAAAATATCGACAAAAATTTGTTCGCTCATACAAAGACACTAGGTACTTAATTTACTGGTCCCCATTTTGGGATTTCACCCTTCCCTCAACTCTGGACCTTGGGAAACTATGATCGGAAAGTACAGTGCAGTTTCTGTCATATTACCTACCACACCAGAATTGGATGACTGAAAAAGCGTGTTTAAACATGCATTACTGCAAAAACGAGCACAACAATGGCTACAGTTCTGTCTTTACTTAGCTTATTCGTTTGTTCGTTTATTTCTTTGACACTGTTTTCTTATTTATGTATGGTAATAAAAGTTTTTAAGTGCTTGTTCAGCCATATTTTTATTATATTTTCCAAGTCTTCAACGGCAACTTGTTAAATTAAGTATGCTTTCGTTCTGCTGACTTTATTCAATAAATCCTTCACACATTTAATCTACTATTATTGAAAATGACATTCGATAAAGTGTTCAATATCACGATTAGGAGTTTTTGAAGAATATGGTGTGAACCGATTTTGCGCCATTCCGGCAGAACTGCCATACAATTGCGCAAAAACGATACTTTGTGTCACTAAAAGACGCGGAAAAAAATAATAAGCCAAATTCATACAAAACTCACAGAGTTACGGTACTTCAAATATCATACTTCGACATTCACCATTTTGAGCCACTTTAAGGAATTTTAGCAGTTTATCAAAGGTTTCCAATTTTTACTAATTAATATTTTCCTGCCATTTTCAAGGTCGCAGATTACAAAAAATTGAGTTATACTGCGTGGAAACCAAGATAAAAGAAAAATTTTTTGTAATTTTTTGCCCAAATTTTCAAGAAATTTTTTTTAATTTCACTATTTTTAGCATTGTTTACATCCAGTTAAAGATTTCTACTTAAATACGATTCAAACAGCATTTTTGAATTATCTTAAAGTTCCAACCATTTGAAGATTCAAACAGAGGAATGCAGAATAACATGCACCCAACTTAGGTCGACCTAAGCATCTATACAACGACCTGAGCATCTATACATCGACCTAAGCATCTATACGCTGACCTAAGCATCTATACCTCGACCTAAGCGGGAGCGACCTCGACCTAAGCAGCCAAAAACACCTTCTCAGATAAACTAAGCCTAAGCCTAAGCGTCACTTAAGCCGAAACTTGAATTTTCACATTATCTAGACAGAAAGAACATGCAAAAAAATTGTTTTTTTTTCAAATTTAAAAATTTTCAAACAAAATTTTTTTCCGTAAAATAAAAGTTATTTTTTCGTAATCAGCGACCTTGAAAATGTCAAATTCATATGTTTTCAGCCCGAATTCGGAACATTTTTGGTAAACTGTAAAATACCTCACTTTAATGCAGCTATATCCTGAGTAACTCTATCTTCACCAATATTGGACCGTTTTTCATAAAAATTTTTTCCGCACTTTCTTTATGCATGTCCTCCTCATTTCAATCAATATCGTTCCTTTCCACGTACATCTGCAAGTTTTCCGTTCACACCATATAGTAAAGTTTAGCCTCACGATTATTCTCTAGCTCTTGTGCATACAAAATATTCTAAGAGCACTATTTATGGGTAAAGGTATATAAGCTTGACCTCGGCATTACCCTCGGCCTCGGCCGAGGCAAGGATTTTAAGGCGCCTCGGCCTCGGCCGAGGCCGAGGGTCCAAAAGTAGCCTCGGTCCGATCACTGTGGCATGCTCAAGCGCCTCCTAGCGAGCACCAGGGCAGAGCCCTGGACAGTTTTGTAAAAGGAGCACATGAGTTTTAGATCGTAATAAATTTTTTATGAAATCAGTAGAATCATGCTTCTAAATTCAGCATAAAAATGGTCAAAGTTCGCCAGCCAATTCATATTCATCACTAAAAAATTGCTGTCATCCTTGCTTCTCAGTGGCGGATTAGGATTTTGATAACTGTGGGGAAGGGGTTGTAGCCTAACTTTCCCAAAATCAGTCAAAAATAGGTCCGAAAATTTGCTTCAAAAACAAATAAATCATCCATCAACCACGACTAAGATGCATGAGTCAAACAGTAATATGCTAATTGTTAAAATTGTGCAGGACAGTGTACCTGTGATTGCTTGAGTTTTTAAAATTAGACAAAAACAACTCTGAATAAAGTCCGTTTTTATCCTAGAGCGATTTCCATTAATTTTTGTACGCTTATAGGCTTTTTTACATACCTTCGAGCATAAATTTTGAAAACTGCTACCGATAATAAATTGAGAAATTGCTATTATAGCATTTATTTTATATATAGTTATGAATAACCTCTTGGCTCACTGCAGACGGAAATTCTTATAATTAATGCACGAAGTTATGTGAAACAGACTGAATGGTTACGATCGCATTTCTCAGAAATAAATTAAATTTGGTGCACTGGTAAACCTTGGTACCCAACAAAAATGTAAAGTAAAAATGCATAAAAACGTTACTTGGCTTTTTTAGCAAGCATCAAAATTGTGGGTTGGGTGGGACTATTGGCTGAACTTAAGAATATGGTACTTTCGGGAAAGGTGCAAAACGAATACGGAATGCCAAAATTTTTTTGCTAAAATGGTAGAAGATGATAAATTGAAACGCGGAAAGAAAATGTGGTGAAAAATGTGAGCCATACTTGCAAAGTTGCAGGCAACTCTCGATTTGAGTGCTGTGTGCGACGATTAAACGGCTCGATCCAAGGACTTACACATTGGTCAGAAATAAATAATATGGGCTGAAATTACGGACGGGAACATAGCAATGAAGGAGAAAAAAGAAAAAATGGCGCGGAAAGCTGTTCGAAATTTTAAAAAACTTAAAAAAATTTTCATATTTTATTGCATGTTTTTTCGGTTTTACTCGATAAGATATACGAAAATCTAAGTTTTTGCTTCTATTATACTCAGGCTTAGGCTTAGTATATCTGTAAAGGTGTTTCAAGCTGCTTAGGTCGAGTTCGCTCCCACTCAGGTCGATATATAGATGTGTAGGTCGATGTATAGATGCTCAGATCGATGTATTGTATACATAGATGCTTAGGTCGATGTATTGATGCTTAGGTCGATGTATAGATGCTAAGGTCGAGAAGGAAAATTTTTTCCGCGCTTCCTTTTAACATAGGTATTCTAAGTACTGAGCAAAAAAATCCGCTCTTCTGAAGTTTATTTTCTAGCACTCTGAAAGTACCATATTCTTATGTTACTCCGGGACTATTTGCTAGAATTGATGCTTTCCGAGTTTGTCTAATATCTCAATCATTGTTCATCCATTTCGCAACGAAAGTTTCTCATCTTGTAGAAAAATGATTTTTCTACACAATGATCCATTTTGTCATAGTGTAATAAAGCCGATACATTCAACAGCTGATAGCCGTAATTTAGTTCGTATATTTATGCTCAAGCTAGGTACTTATTAGGCATACCGCCTATTTTCTATAATCATAATTCCGCCTACTATTTTGTTGCTTAAATACCGCCCACACTCTAGTAAATAGCTCAGTCCAAGAGACCTCCACTAATAGGTAGCATAGGATTGATGCTGGCCAGCTATATAGTATAAGGCATACATGTGATTGAAGTAGAACATTATTTAGCTCACGTTAAACTATGTATTGAGGGCCATGAGCCAATACGTGCATCGCCCATGAACGATTGATATTATTAGTCTTAGGATTGTCAATTCTGGTAGTAATATTCCTCGTATGATGATTGAAAAGCGAACTTCATACCACTAGACGAATTAACCCTGTATGTAAGGAATCCCAAAAACTTAAACCTTGCATTTTTGGGTGGCAAACGTGGAAATTGGATCCCGCCCCAACCCCCACTTCGCAAGAAGCATCAATTTCATAGTCGAGCAAAGAGTGGACGATTGAGCCCATGAGCGACAACTTTGTGAAAATGACCAAGGTATGTAGAAAGTTGTAGGCCGGTGACTGCTGGAGTCCTCATGCTGCTTTTAGTTGAAAATTGATGAATTGTTTTGTTTCAGGGTTGCAATATTATGTGAGGTACAGTATATTTTCCATCTATATATACATATGTATTCTCGAGAAAACACAATTTTTGTCTGTCATTAACGAATTCTGACATATGTGAGCTTTATTAAATTCTTTTGTTAATCCCGATCTGTCTCACAAATTAGCCCACATGAGAACATAAATTAGGCTGCGGATGATAATTACTTTTATTTCGACCAAAAGTAATTTCCTTTTATCTCAATTTTTAAGTGACGGAAAATCTAGCTGAGACATTAGCTGGCATTAGGCAGTAAACCGCAATTAGGATCTGTAATGTGTTTCCTCACTACAGATGTCAATTTTATGTAGTTTTTCATTAGCTTATTTTCCCAAAGAGCAACTGCAAGACATTTGGACTTCGGACCATAGAGCAATTTCTATGTCTCCAAATAAAAGATTAGTGGACCTAAGGGCTTCCACCCAAATGACAGCTCTTAGAAAAAAAGAAAGCTGAAAATAATAAGTTTTGATGAAAAAGGGTCCAGATCACACCTGGGCGTGGGCGGGGGTTTTGGGGGTATGCACCCCCAGAAACCAAAATACCCCCCACCAGAAATCAAAATACCCCCCCCCCCAGAAATCAAAATACCCCCCCAGAATTCAATTTTTGAAAGTTTTTTTCGTTTTTTTCGCAATTTTTTGATGCCAATGGATAGTGCTTGATGAGAAACGTCGAAAAATGGTGTTTTTATCACCATACCACCACACCTGGGCGTGGGGGGTTTGGGGGAGGGGGTATGCACCCCCAGAAACCAAAAATACCCCCCCAGAAATCAAAATATCCCCCCCCCAGAATCCAATTTTTTGAAAATTTTTTTTTCGCAATTTTTGATGCCAATGGATAGTGCTTGATGAGAAACGACAAAAAATTGTGTTTTTATCGCCATACCACCATTTTTAAGGCCATTTTTTGACCTTCAAAAAAATCTTGCACCCCCCCAGAATTTTCTTGCTGCCTCACGTATGCATACCACCATTTTTAAGGAAATTTTTTGACCTTCATAAAAATCTTGCACCCCTTCCCCCCAGAATTTTCTTGCTGCCCACGTATGGTCTAGATGAGCACCAAATCCTAATTAAATATACTGTCCGACCAGCTTAGGAATATATTAATGAGCGCACAGCGTGGTATTGTTTTACTACTGTATTTCAAGTGTGTGTTAATGAGGTACGGAATAGCTTACAGTATTCCACTTTGTTGCATTAGTTTAGTGCGCAGATATAAATGTCTTCTATAGTCAAAGTAGACCAAATGGCCCATTGTGCGGATCATGCATGCTTCATAATAGCCGGCTAGGTTATGATGAGACTTCCGGGAGCATGATATGTAAGACCATGGTCAGTCTTACACAACAGATCTTAACTCTCACCTACCATACGTACCTTAGATGGTGTATGATTGCTGGAAACTAATCATTTTATCATGGTGCATGGGGTATATATACCCCATCTAAGTATCCGCCTACTTGATTAGTGCCTACCTACTTATACATATTACGAACCCACCAACTAATAACAGGAATATAAACACATATTATGGCAAGAGAAACGACATTAACACATAAACCCCATTTAATCAAGTCTTTGTTTTTCAAAAACCACATTAAGGATTTGATCAATATTGACGTTATTCGTGATTATGCCGCCGAAACAACGAAAGTCCGCAAATGATTCTATTTCTTGCCCATGTTTAGTTTGCAGCGGAAACGTTAGTGACAACGATAAAACGGCTATTCTTTGCGAGTTGTGCGATGGATGGGTTCATTCTAAATGCGTTCATTTACCGTCGGCCGTCTTAGCCTATTTTAAAAGTCCTGATTATACGAAATCTGACTACGCATTTCCGTTCTATTGCTCGAACTGCAACCCTATTCGCGTTCAGATGAAGGATTTACCAGCCAAAGCTGTTATCACGGATCAAAGGTTGTTAGCCCTTGAAGACAAGATTGCAAATCTGGTCGAGACAGCCAAGAAACCAGCCTTTCCGTTTCCACCTCCGAACTTTGCTGTCCCCACGCCAGGACCTGATTTACAGCTCTTTGTGAAAGATGCTTTGGAAGTCGAATCGAAAAAACCAAATGCAGTCTTGTTCGGCTTAGGCGACACGGACGACGATCTGGATGCAGTAAGAAGATTAGTTTCAGAAAATGGTAACGAATATCTTAATTTGAAAACTGATTCTATAATTCATGTATTTAGAGATGGTCCTGCATATAATAACAAACCGCGTTTCTTGAAAGTCATATGTTCTAATCCTCAGGCTAAGAAAGATTTTATATCTATGATAAATAAGTACTTAAAAACTGATGGTTTACGTGCTCGTCCTGATTTATCTTATCTACAACGTCAACGCGCCCGCGAGCTCCGTGAAAAATATAATGATTTGCCTGATAAGGAAGGTTATTACATCGATTACAAGGCCGATTGTATTAAAAAACGCAGAATTGATTCTCTTACATTTAAACCAAGATCGAACATTGCTGACTGCTAGGGATTAGGCTGTGTAAATTCTCTAAAGGCTACTTTAATTAATGTTCGTAGTATAAACAATAAAACTGTATTTTTGGATTCGATTCTTGAAAGGTACGATTTTGTTTTTATTACCGAATCATGGCTCAACAAAGATACTCCCGATGGTAGCGTTTTCTATAATTCAGACTTTCAAGTTTTTCGAAAGGATAGAGCTTATAAAGGCGGTGGTGTTTGTGCTTTGGTTAGAAAATCTATAAAAGTTAGCATTTTTAGTTTTCCAAACGAATATAGCATGGCTGAATCCTTAGTTCTAGATCTCTTTTTTAAAAACACTGTTCTGAGAATAATATTAATTTATCGTTCTCCTCATTACGACTTCAACCAAACAAAAACGGTTTGTGAGCTCATTGATTATTGTCTTCGAGACAACTATCCTACTGTGCTCCTAGGTGATTTCAACTTTCCGTCAATTAATTGGTCTGAAACCAAAATTCCATCTGACAAAAGCTCACGTCTTTTCTGGATTACTGTAACTAGTCATAATTTTTATCAATTAGTTACCGAGCCTACTCGTTCTGATAACATTTTAGACCTTATTTTTGTTAACAACATGAGCTTATGTTTTGATATTTCTGTATTACCACCATTAATGGGCACATGTGATCACAGTCAGATTGATTTTAAATTTCTAACAAATTTTGAGAAATCAAGAAATATTGAAAAAATTAGAGATTTTAATCGTGGAAATTACGTTGATTTTGCCACTTACCTTGATTATATTAGTTGGGAAGAAGCTTTCTTTGACTGCACAAATATAGATGAATTTTATAAAAAATTCCTGTGTATTATAAATGAAGGTGTATGTCTATTTATCCCTTTCAAAAGCAAATCACCAAAAAGATACCCTCTAGTCATAAAAAAATTACAGCGAAAAAAGTTAAACTTGTGGAGAAAGCTCAAAAAATTTAAAACGTCTCAATTAAAGCATGAATACAAACAAATTACTGCTTCTTTAGAAAGTGCTGTTCATGAGCATTACTGTAAAAACGAACAAAAACTCGTTGAAAAGTCAAACGTAAAGAAATTTTACAGTTACGTTGGTAAACGTTTACAGGATAAAACGCGTTCTCCACCCCTAAAGGATGAAAACGGTAAATGCATTTTTGGCGAATCTAAAAAAGCTAATCTACTTAACAATTTATTCTCTGATGCTTTCACCCTCGATAATGGCATTTTACCTGATTTACCTACACCCTTTACAGAAAGTATTATTGATCATATTTCGTGTGCGGAAGACGATATTATAGCTGCTATAAAAGGTTTGTGTTCTTCACCTTCAAGTGGACCTGATGGGCTTCCAAGTATTCTTTTCAAAAAATTAGCTTATTCTTTGAAAACTCCTTTGAAAAAAATTTTTCTAGTATCCTTACTGTCTGGAACCTTACCCAAAATTTGGAAAACTGCTTTTGTAATTGCAGTCTTAAAGAAAGGCGATGCATCTTTATCTTCTAATTATCGTCCGATTTCTTTAACTTGTGTTAGCTGCCGAATTCTTGAAAAAGTCTTGAAAACTCAGTTAATGGATTATGCTAAAAGAAATAACTTGATTTCGTTTGAACAGTTTGGTTTTCTTCCTAAAAAATCATGTGAATTGCAACTCTTGTGCTATTTAAATAAGATAATTAACAATGTAGACAATAAAGAGCCCATGGACGCTATATACTTGGATTTTGCAAAAGCGTTTGATTCCATCTCTCACAGTAAACTGGTTCTCAAATTGTCAAAATACGGTATTCAAGGTTACGTACTTAAATGGATTAAAAACTTTCTTAGTAATAGGACTCAGAGAGTTAGAATCGCTAAAAATTTCTCAAATGAGACCTGTGTTTTTAGTGGTGTACCACAGGGCAGCGTCCTGGGTCCAATCTTATTTCTGTTCTACATAAATGACATTACATCTTTACTAACTGATCATTATTCTAACATGCTTATTTTTGCAGATGATATTAAGATTTATGCAAAGTCTGAGCACTTTTTCCATCTTCAAAAATTGCTAAATCGAATTTCTGAATGGTCAGATTTTTGGCAGCTTTCTTTATCCTTACCAAAATGTCAGGTCCTTCATTTTGGTCATAATAATTCTCGAATGGTTTACACAATAAATAATAGCCTCGTCTCAACCTCAAAATCCCCTGTAAAAGATTTAGGCATATTAATTGATGAAAAACTCAATTTTACTGCTCACATAAGCAAACTTGTGAAGCAGGCCTTTCATCGCATGTCACTTATTTTTCGCTGTTTCAAAAGTAAGGATTTGACACTTCTCACAATGGCCTATAAAACTTATGTACGGCCTCTTTTAGAATATTCGACCTCTGTTTGGTCACCACATACAAAGCAAAATATTCGTAACATTGAAAAGGTTCAACGATACTTTACTAAACGTGTCTTAGGGTGCCGTTATCCAAACATCATGTCTTATCAGGATCGACTTCAGGTATTGAATCTGGAATATCTAGAGAATAGAAGGTTATTGTACGATTTAACTATGGTATACAAAATGTTTCATTCTGCAGTTGATGTTAATGTAAATGACTTCTTCACATTATCAGACAACAACACTAGATCCACCAACACATTAAAATTAAAAGTCACTGCTCTAAAATCTAACTTGAAGAAATATTTTTTCAGTCACAGAATAATAAATGTTTGGAATATGCTCCCCGAATCAGTGGTAAACGCTTCCAGTAGTAATATGTTTAGGCTAAAATTAGAAAATCTAAAAATGAACTATGGAGAATAAACCTTAGTCATAAGTAAGAGCACTGCCTTTATGACCTTGCACAGCAATGTTTCTTCTTGGTGCGAGCTGTATTCGCATTATTGCTTTAATGTCTTTATTCTGTATTCTACATTTTCCGCGACTGTACATTTTTCTCTTCGTTAATGTTTTCTGATGACGTATTTTCGCTGTTGCAATAAACTTTAAACTTAAACTTTAAACTTTATTTTCCTTACATTCCTCCCCTTTACATTGATTGTTCGGCTGAGGAGAAGTGTTAGCTGAATTCCGAGTATTATTTATTTTTGTCGTCAGTTTGAAATTTTAAAAGCAAAAATTCCCCGGTGGCGACATAGAGGCAGAATATGGAAAACTGGGCATAAGAAGTAGATAAAATATTGATTAAATATGCATAGATGCATACTAATTAACAATTGAGAAATATGCGTCCTTTTTGACCTGAGCGCTGGTCCACTTCAGCTCCCAGGGTGGTATTCACACCTGGGCGTGGGAGGGGGGGGGGTTGGGGGGTATGCACCCCCAGAAACCAAAATACCCCCACCAGAAATCAAAATGCCCCCCAGAATTCAATTTATGAAAATTTTTTCGTTTTTTTCGCAATTTTTTGATGCCAATGGGTAGTACTTGATGAGAAACGTCGAAAAATGGTGTTTTTATCGCCATACCACCATTTTTAAGGCCATTTTTCGACCTTCAAAAAAATCTTGCACCCCCCAGAATTTTTATTGCTGCCCACGTATGGTGGTATTGTGCGATTCCTTGCCAATTCAAGGCTCTGGTCCACTCCAGCTCCCTAAATTGCATAGGAACTCACAACAATGCGATTGGTGCGGCATAAGTTGCCTCTGCCAATAGGACGTCGACAATAGCATGGCATAATTTGCCTCTGCTATTTGCTACTTGTACTGCATCACGGCATAATGCACTTCTGATGCACTGGCAACATAACATATTACAAGATTAAATAATTAAATATAGGTATGGGTACGCATCATGCATAAAAAAACCAAAAATTTAGTACTCAATACTGCCATCGCTCATGGCGTCTGCATCTTCTAATATGTCGCGTTTTTCACCCTGAAATGGACGATTTTGATTCAAATGGGTGACCCAAATCCGTCGACATCCCGCCAATTTGTGAATAGTGGCATTTGGGGGCGTACACAACAAACTTTGTATGGACCGAGCCAGCAAGAATGGAATTTCAATGTGGCTCGGGCATTTCCGCTAAAGCACTAATTGGCCCAGATGATAACAAGGCGTCAGTTTTTCCGTGCAATTTTGACAATCGTATTGCTCCTTTTGCCGTTGCTGGGCTCCTCTGGGCAGCGTCAATGGCAAATTGGCATGCCAGACGTAAATGACAATGGATTTCTTGGACAGAGGGAGCCTCTGGTTTGTCAAGCGTATCAGCATCTAGGGCTTGCTCTATTGGAAGCTTCGCCTGGTGCCCATAAACAAGGTAGTAGGGCGTGTATCCTGTGCTGGCGTGTTGGGTGGTGTTGTCGGCAAAGGTGACAGCCGGCAGGAACCGATCCCACTCATTCTGCTTGTCCCGAATGGTTGTGGTCAGCATGGTCTGCAGCGTATGGTTGAAACGTTCCACCAATCCGTTTGTCTGAGGGCAATAGGCCATCGAGGTTATGTGCCACACCTGGTATAGCCAGCAAACCTGAAAAACAACAGTGACAAAGCCTGCGCCGCGATCCGATTGGACAACCTTGGGCGCCCCAAAACGCAAAATGATGCGCTCCAGGAAATGTTCTGCAATGGTTGTGGCTCGGATGTCTACGGAAGCCACGGTTTTGGCCCATTTTGTCATCCAATCTATAAAATCTAAAATATTAATTTTTCCATGGGCCGTTGGCAGTGGTCCCATGGTGTCCATAACCCAATGCTGCATAGCAGCAGCTGCTGGAATAGAGTGAAGGGGTTGGACGGGTAAAAAGTAAGTTATGGGTTGACGTTTCTGGCAGGGTAAACACCACACCTGGTGGCGTGGGGTTTGGGGTATGCACCCCCCCAGAAACCAAAATACCTCCCCCCAGAAATCAAAATACCCCCCCCAGAATTCAATTTTTGAAAATTTTTTTCGCTTTTTTTGCAATTTTTTGATGCCAATGGATAGTGCTTGATGAGAAACGTCGAAAAATGGTGTTTTTATCACCATACCATCGTTTTTAAGGCCATTTTTTGACCTTCAAAAAAATCTTGCACCCCCAGAAATTTCTTGCTGCCCACGTATGGTAAACACTCCCTACAATAGTTTTGAAAAATGAGCTTGTTAAGCGAGAGTTGTAAACCAAGAGAAAAACTTAAAGTTTAAACATACCATTAAATTATGAAGAGAATTATAAAATATTTTAAACTAGAAGAAAATGAAAAAGGTGGGATTTCAGTAAATTAAAACAAATTTAGAGGATATGATGAAACATTATTGTTGAGAATAGGACGATCACGTGCTATGTATAACGACTCCTTGATTAAAAGATCAAAAGAGTTGGATGCTCGACTAATAACCTTGAAGCAATCTGATGTAATTGAATGATTGCTATTTGAGACATGTTTGTGAATAGCAGATAAGCTATCACCCTGAATTGGCTTTCCTGTAGCAAATGAGATGCCAGTATGTTCTGCAATTCTACTCCCAAAATGTCGGCGAGTTTCGCCAATGTAACTAGCCATACAGCTAGAACACGTATACTTATATACTAAATTTGAGAGTAGCTTAGCAGGTACAGCATCCTTGTTCTTGAAAAACCGGCTTATACACATGACAGGTTTGTAAACAAACCTTACTCTAATCTGAGGGTAAAATGCAGATATAAGCTTTAGAATTCTGCTGCGTACATTGTAGCCATGCACACCAGTATAAGGCAAAACAAGAGAATAGCATAATTTATCACAACCGACTTTTATTTCATCACTCTTATTATACACCTTTGTCATAAAGTCTGATATGACCTTATCAATCAAGCCAAGGGGATACTCATTTTGCAGTAGAGTCTGCTTCAGCTTGTCAATATCAGAGACAAAAGTCTGATATGAGTTACAAATCATGTAAATGCGACTCACAAGTGTCCTTATTAAACCAACTTTATAGGCAAAAGGAATGAAGCTAGACAATTTGGTATAAAGGCCAGAAAATGTAGGTTTCTGATATGATGATGTCACAATATCATCGGACTTCCTTTCAACAAGAACATCAAGGAAATTTAATTTCTTGTCACATTCAGTTTCAAATGTAAACTTCATATTAGGATGTTGCTGATTCATGTAATCACAGAACTTAGTAGGCTGATTTCTGTCAGAAAACACTACAAATGTGTCATCAACATAACGTACATAAAACTTGGGTCTGATCTTTATATTGCAGTCTCTGAGCCACTTTGTTTCATGATAGCTCAAGAAAATGTTGGCAAGAACTGGGCCAAGCGGATTACCCATAGCAACACCATCTATCTGTTGATAGATTTTACCATTACACGTAAAGTAACACTCTTTAACTGCAAGTTCTAGAAGCAGTTTGAATTGATGACAATTCATGTTATTTACTAACATGACATTTTGATCATCAAATAGTTTCCTAATACATATATCAATAGTCTCATTGAGTGGAATATTAGTGAACAAGCTTTGAACATCAAGACTAGCCATAAAATGATGGCTTTTGAATGTAAAAGCCTTAAGTCTTGTCAGGAAACTACCAGTGTCACATAAAGTGTATTCATTTGTACTTATGTCTTGCAGGATCGGCACAAAATACTTAGCCAACTTATAAGTTGGAGTGTTGATGGCTGACAAGATCGGTCTTAGAGGTACATCTCTCTTATGGGTCTTAGGTAAGCCATATAGTCTGCCATAACTGCATCCTACAGGATTTATACTTTTATACACATCAGCAGATAGTCCATTTTGCTTATGAACCTTCAGTATACGGGCTGATATGCGTTTCTGAACTGAGCGTATAAACTGACAAGGATTACAGTCAATGACTTTGAACTTTGAGATATCATTCAAGACATCATTCAACTTCCTGATGTAGTCATCTTTGTTCAAAATTACAACTTGGTTACCCTTATCTGCTTTTAGGACAATGATATTCTTGTCTTTTGACAGATTACTGAGGATTTCATAGTCACGCTTTGATAGATTATCACAATGCTTCTTATCATAATTAAAGTATGAGCTAAGAGCAATGTCACGCAATTGATTCTTGATCATTTGCATTTTTACATTATCACACTTAAAGGCAGTTTGTTTATTGAGGAAACCCATCAGTTTCTCAAAAGGCAGCAAATAATCACCATATTCGATCTTCCTAGGTGTAATAGAGTACTTCATACCATAAGACAAGACAAGCTTCTCATGAGCTGTCAAAACTCGGTTACTTAAATTAACCACAACCTTGTCAGGATCGATACTATTAACACTTTTATGCATAAGCAAGTTTTTTACCTTCTTGCTATGCAACTGTCTAACATGGTTGAGAGATTTAGACACATTGCGTCTAATGTATGTTAATGATACCTGAGAATCCAGCCAGGATAATCTTGAATCAAACAAGGTTATCTGTGCCTTCAAATCTCTTAGGACTCTTTCTACCTCTTTGATTTTACCTTTCAATTCCTCATTTAGCAAAAGCCTCTGGCATGTTATGTAACACTTAGAACGCTTAAGCATTCTATTAGAAACCTTGAAAGCCAGAAATTTAGGAAGTAAATCATTATCAATGCATTCCTTAAGAAATGCAACATCCAACTGAAGCTTATCATAGCGAAGTTGAAGCTTCTCAACTTTTCTCAATAGCAACACAACTCCATGATCATACTTATTCTTCAAATATGTGAATATATTTAGCTTTAAACAAATCTTGAAAAGAAAAGCAAGAATAAAGAAAAACTTTTTAAGTCTAAAACTCACCAGGCCCTCCAACCCGCCCTTACCTCCTCCCATCCTAGATGTTGTAGCAGTAATAGAAGTTATCTGACTAGCTGAAGTTGTTTGATTGACAGGCGATTTTCTCCCATTATGCCTCACTTGACCAAAAATATTCGGAAAATTGACTTCAGTAGCAGAGGGGGAAGCAATCTGACCAACCAAGGCTACTGGAGTAGGGTGTGATTCGCTCCCATTGTTCCTCCATTGTTTATCGACTCTACCACATTGAGCTGACGTTTCGACCAAATCTTTGGCCATCTTCAGAGCAAAACTGTAGAAGCGACTGTGCACTAGGTAATAGTTTTGAAAAATGAGCTTGTTAAGCAAGAGTTGTAAACCAAGAGAAAAACTTAAAGTTTAAACATACCATTAAATTATGAAGAGAATTATAAAATATTTTAAACTAGAAGAAAATGAAAAAGGTGGGATTTCAGTAAATTAAAACAAATTTAGAGATATGATGAAACATTATTGTTGAGAATAGGACGATCACGTGCTATGTATAACGACTCCTTGATTAAAAGATCAAAAGAGTTGGATGCTCGACTAATAACCTTGAAGCAATCTGATGTAATTGAATGATTGCTATTTGAGACATGTTTGTGAATAGCAGATAAGCTATCACCCTGAATTGGCAGAACATACTGGCATCTCATTTGCTACAGGAAAGCCAATTCAGGGTGATAGCTTATCTGCTATTCACAAACATGTCTCGAATAGCAATCATTCAATTACATCAGATTGCTTCAAGGTTATTAGTCGAGCATCCAACTCTTTTGATCTTTTAATCAAGGAGTCGTTATACATAGCACGTGATTGTCCTATTCTCAACAATAATGTTTCATCATATCCTCTAAATTTGTTTTAATTTACTGAAATCCCACCTTTTTCATTTTCTTCTAGTTTAAAATATTTTATAATTCTCTTCATAATTTAATGGTATGTTTAAACTTTAAGTTTTTCTCTTGGTTTACAACTCTCGCTTAACAAGCTCATTTTTCAAAACTATTAACTAGTGCACAGTCGCTTCTACTCCTACAATATTTAAATATATCAGAACGCAACCCCGGCCAAAAAACGTTCTTTAGCTTTCTCATAAGTACGCTGAAAAGCTAAATGTCTGCTGGTGGCGTCATCATGCAATGCCTGGAGCAGCGTGGGAATCAACCTCTGGGGGACGGCCACCAATGGTTTGGCATTTGGATCCTTTTGATATTTTAGGACACTGTCATTTTTGAGTAGATAATTCTTGGCGGCGTCCCACTGCTCCACGTTCATGTGTGACGGCATCTGTTGAGCCTGTAATAAACAAAAAATGGCACCTAAGAACGCATCATGTCTCTGCATACTTATTAGGTTAGCAGCATCTCCACCGCAGCACACCTGCTTTGCATTTATGGCTGCTCCTGTGATAACGGGAGCAGCAGGCAAGCGTGAAAGCGCGTTGGCATTTGCATTTTCACGACCCTTGCGATAAACAATTTCATAGTTGTACTCCTGCAATAAGACCCAACAAACGAGTCTAGAAGGCGCCAGTAGTAAGACCTGGCACTCTAGATCGCCACCCATGGATTCGAACCTAAGAGCAATTTGCATTTGCACTTAAGTGCAAATTGCTTCAGTGGCACCCCTGAACGCTACATACGCGCTACTGCCATATAATTAATGGTAGTGTAAACAATGTATGGTCCTTCAACAGGTCACCTACTGGTCATGCAACTGGTCATTTAATGGTCAGAAAAAACAGAGGACATTAAATGCCATATAATTAATAGTAGTGTAAACAATGTACAGCCATCACCACCACCGTCACCTACTGGTCATCTAACTGGTCATTCAATGGTCAGAAAAACAGAGGAAATGCACAGAATTTTTCAATCGATTTTAAGGTACCATTTGCAAGGTACCTATAGAGTGTAAAGTGGAGGACCTAGAATTACCTACTGGTCATCCAACTGGTCATTTAATGGTCAAGAAAAAACAGAGGAAATGTACACTCGATTTTGAGGGAGCAAGCTACCTATCAGTGTAAAGTGGAGGACTACCTAAATACCTAAGGGGGGGGGTGCGGCCATCCCACCGTTCTACACTTGGTTATATCTCTAGTGAATTTACATGTACTTTAAAATAAACTTATGTACCTTATCAATTTACTATTGCAAATATCAGCTTGTTAGTAATTGAACAAAATTTTAATTTGCATTTAGAAATTTTAACGTAAAAGTCAAAGTAGGATCTTACTTAAACAATTAACGTACATGAATTAAAATTAATTATATGACTCACATTTAAGAATTCAGCATCAATTTATCCATTTTCATAGTCATAACAAGGCCAACCACTTCTCGTGATTTTTTTACTTAAACAATTAACGTACATTTAGCGTTATGTTCAGCAGCCAAGCGATAGCATTTGGTAGCGTGGATTTAGCAGCGTTATGTTCAGCAGCCAAGTGATAGCATTTGGTAGCCTGCATTTAGCAGCGTTATGTTCAGCAGCCAAGCGATAGCATTTGGTAGCCTGCATTTAGCAGCGTTATGTTCAGCAGCCGAGCGATAGCATTTTGTAGCCTGCATTTAGCAGCGTTATGTTCAGCAGCCAAGCGATAGCATTTGGTAGCCTGCATTTAGCAGCGTTATGTTCAGCAGCCGAGCAATAGCATTTGGTAACGAATCAAACGTTTTAATACCAAAGGCGCTGAGTACAGAATTAGGTTCCCGAATACTAACGAATTGGATAATTTTGATTATCAATTACAACTAATTTTTGATCATGCTGTAAACACCATTTTGTCACAAACAGATCCCAATGCATTAGTGGGTTTGCAAATGATGCACTCAAATTTGAGTATGCCTATTCTATTACATTTTTGAAATCGCTAAAATATTACTGGAGAAATCATTTTGAACCAAATTGATTGCATATTGCAATCCAATCGAGAAGTTAAAATAGATTCAGACGATTCAATTATCAAAATTATCTCAGTTACACCACCAACTGGATCTGGAAGATTTTCTAAACAAATTTTGCATGAAAACTTTCTAAACTGAGCACACGGAGGCTGTTTTATAAAAATAAACAATGATGATGATTTGTGCCTGCCAAGAGCCCTGGTTGTTGCTAGGGCCTGCTTACATAAGGACGATCCTGCGTATCACTGGAATACAATACGAAAGGGTGATTCGATTTGATGCAAAATGCAAAGGATTCGAGCTCTTGAGCTCTTGAATTGATGCACTTGGCGGGCCTTAAAAGCCATGTAGGACCAAACCTGGGCGTGGGGGGGGGGGTTTGAGGGGGTATGCAGCCCCCAGAAACCAAAATACTCCCCCAGAAATCAAATATCCCCACCCAGAATTCAATTTTTGAAAATTTTTTTCGTTTTTTTCGCAATTTTTTGATGTCAATGGATAGTGCTTGATGAGAAACGTCGAAAAATGGTGTTTTTATCGCCATACCACCATTTTTAAGGCCATTTTTCGATCTTCAAAAAAATCTTGCACCCCCCCCCAGAATTTTCTTGCTGCCCATGTATGATGTAGGACCATGTGATATTCCTGAGCTGATCAAATTGCAAGAGGCAATGCCATTGTATCAAATTAAAGTGTTTTTGAGGGGCAATGCAGACAATCTGCTTTTTGAAGGTACATCCCTATATATTGTTTTACTTATATTTTTAATTTTATATATTTAATGATTTTAAGGACCTATAAAAACCGACAAAGTGATGCACTTGTATCAACATGATAATCATCATACAGTTATTGGCCGAATCCGAGGTTTTTTCACAATGGCTTACTTTTGCGAGGATTGCAATGTTGCCTATAATAATAGAGAAGATCATTGGTGTGCCCTAAAATGTCCATGCTGCTATTACTCGCCGGCATGTACAAGATACCAAACTTTGACCTGCTCAAATTGCAATCGCTTCTTCTACAGCTATAAGTGCTTCAAAAATCACCGACGAATTTATAGATCACAAAGTAAAAAGGGACTTGTAAGCAGTTCTATTTGCATGCGTGTAAAGCGTTGCAAACAATGCAGTAAACACATTAGAGGACCAAGGAAGAAGAACAAAAAACACAAATGTGGTCAATTCTATTGTCATGTTTGCAGGGATGAGGTCCCAATGAAAGGTTTTTTATTACATTTTTTCTGTATTTTCATTTTATTTATGATTTTCATAATTTCAGACCATTTATGCTATATGCAAAAAATTACAAATGAAGAGGAAGAGAACATAATTGATCCTGGTTACGTGGACAGCAATAAGCGAAGTAAATGTGAAAAAGAGGAGTTCATTACAACTTTTGTGTTTTTTGACATAGAGAGCACGCAAGAGCGGGTTTTGAAGGATGAGGATTATGGACCCGAGCTTGAACATGTGCCAAATTTGATTGTTGCACATCTGGCCTGCGATGCTTGTTGTAATAATGACTTAGACTTTGAATGTTGGCACTGCAGAAAGCGGAAACATGTTTTTTGGGGTGATCAATGTATAGACAAATTTTGTGCATTATTATGTTCAATGAAACACGTTACGGCTATTGCGCATAACATGAAGGATTACGATGGACAATTCATTCTACAGTTTTTTCACAAGCAGGGCGTTGCACTGCAAATCATAAGCAAAGGTAGGTAGTAAATTAGTTTTTTTAAAATTTTAATTGTTATTTAAAAGTTTTTATAGGACTCGAGCTCATGTCAATTACTTGTGGCACAATAAAATTTATTGATTCATACAATTTTCTCCCAATGAAACTGGCAAATTTACCAAAAACGTTTGGTATTGATGAAGTTTGCAAGGGTTACTTCCTACATGGTTTCAATATACGCAAAAATTGGGACTACAATGGCGCATGGCCTGATCAGTACTTCTACTTTCCAACCTCAATGAGATCTGACGAATATCAAAAGTTTCATAATTGGTACATGGAGCAGAAAGGAAAGGTATATGAAAGGTTTTTTCGAAAATCGTTTTCCAAAAATTATTAATCAAATTTAATTCGTTTCAGATGTTTAATTTTTGAGAGGAGATATTAAATTACTGTGATAGCGATGTTACAGTCTTGCGCCAATGCTGTTTGAAATTTCGAGATACGTTTATGTTGGGAACAACTGTAGACCCGTTTGAAAAATTGTTAACCATAGCCAGTGCTTGCAATCTTGTGTTTAGAAAGATATAGAGTTGACGGAATGTGCGGGAAGTGGGTGTTTGAATTTTATGGTTGCTTTTGGCATGGATGTCCACATTGCATGCCTAAGCGCTATAAGTTGAGCGCAAATAAGGCTTTCACTGCAAAGGAAGCATATGATCATACGAGGGAGAGGGCAAAGTTTATTGCGCAAGCAGGGTACACACTTGTGGAAATGTGGGAATGCAATTTGAAGAGGCAACTACTCACCAATTCCGAAATGAGGCGCTTCTTTGAAAATGTTGATACGGATGAATCGCCAATTAATCCATGAGATGGTGAGCAATTTTCTTATTGTTTTGCTTTTTTTACATATTCGATAATTTGTTTTATAGCATTTTACGGTGGAAGAACTAATGCGATTCAGCTGTACAAAAAGGTTAAACGAGATCTGAGTGGCGCTCCCATGGAAAAAATTGAATATATTGACGTGTGTAGTTTGTATCCATACGTGAATAAGTATGGAAAGTACCCAATCGGTCACCCCAAAATTATAACAGAAAATTTTGAAAACATAACAGTTAATAATCAGCCGTACAAAGGTTTGATAAAGTGTAAGATTCTGCCACCAAAAAACTTGTTTCATCCAGTTTTACCTTTTTGAATGGGTGGAAAATTAATGTTTCCGCTTTGTCAAACTTGTGCGATGTTGCAACAAAAAGAATCTTGCAAGCACAGCAATGAAGAATGTGCATTGACAGCCACGTGGGTCACGTTAGAAGTGTACAAAGCCTTGGAAAAGGGTTATAAGGTTGTACATTTTATTATTTTTTACTTGTTAATTTGTCAAATTTATTTTTTAATCCATTCAGATTTTGAAAATTTTCGAAGTTTGGCACTATGATAAAGTGGAGCAGTATGATTATAATGAGAATCCAGATGGCGGTTTGTTCACTGAGTACGTCAACACATTTATGAAGATGAAACTGGTAAAAATAAATTGTTTCAGGTAAATTATGTACTCTTTTTAAATTTACATTTTTTTCAAAAGGAAGCTGAGGGGTATCCTGCACACGCAAAAAGTGAGCAGGATAAGTGGGAATATGTTGAGTATACTGAACAACGTGAAGACATCAGCCTTGATCCGGACAAAATTGAAAAGAATTCAGGAAAACGCGCATTAGCAAAGCTGATGCTCAACAGTTTTTGGGGAAAAGTACAAACTTTACATTTTAAAAATTTTTAATAGCATTTTGAGTTTTTATATTTTCAGTTTGGCCAACAAAACAATTTGAGCAAGACCATATACTTTATGGATCCGGCCAAATACTACACCCATGTTTTTGATCCATCAAATGAAATTTTGGCTATACACGGTATTGGAGAGGAAATGGTTATGGTCAGTTATAAACAACATGAGGATTTTGTTGATGTAATGGGCAACACAAATCCTGTGATTGCTTCTTATGTTACAACACATGCGCGTCTCAAACTGTATTCTTACATTGAGAAACTTAATTGCCGTGTACTTTACTGCAATACTGATAGTATTATTTACATTTCCAACCCAAGTAACCCCCTTGAATACCGAGTCAATACTGGATCGTGCCTTGGCGATATGACAATTGAGTTACGTGAATACGGCAAAAATGCATACATCAATAAGTTTTGCAGTGGGGGACCCAAGAATTATGGGTATCGAGTCTGTGGTGCGAAAGATGGAAAGGAACATGTTGTACATAAAGTTTGAGGGATTACATTATCCGAATATGCCATTAGGCAAGTAAATCTGAAGTCGCTGATTCAATTGGTTTTTACATTTGTAAAGCAACACTGCACAAAGGAAATTACAATAACATTTAATCAAATTCATCAAAAAGGCATTTGTCAAAAAGTCATTTCTAAGATTGTTCCAAAAAAGTTTCGCATTGTATATGATAAACGTGTTATTTGTGATAATTTTAGTACTGTTCCATATGGTTGGCAAGATTGATCCTAAATTGCATTGTATTTAATGCTTATCATTTTTTTAGTATATACTGTTCCCCAAGTACACTTTGTAATTATTGTGTATTCTGTGTGTATATAAAGCAATGTTTGATAAATAAATTTTATTTTATCAAATATTTTATGCAACGATTGCTTTGAAATGAACAGATATGAGCATGCACAGCAAACAAAATCGAGTAAACAAATCACAAGCAAATAGGGAGTTTGGTTTGCTGGCAGAATCAGCATGTCTCATTTCATGCATTTTCAGCAAAAAATCTGATTTTAGTATTCAGGAAAAGTTATTTGAAATTTGTTATTGCAGTTAACAGAACACATATGCAAATGCGAGTTCAGAAAAAATGATCTGAATTAGGCTATTAAGAGATTTTTGGAAATATATGAGAATTATTTGCACATTTTGTACCTCTTTTATCTGGAAATTTGTAGCTTTTATGTTTTCTCATAAATAACTATTTTGCACCAACAAAGAACAAACAAGATTAGCAATAAAAGGTTCAAATTAAACATCGACAGTTCATTACTGCTTACTATAGCCTTATGACGCACCGTGTGAAAACAACACAAGAAGTTGAAAAGAATCAAAACTTACAATAGCACATATATTTATCGGACCACCCATAAAAACAGGAATCACCTACATCAGGCACATGGATGCAGTGTCGATAACCAAACTAATGACAATAGTCACGGTTTTTCTCCAGAACACACACTGGACTAAGCACCGGGCAACAGGCGGATTTTGAAAGATTAATGACAATCAAACAGCAGCAATAATAAAAAGAAATTGACAGAAAAGTCAAGCTTATCGGCATTGTGGCACTTCTCACGTGTTGGCCGCTGGGTAGTTCCGGTGTACAGTAGGCGGCAAGAGATCCTGAGAAGTGATCAGTTTCCCAGATTGCCCCCAATATGTAAGACCATGGTCAGTCTTACACAACAGATCTTAACTCTCACCTACCATACATACCTTAGATGGTGCATGATTGCCAGAAACTGACCATTTTATTATGGTGCATGGGGTATATATACCCCATCTAAGTATCCGCTTACTTGTTAGTGCATACCACACCTGGGCGTGGGGGGTTTGGGGGTATGCACCTCCCAGAAACCAAAATACCCCCCCTAGAAATCAAAATACCCCCAGAATTCAATTTTGAAAATTTTTTTGTTTTTTTCGCAATTTTTTTGATGCCAATGGATAGTGCTTGATGAGAAACGTCGAAAAATGGTGTTTTTATCGCCATACCACCATTTTTAGGCCATTTTTTGACCTTCAAAAAATCTTGCACCCCTAGAATTTTCTTGCTGCCCACGTATGGTGCCTACCTACTTATACATATTACAAACCCACCACCTAATAAGAGGAATATAAACACGTATTATGATAAGAGAAACAACATTAACACATAAACCGCATTTAATCAAGTCTTTAAATCCTATTTTCCTTACACTAAACATAGTGCTTGAAGATACAGGTACCTGGTTAGCACTGCAGATTGTATGTACATGTATGCACGGTGATGAGCAATTGGTTGACCCGAGCTACCCTTTGGATATCATATTGAGCACAACGTCAACTTTTTTTTTGTTGCTGGGAACGCCCTTATTTAGTGGGCGTGTCTGAAATCACCCTTATTGCACAACAATTGGTCGCAGTGGTAGTATGGAAAACCCATGCCATTCAAACCATAATTGCAAAATGCATTATAATGTATATTGGAATAAGTCCAATCATGAAGAAGGTACATAACGTACATATGTATAAGCATTGAATATGCGACTCAAGACCACCTGTGGCGGATAACAGGATCAAATTGAAAGGTTGCTTTATTTTATGGTTTCAGATTTAGTATGTGTATGTATTCCACAATTCGACAGATAATATACAGTGCAGGTTAGTATGACCTAGACTGTTGCATACAATGAGGCAACAAAGGGATAATAATAACAAATAGTAAATGACAGCATATTAATAAGTTGAGCTTTTCACAAATAAATTAAAGGTGAAGTAAATTGAAAACAGCAAAAGAATCATTTTTCGAATTTGGGAGCCATTTTTTAAATAATGGAATGGGGCTGTCATTGCAAAGTTTATGCTTAATTATTACCACTAGAGTAAAATCGAATGTACAAGTGTCACGAGCACACATGGGCGTGGGGGGATCTGGGGGGGGTCTGGACCCCCCCAGAAACCAAAAGACCCCCCCAGAAATCAAAAGACCCCCCCAGAAATCAATTTTTGAAAATTTTTTTCGTTTTTTTCGCAATTTTTTGATGCCAATGGATAGTGCTTGGTGAGAAACGTCGAAAAATGGTGTTTTTATCGCCATATCACCATTTTTAAGGCCATTTTTTGACCTTCAAAAAATCTTGGACCCCCCAGAATTTTCTTGCTGCCCACGTATGGTCACGAGCAAGAAACAAATAAAAATATACCAGCTATTACTAGTGAAATCAAATGTACCATTGTGGCGAGCAAAAAAAAATCAAACGACTATATTAACATTAGGTAATAGTAATATTAGGTCTCTCTACTTGCAAAATTATTTTGAGATAGCTACATACTTTTGGATAAAAACTTCAAAGTTTTTCACAATTTTGAAAGATGTATTTGAGGATAAAGAACATCATGAAAAATTTTTTGAGCAAAAAACGTTTACTTGCGTACTTTCAGGAGTAATTTTTAGTAGCCATTATACTGTTGTACATATATGCCAGAACCCTTATGCCTCTATATCCAAGTAAAAATCAATATTAGCAGCACTCCATAGCACATATAAATATAATGTATAATGTATGTACAGGCACGTAGCTGTGGGGGAATGTAAGGGGTGCGGACCCCTAAAATTCAGATAAATCGGATAAATGGGACTTTTCAAACATTATTTTGTACTATTTTTGACCTTTTTGGGCTTTGTCCCTCCAAAATTGGTGTTGTTCCCCAAAAGAGGACGGCCAGCTACGTACCTGCATATGTACGAATATAAACATCTCTGAGACGCTAAAGTGGCGATATGATTATACATCATCTTGCGGGGGTTTAACCTACCCTGAGAAATTTTTTTACTTCTCCTGGAATTCATGATCTTTAAAAAAATCGTTGAAAAGGATCTTTTCCAGGGATTTTTAGATATCTCTTTTGCTCAAAAGATTCAAAATTTTGGCAGTCATCTTTGGTAAAATTTTGTTTAATTTATTTGAATCTCTTGAAAACTTCATGTTTTTACATTCTAGAAAGATTGAGTATTATGAGAAACATCAAATTCGAAGTCTTTGATGTGTATCCAAAGCTTTGAGCCCAAAACAAAGCTCAATGTTGCTGCCAATATTCATGACTTTTGTCGGGGATACCGTCATCACCTATAAATTTTCATGAAATTTCACCTTATCATTTCATACAAACAACTTAAAATTCCTCCAGATTGTTAAACCATATGTATGTATTTTTTAATATCCTACCTAAACATTATTGCAAGAAAAGTTAAGCATGCGTAAGAGAGGACGATTTCTTTACATAAAGAAAATGTGATTATGGTCATATTTTAAAGCTTAGAAATCAAAGCAAAATACGCGTACAAATATAACAAGTCAATCCATTCAAAACATTATCACATTCAATTAGGCAAAAAGTTTTATGCATGCGCCATGTCTTAGAAAGTCAACTGTTGAAAAACTTAATAGTTTAGCACAGGTCAGTGTTTAACCCTTAATTTACCATGTGTTTCCAGCAGTCGTTTTCACCATCTACTCGATTTTAGATCGAATCAATAAAATCAGATAAAAGTATATAAATTTGAAAGCCCTTGTTCTCCTGATTCCAAAAATATATTTTTCCCTTCACAATTTTCACTTTTCGTTGAGAAAAAAGGGAAAAACTATAACTAAAAAACCAACATGGCAGCCTACGGCACATTTGAAAAAAAATCGATACGTCGGCATTCCGTAGCTCATCATAATGCTGCATTGAGCAAAGCGCGATACAGCATGACTATTACAGTCTACAGAGTCAATTTAGATTCCTGCATGCACAGTATTAGGTACATAGGTGCATTATGTGCATACATATTTGAGTTTTACCTATGTATATGCCTACCATTAAAATTTCAAAAAATATTGAATTTCTAAATAAACAAAGCCTTCTACTCCATGAAACTCATAGAAAACGTGTAAAACAAGGAAAAAGGAGGATAGATGATGTTTCACGGCACAAAAATGAACTTAAAATGAAAAAATCAAGAAAAACCAGCATACTCAACCAAAAATCGAGTACACGGGAAATTAAGGGTTAAGGAATCAATAAAGCAGATAATTTTCCTGTCCTTAAATTGGAAACGTGATTCTTTTATGCTTGTGTCCTGCAATTTTACTTAAAGGCTTTGAGTGAAATTTCAAAAATTTTAATATTCTAACAATCTTAAAATTAACCACATAAGATTATTCATTAACATAATCAAACATTTAAAACTATCATCTTTGTTCAAAATTCTGACAGAAAGTTCTAGAAGCCCCAAATTACTGTTTTTATGGTGATCTAGAGTCGGCGGAACCCAAACTTTCCCAAAAACAGTCAAAACTATATCCAAAAAATTTGCCCTTTATGTGCTAAATGGCGTTTTTTCGGCGTTTTACCCTCTCTACTTTTATTTAAAATACTTTTGATGCAACTTTTTTCAAAAAATATTGAGATTCTCAAAAATTTTGTGTGAAAAAAAGATTTAATTTCTTTAACTTAAGCAAAAATCTGGCGCAAAGTGCCAGAAAATTTATGCAATCCAGCCACGGAGCTTGATTTACTGCTCGATTTCCTTTACTTGTTTATAGCATTGACGTGGAATGTCAGAAATTTTTTAAAAATTATGCTCTTAAATAGACCACTAATAGAGTAAATAAATGTAATTAATAGGTACTATTGTAGATATCACTCTACATCCTGTTTCGCCGCGTTGGTTCAATGCAAAATTCCATTTGTTTTGCGCTACGTTGTACAAACGTTTCCATGACTGTTTTGCCCAGATGTGCATTTTTGTGCTTAATTTCCATATGCACGTACGCAACCGCTAAGTGATACGCTATAGTGTGTTGCCCAGGACCACCTCCCCTATATAAATTATCATATTTTGATTTCCTTTCCCATACATATTTTCAATAAAAATCCGGGATAGGAAAATGGGCACTCGGGCTTAATGCGACTTGAGTACAAATTGGTACGTGTGCTACCATATCTTATGTGTGCTTAAAGGCATATGTTTGTGTCTTATTTTTGTGCCTATTTTGTTTGTACATTCTTTACCGTAAGCTTTGCCCATAGGCCTATTGTTATTCTCATAGATCCATTCCGCGTTTCTTTGTTCATCTGTCTACACCTCTTTTTGTGTCTCATTTAAAACTGCGTGCAAGGGCAGTTTTTGGCATTATTTTTGGCATTATTACGAGTTTGTACGATTTTCAGAAGTCTTCTTAGACTCAGCTTTTTTGCCAGCCCATCTGTGCTGTGCCCCTTTTTTCCTGTGTGGCTGCAGAAATCTTGTCGCGCATTGGGCAAGTTCTTTTGCCCGTGCGCCTTTCTTATATTATTTGTGCGCCAATTGGTATTTATTTGTATGCCTTTGGTGGGGCTCTGTGCCCTTGTTAAATATATTCTTTGATTTTAACTGATTAGCGTAACACAACAGTCGGCAGCATGCATCCTTCATGCTGTTGCATTTTTATTGCTTCACAATTTTCTGTCCAAAAATATTGTAAAAATTAATTATTTAATAAACAATGTTGGGCTCAGTTGAATTTCCGTTCTGTTGAATTCTGTCCTTGTGCTACACTATACTTAGGAACCCTCAATATTTTCAAGCACTGGAATTTGGTCCCAAAACAAGTTGAATAATAATCTTTTTGAGCCCTCAATTAGGTTTCTGGGGAACTTACATTATTTAGGTACTTAATTTCAAAGGGGTTGAGTAAGTAAGTTTCACTAGGTGTGTGTGTAGAGGGCCGGGCTACCTTGATAGGCTGGGCCCCTTACCCCCAAGTTGCCGGCTAGTGATCGACCCCTAAAAAGGTTGAGAGCCCCCATGCAAGCGCATAAGCTTAACCTCCAGGCATTAAGTAAGCCCATAAACATAGGGTTTGCTCTACGTTTACACTATCCGGCGCCAAGTGCCGGAAAAATCTGAGGACACTGTCAACAAACATTGCTAATTATGTAAGCTTTCTTTATCTCATCAACTATTATGAGCCAATGTGGGCCGCCTCTGTCCCCTTAAATATGCTACTGCTGTGTATAAAGGTTTTATCAGGCCGGGTACACTTTTCAATCACATTTATTTTATCCTTTTCTGAATTTTCAATGCAATTCATGTCATAAAAAGTGATCATAAAGTTTTTATACATGAAATTACGCTAGTTAACGATTTTCACAGAACTGATCTTAAATTTTAATAAGAGCCAAAAAGTGATGTCAAAAGGCGGCTGGAAACATTGTTGTCTAGTTTGAGAATATAATTTTTGAAGGTTGCATATAAACTGAATAAACCGTTGAGTTTGAACAATCAGTAAAAATAAAATTAGTGTCCACTAAAATGAGCAGCAAATATTTGAAGTTCGCACAGCGTAGGCAGAATAGCAGGATACTGAAGCTTTTGCGCACTATTGGCATGAAGCAGCTGGCATTGGAGGCTTTATCTGGAAAACAAATGAAGAAAATTTTTGTCTTGTGGCAACAAAAAAAGTAAAAGAGGTATTTTCATTGAACAATTTTGATTAATGAATAACCACACAAATAAGTAATTAAAATTACTCATTCTTTGTATTTGCATCTTAACAAAATACGGAGATATTAAACATGTCGACACTGCCAAAAATTTTCAGTAGTTTTGATTATTTGTTTAAGTCACATTTTTGTCTAAAAAAATTTTCATTTAAGCCAGGAAATAATATTTAAAACGATAATCTATTTTTAGCAATCATAGGAGTTTTAGACTGCCAAAATGTGAGTTCCATTAATAAATATTCAATGCGGAAAGCAAAAAAAAATGAAAAATATTGCCAAGTTTTTGTCAAATCAATAAAATGCATGTTCTTTACCTTAATCAACTCATTTGAGTCAACAGGGGAAGGCAGGATCCAGACTTTTTGCCTGCAAAATAGCGTCTATCAAATCGTTTTTATTCATCATTTTAATTTTTGTTAATTCATTTTTTAAACTTTTGCAATATTGAAATTTGTACAAGCCGTTTTTCAGGTGCCTTAAAACCTGAGAATTTTCCATAAAAATGGGGTAAATTGTGCTAAAATGTATTTTAATCCAGAAATGTTCTAAAGAGCAAGTTAATCTATTCAACTCTAACAAAATTTACTCCCGACCATTCATTATCTTGCCTGATAAGTTGGACTTGGTAGGCGACCACCCGTGCTTACATCTTAAGTCCACAACCATATTAATTTCTGCACTCAACTGATCATTTAAAGCATAAATGAATGGCACGTCGAAGCAGCAGTGACCAGACATTTACATGGGAGGACTTGGGGTGTCTAGACTACCAAGAATAGAAAAATGGAACACTTTATGGGGAAAATTGGGCAGAATAAAGGCCAAAATAGATTAAAATATAAAGTTTTCTAAAAAAAGTGCTTCAAATTAACCAAAAATTGTGTAATAATGCAGTTTTAATGCTTTTTTAGCCCTATTACCAGTTTTTATGGTCATTTTGACCACAAAAAAGTTCATGTATGACCCTATTCAGACTGGCTGATCTCCTCTTAGATTGGTTATGCCATGCACCTATGGTAATGACCTAGAACACCGATGGAATTTTCCAAAAATTCAGTAAGAAACAAGACCAGAAACTAATGAAAAGAAGTTTTGTATAAAGCGTTGGAAAATCATCCCCAACACTTATTTGATTTTTTTTTACTCGCATTTCTGGACTATTTTGACCGTGACTAGTTTCAAGTTTATTTAAGCGCAATAAAGCAATCTAGCTAACATCCAGACAGTTGTGCTGTGCAGTGCACCATTGTGGGAGAGTTCAATGGATTTCATTGCTTCATACATACCTGTCCACTATTGTTCTCATATTTTTTGGAGGGCGGAAGACCTCAGAATGACGTTGCTAAGCATATGTGGGCAGCACCAAAATTAAGGGGGTGCAAGATTTCTTTAAAGATCAAAAAATGGTTTTCAAATGGTGGTATGGTATAACAAAAAAGCGCTATTTTACAACGTTCCTCATTGACCATTGGTCGGCAGCACTGAAATTCTAGGGGGATGAAAAAATTTTCAAAGGTCAAAAAATGGTCTTAAAAGTGGTCAAATGGCGAAAAACACCATTTTTTGATGTTTCTCATCAAGCACTATCTAATGGCATTTTAAAATTGCTAAAAAAAGCAAAAAAATTTCAAAATGTGGATTCTGGGGGGGTATTTTGGTTTCTGGGGGGGGGGGGGTATTTCAACTTCTGGTGGTGATGCATACCCCCAAACCCTCCCCTCACGCCCATATGTGGTGGGCACTTTCCATTGTTTCAAAGAATCGCAAAAAAATTTCAAAAATTGAATTCTGTGAGGGTATTTTGCTTTCTGGGGGTAAGGGTATTTGGCCTTATGAGGGTGCATACTCCCCAACCCCCACGCCCATATTTGGTGCTAAGCCAGCAAATATTGAGCATAGTGCATAGTGAGGAGGCTTTAATCCCTGAACTCTATACCTAGAAATTTTTTTTTTGAAAAATGTCAAAAATCCAAAAACTGTAATTCTGGGGGGATTGTTGGGTATTTGCCATTTCTTATTGGGTACTTGCCTTCTTGGGGATGCATACCCCAAACCCCCATGCCCAGGTAAGCCCAATGATACCTCACATTTCATTTTTTAAAAATTTTGTTTTTTTGGATTTTTCGATGCCAATCAATATAGCTCAACGGGAAACAATCAAAAATGGTGTATTTAATTGTAGCACAATTTTTAGGCCAATATTCGACTCTCAAAAAATATCTAATTCCCCAGAACTTTGGAGCTGCCCACTTATGATGTATGCCCCCAAACCCCCACGCTCAGGAATAATCACCACCACAATTATTGTGTATTCATAAAAAGCTATTTCTGACATGAAAATGCGAATTTTGAACCAAAAACGGCAGCAACCCAGCACATTTTGTTTAGTCCTTATATAGTTTTCAAAAATTTCCGATAGCTGAAGGTTGGCTAAGACTTTCAACGTCTTACAAGATTTTAAATTGCTGAATAAAACTATAAGCGTTTAATTATTTTTGTAAGCACAATTGGCTCAGCATGTTTATGTATATAATTATAGGATTCCTTGAAAAAAGCCAAGGAGGATGAATAATACACATTAGATAACCTTGTGAGGAGACTGGCAGGTGCATCACTTGCTTTTGCAATATTTTCTGCATCACTGGGGTTGCTTTGCAGTAACTAGTACGCTTCTGAAAATTTCAATAGACTCATTTTATTTAATTGACTTAATTTTAATTAAATTTTATTAAATTTCCATTTAACCATTTTTGTGGCCTTACGCATGTGGATTAATTGAATTCAAGAGAAAACTATAAAGTTAAAGTAATCATACTCTGTACCTACAAGTATTTGACTTAATTCTAAATCATTTCTGGTCAGTCTGATAAAACATCACCGTAAATCCATAGATACATTTAAAACTAATCTTGCTCTTCTGCTTGTCAGTGCTTGCAAGCAGAAACAAGCAAAAAAGTTGTCTTGCAATAACACATACTATGACCTATAAGTTTGCTTATTCATGCTTGTAAGCAACAAGCAGCTGATTTTCTTATAAAATTGCTTTTTACTTATCAAATCTTGCAAAGATACTTGTCATTTTGCTTGCCTTGCTTATGAATGCGTATAGCAAAGAGCTAAGGTATGCAAATATGCAAGATGGTACAAGCTATCTTATAAGAAATTGATATCTTAGATTACTTGTAAGCAGTATCATTTGCCTATGAAATTGTGCAATACCATAAGCATCAACAAGTAAAAGGATAATATTATAAGAATCTTATAAGCATCCACCCGACGCTCGTCAGGATGCCATAGGCACAATAACATGGGAAACATGGCGATGAGGCCTAACTGTTTTTGTGGGATACACCTCACAGAATTGCTGCAGCCATTGATTTGCTTGTCCCTCTAACTGAATGATTTCATCTTCTGACCAGATATAGTCACACCAAAATCATGTATAGTGTTGTATTATTTGCTGCCACAGTTTCATTTTCTCCTCAGGTACTGTAAACCCTGGAATTTGTATAAGTCTAAATACCTGAATATAAGCATTTTTTGAGTCCAATAGGCCAATCAACTTTATCCGATCTTTTTGAAGCATAAAAATGTAAGTTAATATGCTTATGATTTTCTAGACCAATTCTTTTGACCATAGATTCTAATTGCTAAAGTCATACACATTTCTCCACAATAATGTATGAGGCTAGCGAGTTCTTAGCTTCATCCAAGCCGACAAGTTCCTGTACTAACACATTAAAAAGGGTGTCAGTCCTAGTGTTGTAAAAGATAAGGATTTTTCGCAAGATAAAAGATAAAGATAAAGTTGAAATCTTAAAATTTAGAAGATAAAGATAAAGATAAAGATAAAAAATTAAGAAAGATAAAGATAATTTGCAAGATAAAGGGACTAAAAAGATGAAGATAAAGATAAAGTGTACATATGTCAATATGGTCGCCTGGACCCAGGAGAATGATGTTTGTAGAAGTGCAATAAACGAGAGTGGGTGATGTAAAGCAGCCAACTGAATACCCTAATTTTTGCACCTGAGATCAAAGAGGTGATAAGCATTAAGCATACATAAATGTAGGTTTGGGGGTTTGCCTGTGGTATCTGACTGACCTATGTACTTCTACCACTGGCAGCCAGCAAGTCACTTCTTTCTTTTCACAAGCATCAAAACCCTGCTCTGTGCGCCTGTACAAAGTATAGTCGCAATAGTTATTGATTTTTTCAAACTTCTCTATGTTATCCAGGCTTGGACTTAGATTAACATGGGTGCTAGTAGTAGTACTCCCGCCTAGATTGGTATCACTTCCGCTTACTTAAGTTAATATAAAGGCATTAGTTTGGGCCGCACGCCATAGGGTTTAGACAATTGTTTTCTTTTCTTTTCTTGTATCAGTAAAACTTGAATGCTTTTAAATGTATTTCATGTCAAACCTGCATTTTGGATTACATGCTAACTTATTTACATACTCTATTGTTTTAGCAAGATAAATTCCTATCAAAAAATAAAGATAAAGATAGCCTGTGATTTTTCCAAAAGATAAAGATAAAGATATCTTTATCTTTATCTTGCTAAAAAGATAAAGATAAAGATATCTTTTACAACACTAGTCAGTACACTGCAGGAACCAATGCAGGGTATCAATTATGTGATCGCTCTCAGAAACTGTGTAAAAAACATGTACTTGACAACAATTGAACTTTTTTTATCAGTTTACATCAGTGCCAACTTTTGAGCAATGCTTTCAGTACTTTGATATTGGAAAGTTCAAGTGACTGTTGAAAGCTTGGTCTAATGGATTTCAGTGTAAAGGCAGGGGTTGCCTGCCACCCTATCAAGACCCAGTACCACTAGTAGGAATTTCATATCGCCTGTTATGGAGAAAATGACAGAAAAAGTTTGGCTATCAAACAAAAATCCATTTTGTTGTAGGCCTGCAATTTCATACTTTATGCACTCGACAGCTTGCATTATTACATTGTAATTCTCTTTGCCTCCAACAATTATCAAAGGATACATTTGAGCTACGCTCTTAGTGGATTCAAGTATTAATGATGCAGCAAAGTTTATATGACTATGCTTTTGACCAATAATGGTTCCTTCACCACCCAAACATATATACAAAATGTCATCCTGCAGTGCTCCGAGCTTGCATCTAAATTGCATGTCATATTTTAGCATTAACGTCAGATTATGTTTCAGATTTATGTACGAGCCCTTTATATCAGCGAGACAAGCAACACCAAGAATGAGATTCTGGTGATCTTGGAAATGCTTTTTTGCTCAAACTTCAGGCAATTGGGATATTTTTGCCAGCTTTTTGTAGGCACAATCAGAAATTTTCAAAATATTTTTTCACCGCTACTGCTTCATAAATTTTTTTTGTCCGTAATTCTTGGTTAGAGTCGTCATTTAAATTGATGTCATGTTCCTTGCCAGTTGTAGATTCTTTAATCCTGACAGATTGGACTGTGAATGATCCTTTTTCCAGATTTTGCAGCAGCTTGATTGCATTATTTCTTATTTTAGCTATCATTTTATTATGCTGCTGTCTACTCTTTACACTGCTGAGGGATCTCCTTGGTACCTTTATTGGAGATAATATACAAATTTCACAATTATCTTTCTTTTCTTGGCTTGGAGAAGGCAATGCTGCATGATTTTCAATTTCTCTACAAGAAACTGAAATTTTATTAGGTTGCTGTCAACATATTTTTCAAAAATCCTCTTCTGTTTTCCTCCATTGTTGCTCTTAGCTTGCCTCCATTTCAGATCATGTAGAAAAGATTGCAATTGTTTGCATATTAGGTAACTGCATTTCAATTGCCACCCGTAAACTTTGCAAAATTCCTTGTCACTATGCATAACCTCCCATCCCAACCATTTGCAGCATAAAAACAATTAATTTACGAAAGTATTTCCTTACTAAAGCTTGTTGAATTGTCCATTACGTGGCAAAAATCAATTAACAATGATCGACAAATTTGGGCGGCCATTAATTTTCCCACAATTTTTCTTCAAAAAATCTTTTTGGTAAACCTTTACGACCAAATGCAATCTTAAGTAATGGGATTCCTATGCAGTTCTTGATGAATTTGGTGCCAGCCTTATCATAATATGTTAGAAATTGCTTAGCAAAGCGAAAAATTACGTGCCAGGCTTTACAAAACAGAAGTCGCCCATGGTATTATTAATCCAATAGGCCAACAAAAAATCGCCAATAAGATCAGCTATTTGCTGTTTTTTCAGCAAAAACCTTCTAAACTTTTCTTTCTTCGCTGAAGTCAGCTTAATGAGCTTATGAAAGCAATCTTCTTCAATAGGAACCATGATAATTGCTTTTCCTTCCCTTTTCCGAGTGACAACAATTTTTTAATGGCAAAATGAATTTGTCGCACGGTTTTCTCAAAATGCAGCGCCAGCTCCTTTTTGCTCGACTGATAATAAGAACTAGCAAATCTTGTTTGCTAATCCACTGATTGGCAGATTTCTGATAGCCTACCCAGTGTACCTTTATGCTGTTGTTACACTCTTCAAGGACCTTAAGATATTCAATTTTGAGTATGAATACAATGTATTTTGTGTATTTTTTACGGTAAACATTGATTATAAGCTCCACCCCATACATGAACTTGGGGGAGATTAGACCCCCTTAAAATGGCAACTGACCCCCTACAAAAAATGGCTGCAACCCCCTCCCCAGAATTGCTGATTTTTCAACAAAAAAATCCAAAATTACCAAAAATTTGTCAAAAAGGTACTTTTTGAAGCGTTCTTAGCTATCTATTTGCTCAAAAGTTCCAAATTTTTGGCACTTTGCGCCATATACACATTTTTCTACTATATATTGTTCAATTTACTCGATTGTGCAATCAATTGGAAAATCGATAGATCACACTAGACTAATATTAATACATAATCTTGGCTGGAGTTTCTTCTTCAGCCCGCTAAATGTTTTTAAGCCCCAGCAAAGAATTTGTTACCGCTTCCAAATTTTTTATTTTCCAAAAAATTGTATGAAAGATGTTGTTTATGCGGACCTAGCTTTTTTTATACAAATAAAAGTTGTCACATGAAAGTAAACATGCTACATTTTGTCTAGATGTTCACGTAATCATGGTCAAAATTATTAAAGTATTGCTAGTCTGCAAGAGCGCCAAATCCAGGAACTTCTGCCGGGGAGGCAAAATTCCAAATTTTCTAGATATTCAGAAAAAACAGACCGTAAAATTTTTTCATTATGCGTAAAGTATTGCTTTTTTGCAGTCTTTTGGTAGCTACAATCATTTCTGATGCGAAAAAATCAATAAATTAAAATTTTGAAACTATTTAATAAAAACGCGCAAAATTAGCGCTAAAGTAGAAACAAAAGGCCGAAAATAAATCGCAAAACGTTGCAAAGGCACTCAGCTCCTTTCTATTATGCGCCTAAAGCTTAGAATCAAAGATGCGCGATGCGTATAAAAAATAAGGTTTTCAGATCGCCAAATTAGCCAGTGTCATTAATGAGTATGCTTGTGTGGAATGCTGGGAAATTTAAAAAATCATGATAAAAATATCTAAAATTAAATAATACACATGTATTCTCTATTGCGCTCAATGACAACAAGAGGGCGGCCGCCCACTCACGCCTGGAAATCTGCCCTCGGTCTGCACCATCGATGCTCAAGAAAAGTATTCCGTACAAGCGTTCCAGATTGATCCGAAAATTTGAAGTAAAAATCAGTGAGTTAATGGAAAAATATCTAAGCATTAGTTTAAATAAGCATCATTCAATTAGGTTTCTATATGACATTTGTACGGAAAATTGAAAGCACTCATATGTAGCACAAAATACATATTTTATTAAAAAAATATTTTAGGAAGAATTTAGGTTGGCTGCCAAAAGCAAGAATATGGTGGTTTTTAATGTTTTAAAAATATTTGAATGGCGCACAACCAAATTCTAGAATGAATTTTTTCGGGTCAATAAGTGCCAAAAAATTTATAACAGTACAATTTTCAGATGTTTCTCATTAAGCTCTATTCATGGGCATCAAAAAATCGCAAAGAATAACATTTTTTTTTGAAAATATAATGCTAGGACCTGTCATCAGACTTTTGGGGAGGGCTTCAATTCAGGGGGATCCGATGGAACAACTGGGTGCCCACTTCTACTCAAAGGCTGGCTAAGTGGATCCCTGGCCTAAAAGTTGCTGGGCCTTATGCCTTTTAATGGCTTAGTAAATAAACACTGCATGTTGATCTGCTATAATTAGGAAAGAACTTACAGCAGGCTAACATCTTTTTTATCACGCAAGTAATTGCATGCAGAATTTTAAATTGGATGATTTTTCATGAAATGCATGCTAGAGACATCTAATAAAGTTGTAAATTATTTTTACTTTCATGATGCTACATTTAATTAATAGATAGCTCTGTGCTTCACAAAAAACGGTAATATGACGTAAAAATGGTGGTAAGGATTTAAAACCCTCACTTTTGAGTATTTAAGCAAGGAAATAGCCATTTTGAACCCACTGACATAACCATATAGGGTTTTTGATTAAGAAACATATATAGCCTGCGTATTTTTGTGTTTGATGAGTTGGAATTTTTTGAATACTAGTTCAAAATATTGCGATGTGTAATATTTTTGTAGTTAGGACTATGTATATAACTATGTAGAAGATAAAAACTTATAGAAGGTGTTTTAGTCATCAACTGATCAGTTGAAAGGGTCTATCTGTCCGGAACGTCAATATAAAAATAAAAAGATATGTTTGTTTCCAGTTGTACAAGGCAAAAAAAATTGAAGAAATATTAAACGGTAAGTTTTGCAAAGCTGATCTTGTGGATATTTGTGGTAAAATAGTCCGCACAAGTAAAAGTAATTTTTTGTTTTATTAAACAAAATGGAAGCAATTAGCTTTATTTTTCCTTTGCGTATCATTCTTACACTGCGGGGCAAGATAATGAACGCATCAAATTTTAGCTAACACTATTTGTAGGCCTGATTAAATTGTTGTATGAATGAGCTTGAGGGAGGAAGACAGGGTCCAAGGAAACAGAGTTAAAAATTTGAAAATTTTAGCTTGGTCAAAAATGAGTTAGCAATGAAAAATTGTTACAAACGTTGAAATCAGCTTACAAAAACAATGTTTGTAATACTTAGTCCAAGCGGCGCGGGTTTAGAGGAGGAGGGGGACGGCTGACTCCTGTCATTAAAAAAGAGCTAGGTGCAATAGAAAATAAATAATGTGTATTTTTATGTTTTTAGCCATTTTTTATTACAATTTTTCAAATTTTCCCGGTGCAGTAATCATTAATGAGATTAATTGATTTTCTAAGCAGTCTAAAAACTCTATTCCAACGTCAGAAGAGTAGTTTATGCACATAGAACAACAATTTTTTGATGTTTCATGTATTATGGAGTATTTTCCGGCACTTTGCTCCCAATTTTTGCAATAATTTTGCGCTTTTTTTGATGAAAACCATGACTAATTAAAAACAATTTATGAAAAGACAAATTTCTTCTTTTTTTCCGCTAGATATAAGAATAAATGGGAAAAATATTGGATTTTTGGGTTATTTGAAAAACGAGTTTAATAAGTTGAACTTAACTAGCATTACTTTTAGCTAAACGTATCAAATGGGTGTTTGTGTCGTATTATTCAAAAGCTAGAAATAAGATTAAAATACATTTGTCAATTTGAATGGTATTATACTTCTGATCAATATTAAATATTTTATTCTTATGCATTAATTTTTTTATTCTTAGCTGGAGGACACAATTCTTTGAATGATGTTACACGAAGATCGATCTGCATCGAAGATGGGAGTGGTAGAGTGAAGTTCACTTGTCCCAGGTAATATCTTAATTTTTATAGACAATATTTATCAATACATGAGGCATAGTCAGGATTGACTACAATATTAATAATAGTAGTAAAAATAATAATAATAATGATAGTAATAACAATAATAATAAGAATAATAACAATAATAATAATAGTAATAATAATAACAATAATAATAATAGTAATATTAATAATAATAAAAATAATATAGATAGTAATAGTAATAGTGATAGTTAAAAAAGTAAAAAAAATATAATAATAATAATAAAAATAATAATAATATAATAATAATATTAATAATAATAGTAATAAAAATAAAAATAATAATAATAATAATATTATTATTAATAATAATAATAATAATATTATTATTAATAATAATAATGACATTATTATTAATATTATTATTATCATTATTATATTATAATAATGATAATTGAAACAATAGTAGTAATGATAATGATAATCAAAAACAGAAATGGTGATGATTGTACAAAATACTACTACCTCTTCGCTTCTACAATGTTGAAATTATCACAGGAATACTAAATAAAAATAGCACAATTCAGCGTTATGGGTCAAAACTTTGGAAGGAATATTTTTTACATTCAAGCAAGAATAAATATCATGAATTTTAGTAACAATTGTACGTTATTTTTTAGAAATATATATATATATATATATATATATATATATATATATATATATATATATATATATATATATATATATATATATATATATATATAATAAAATATTACATATTGATATATTGTACCTTGTAGGTGTTATTTTTTAGAAATTGGGTGGATAATATTTTGTTCTGCTAAGTTGAAATGAATGTTTCACTTGTCAGAGCAAAAGTTCATCAGTACAATTCCATGTTTGAACTACAACTGAGCCATTTGGATACTCGTTTTATAAAAGGAATTTTTCACTTCATCGGTCAACATTTTATTGTGTCATGAACGTGCAAAAACAGTTTTTAGCTTATACTCCATTTGAAATAATCGATTTGTTGTCATTTTTTGATATAAAAATGGGTTTAAGTGTTATTTTCTAAGCAGTGGATTTGGTATAATTTCATAAGCTCTTATTAAAGAATAATTAATGTTAAGTGTTGAATGAATGATAACGTAAAAAATTAATAATTTTTGGTTCACGTTTTTAATGATATTATATCATACGTGGGCAGCAAGAAAATTCTGGGGGGTGCAAGATTTTTTTGAAGGTCAAAAAATGGCCTTAAAAATGCTGGTATGGCAATAAAAACACCATTTTTCGACGTTTCTCATCAAGCACTATCCATTGGCATCAAAAAATTGCGAAAAAAACGAAAAAAATTTTCAAAAATTGAATTCTGGGGGGGTATTTTGATTTCTGGGGGGGGTATTTTGGTTTCTGGGGGGTGCATACCCCCCCCCCCAACCCCCCCACGCCCAGGTGTGTATTATATTGATTATTGCCAAAATTTGTGGACAGAAAAGTGTTCAAAATGAATGTACAATTGCCAAATCAGCCTGTAGTAATTACTTAGAGAAAGCAGTAAAATTTAAGAGAAAACTAGTAGATAAATATAATGAGATAATAACAAATAAGAGGTCTGGCTGAATTTTCATAAAAATAGTACTTTTGCATTGATGACAAATGCAGAAAATAGAGACTCAGTGGGTCCAGAATTTCTCGTTAGGCGGACGTCAGATTTTTAAAAAACGTCAAAAATAGTCTAAAAATTTGTCAATTTTGATTATCATATCAATTTGTTATGATAGAGAAACAGATGTCTAAGATAAAAAATAAAATGTTGCATTTTTACTACAAAATTCTTCTTCAACTATGTATTAAAAATTAGGTTTTTATCAAATTTAAGATAAGTGGTTTACATTTCAGTGGAAAAAATTAAAATTGTAACACTTTTGGCCGGATTCACCAATGCTGATTAGTTTAATCATGATTAGACTTTTAATCACGATTACATGATTGCCGATTACTGGGTTTAATCATGATTAGCTAATCAATGATTGAACACTAATCGCGATTAGCCAGTTTTCATATTCACCAACGCCAATTACCTAATTGTGATTAAACATATCCAGAAAACAGTTGAATGGGCAAAGACGGGCACACATTTGTTGCGTGGTCAATAATTTTTTACGTTTGTTGTACTTCCTCGCGTGTTGTAGTATTGTTTTGCTAAATGGAAAATAAATGTAAAAGCAGAGATTGTGACCAAAATTTTAGCAATGAAGAGGTAGAATTCTTATTCAATGTGTCAAAGAACGAATTGATATTATCGAGAACGCGAAAATGGATTCAAAAGCAGTCTATTCAAAGAACATTGCTTGGTCTTAGATAGAAGATGCTTCTATCAAAAACCCTGACGTAAAAAATTGAAATAAGGATCAGCTGGCAATTAGATGGAAAAATCTTAAGACCGTAAGAGTACACTCATATTTAAAACAACAAAAACAAAGTAAAGCATAAATAACTTCAACCAAAATACTCATCAATGATCATGCGTCTTTTAGCCACTCCTTGGGCATTTCCTCCTTCTGAGTTGTCTTCCACTTCTGGCTCAAGTTCGTATATATTATCAATGAATTCGTTTCAAATTTTGGCAAAATTGTATATCACAGCACAAGCAATAATTGCAGCAGCACATCTTTTTGGTCTAAAGTTCATTCCCCTAGATAAGCAGGGCAAAAATCTTTTCCAGATGCCAAACGTTCTTTCTATGACCATTCTAGTTGATGAATGAGCAAAATTGTAGCGGTGTTTGGCTGAGGTCCGAGGATTTGTAAGTGGAGTGAGCAAATACCTCTGACAAGCATATCCACGGTCTCCCAAAATGTGCAGTGAACTTGGCAATGCTTGCAAATGGGTCAGCAAATGGGACTTATTTAAAATTTGAGAGTCATGGGTGCTTCCTCTGTGGCTAGAAACAATATCCCTAATTCTAAGTTTATCATCGCAAGGAACTTGAACGTTAATAGAAAACCATCCTTTTCTATTTCTAAAAAGTTCCAAATCTGACCCACCGGGATTTATAATTTTAACATGGGTGCAATCTATGGCTCCTATTATGCCCAGAAATCCTCTTTTTCAAAAAATCCTTGCTTAATACTTTGTTGATCTGCTTCCATTGGATACATAATGAATTGTGGTCGGTGCTCAGCAATCATTCTGAGCATTTATGAATACATTGGGAAACTGTTGGTTGACTTGGGCCGTGCAAATCCGCATCTTCCCGCTGGAAACATCCAGACCCTACGTATCTTAATGTCAGCAAAACCTGAAACATAGAAGGGTCCTAATAACCATAAATAGGCAGCAAAAAAATTATGGGTAGTCCAGATGGGGTCAAATGGCCAAAAAAAGTACCAAAATTGCAATTCTGAATAGGTGTAGCAAGAGTTATTGATTTCTGGGGTTCAGCCAGATTTTTGGGGGTCCAGACCACACATGGGCGTGGGGGTGTTTGAGGCTTTACAGTCCCCAAGAATTTAAGACCATACATGGGCAGCACAAAACTTCTGGGGGTCAGGATGGGGTTTGATGCCTAAAAAGTACCAAAAATTCGATTTCTGGGGGTATTTGGCCTTCTGGGGGTGCATACGCCCCAAACTCCCCCATGCCCACGTGTGGTCATGACAAGTCTGCTCAAAAGGAACAAAATAATCTGTGAGGGTTTTTAAACCCCCCAAACCCCCACCCCACGTCCATGTGTGATCTAGACCCCCAAGATTCTGGCAGACCCCCAAAATCAATAATTCTGGCTATACCCCTAGAACTGCTATTTTTGGTTCGTTTTTGCCATTTAATCCCATCCGGAATCCCCCAGAATTTAGTTGCTGGCCATGTATGCTGGACCACCCTATATGTAGATTTCACGCTTTATAATTTTAAGAAGTGGAAGAGAGTTTACTCGCAAATTCCAAATTGAATACCAAAGAACCAGCTTGTAAAGTGGCCAAGCATCCAGTAAAGCGCAATGAAGAAAATTCTGCTCGTCTAGAATTAATCGAGTTTCAGAAAAGTTTATTGGAAAGGGAACATGACGCTTGCATGGATTTGATTGCTTGTGAAAAAGAAGCTGCGGTTGCTAAAATGAGGTATTATCAGGCAAAAATGTCACATCTGCAGTGGCCAACTCAGCCCCATTTCACAAATGGAAGTGAATTTGTTTTGGATTCGAATTCTAGCGTGCATCAATATATAAATATATGAATGAAACATACAATTTATATTGCAGAAAGCTTTTGCTACAGTGGTTTCATTAATGAATAAAATTTGTTTGTTATACATACTTGCAAATAAGCTGGAATAGGGCAATTTTGGTGACTTGTTTGAGTAAGGCAATCTTCTATAAGAAAAATCAATTCCCTAGCTGTTTCTTTTCAAAGCTTGTATCAAAGATGAAAAACTTTGTTTTCATATAGCTCGAATGGATTACTTTGATCTCAAAGAAATTGCTGTACCATATTATTTTCTTGATCATTTTTGTCCAGGTCATCCAGAAAGTTAAGAACATCCATAAGGAGAAAATGACTTTCAAACTGTACCACTCAACTGAGAAAGTGTTGACAGAATGACTTAATCGGCCATTTGAAGCTGCCCCTAGTAGGATTAAAATCTCTGATTAAATCGCCATCTTTTTTAATCGGCCAAATTTAATCAGAGTTGGTGAATACCGCTTAAACCCTAATCCTGATTAAACGTAGATTTTAATTGCCAATAAGCCCTAATCCACATTGGTGAATACGGCCCTTTGAGATTGGTGTGTACAATTTCACTTATATGTCAAATATAACTATGCGAATCGAATAAATTAGATATGTTTCATTATATTATTTATAGGAAGTACCAAACTCAATTGATCCTGACAGTACTTTGAACAAGCTAATGTACATTTTGGAATCTGTTGATTTGTCAACAATTTGTCAGTTTCCTGTGTCTGGACGGCCTGAATGTGGTTTTTTTGGCAGCAAAAAGGATGCAACTGGTTTACAAACGTGTCCAAAATGTCAAAGAAACATTAGTAACAAGGGTAACAATTCTTATGATCACTTTACATTTAGGGCATAATTGTAGTACCGGGGACCCGTACTTTGTGTGTGCCCATGCATTTTACGTGAATCAATTTTTTTGTAGTAACTGTAACTGCAATAAAGTTTGTTTTAAATCCTAAAATCAATGGTGTGCAAAAGATTACATTGGCAATTTAGGTGACTAAGAAGTATAAATAAATGTCATTCAGTGAGCTTTGATAGAAAGTTATACAAATTATATTCTACCATGCAAATACAGTATAGCTGCAGGCCAAAAAAGTATACCTCCTCACCATTTAACTATGCTGTTCAGTGAAATGGCTATTTTTGAGATAACACACGAAGCACTTAATGGATTTCAATAAAGTTAGGTGTTTGAAATAATTTAAAACTTTTCCAAGAAAAGTTGTGCTAGCTTATGTCTACAGTATCCTGAGCTCTAAAAAGTGCTCAAACTTCACATGATCATGATCACTAAGGCATACTGATTTGTTTTATATTTTGGAAAATACCAAGATAGTTACATATTTTTGTGCTCTAAATTTCATTCTTTTTTGTTGTTTGTGTTAGTGAATAGTTTGTCCTGCAATTTCAATTTAACTTTTTTCTTATATTGCTGCTCCATAACGTATGCATTTTATTTGCACTGTGTTCCATATTTTTTTAATGTTTAGGAACATTTTGGAAAGCACAAAAAGTTCTTTCCAATGATATCCTATTTGTCTGATTCATTGGAGAATTCCAGTTTTTTAATATGGCCGCCAGGAAGGCTGTCATACTGTAAGTTTTGATATTTTCAGCTATTATTTTGTGAGTTTCTGACGTATTTCAAAATTTTTCCAATAAATAGCTAGAAAATTTCATGTTATTTCTAATGAGCTACATCAGATATTTTGAATCCTTCTAGTTTGCTCAGGAAAATTAAAAAAAACCTCAAATTTATTTATTGCAAGGGTAAGATTAGTTTTAAAAAGCTGTGTGCAATAAGTTGAGACCTTATAACCAGGGGCAAATTCAGGGGGGCGGGGGCAGCCGCCCCTCTAATGGCCCAAAATAGTACGCAAAATTATGAATTTTTTGAGCCATTTTTAGCAATTTTCGGGTCAAAATGACTAATTTTTCCACCCAAGTCAGGGTTCTGCCCCCCTTAGGAAAATCCTGGATCCGGCACTGCTTATAACCTTCTAGTCGCCTAAATTGCTGATGTAATCTTTTGCACACCATTGATTTCAAGATTTAAAACTAAGTGTATTGCAGTTACACTTACTACAAAAAATTGATTCACGTAAAATGCATGGGCACACACAAAGTACAGGTCCCCAGTACTACAATTATGCCTACATTTAGATCATTTTCGAACTATAAACTGTTTGGGAATGTATGTAATGCACAGGTTGGTCAAACCGTAGGTCAGTCAGACAGTGAGGTATGAAACAAAGTTGGGTGACACCAAAGTGCTGGGGGTGCAAAATTTTTAAAAATTCAAATATACGAGTTGAAAATGGTGCCATGGCAAAAAACATCGTTTTGCAACGTTTCTTGTCAATATCTGTCTATTGGCATCAAAAAATTGATAAAAGAACAAATTTTCAAAAGTTGTATTCTGGGGAGTATTGTTGGGTGTTTTTGTTTTCATGGTAGGTATTTGACATTTTGGGGGTTACACGCACATCACTAAAAGCCCCAAGCCCAGCTATGGTTTAAGGTTGATCAAGTTTTTGTCAAAATGTAGTCAAAAACGTATCTATGGAGATGATAGTTTCAACTGGAAAATAAAGGTTTTGTAAATTCCTCTTACAAATTTCATACGTGATTAATAACGATAGTTAAACTATGTACAATCATATGTGGATGCAGCATTTTAGGATAGGGGCGCAACTAGGAAATTTCCGAAAGGGTGTCAAAAAGGGTTATAAATGTCTCAGAATAATGCTTAAATACTGGTAGTTTTTTTGAATAGGCTAGTAATTATTATGAAAGAATTTTTATAAGATTGTGGAAGTTGGAGAATGATCTGGGATGGATGCATGGTTTAAGGATGGGTCCAAACAGTAAATATTACAAAGAATGTCAGAAAAGGTTTAAAAAGTCCTAAAATGATGACCAAAATAGTGTGAAAGTATTATTTTTGTAATTGACAAGAAAGTTTTATGGAAAAATTTTTAATATTGTGCAGATTAAAGTATGATCAGGGGAAAATGCAGGATTTGAGGACAGGGGTGAGATAGGAAAAATTCCACATTTTGTTAGAAAATTACATAGGAATTGGCGCAAAAAGTTAAAAAGTAGTTGAGAAAGAGTATAAAATCATTGTTAATGTTCAATAATTAAGTACAGTTGCTGGGCTTTACTGAGGTGCGAATTTTTGCCTCTAATGGCGGTGTCGGTTGCGCTCCGTCTCAATTTCTTAAAATAAACTCAGCTCTGTGTAACATCTGGGCAGGAGTTGGGTAGCAATGAATGTGATAAGAATGCGCGGGCCTTGCCTGAGTTTCAGGATCAGAAAAATTTCAATGGTCAAATGGTGTCGAGAAATTAATATTTGTCAGAAAAAAACATCATTTTTCATTTCAACTGCTTAAAAATTAATGAGAAACAGAAAATTTATTTTGTGGGGGGAGTGGCTTTTTGATTATTTGTTTATATGACCACTACCATAAGTGAGCAGTACAAAAGTTGTTTGAGTTCAAAATTTTTTAAAAGTCAAAAGGTTGCCTTAAAAATGATGGTATGGCAAAAACACATGATTTTTTGCTGTTTCTCGTCAAGCATTATTGATTGGCATTAAAAAACTTAGAAAAAATTTAAAAAATTAATCTCTGGGGTATTGTTGGTTATTTTTATTTTCTTGGTAGGTATTTGGTGTCCTGGGAGTATTTACATTATTGTGATTTATTCGTAAATATTTATAAATATTTGTAAATTTCTGTACTGCATAAAAGGTTCATTTTCAGATATCTACGTTTTGTGAATTAATTTATTTGTTTGTACACTTACGTACTTGCCATTGTTGTTTCTTTGGTTATTCAAATACGATTTGGGAAATGACAAAAGATATTGTTGCAAGGAGGACATTAAAGAAGGGAATGTGAAGAAGCGGACAGAAAAGGAAAGAATAGAAGTAAGCATAAAAGAGTTGTGTATTTTGCTTGTATCTTGCTTGTGGTTATGTTGTATCTGGCAGATTTTTGCTTGAGCTTACATTTATGGAGTATTTATTTTATTACAAAAATGGGCAAGCAAATTTTATGAGTTACTGTAACTAAATTGTGCTATCAAGTTGATAATGATAAACTCTGGAAATCACACCTGGGCTAATACCACTCTCCAGAAATCAAAATACCCCCCAAAATTCAATTTTTAAAATTTTTTGCAATTCTTTGTTGGCAATGGATAGTGCTCAATGAGAAATGTTAAAAAATGATGTTTTTCACCATACCACCATTTCTAGGCCATTTTTTGAGCTTCAAAAAATCTTGCACCTCTCAGAATTTTGGTGCTGCCCATGTATACTGAAAATGTGTTATTGGACACATGTAAAGTGATTTGTTGAAGAAATTTTTACTGTTTTGAAGAAAATTAGGACACAGCCCAGTGTCTACCATGCTTATGAAAATTCTAAATCTGTCAGAGAGTACATGTGTAAAAGCGAAGCTTCTGCACCTAAGGTTGGCTGTTTCTTTCCGGCTGTTGTTGAAGTTTACCCGTTTCCCATTGTTTGAATTATCTTTTTTTCACACATTTGTCAAATTTTTCATAATTATACATAAACATGCATGCGACATATTTGAGACATGTAGTTTTTATGTTCTAATTTTAAGTGTAAGGGGCACTCTCAACCTGATAGTAAGTAATGGTGAAATTGTAACATTCTGTACAATATTTACGGATATTGCAAATCAAAATGGGTGAAGGTATTTGAACATGAGATAAAAAGTATTGGTGAAGGACTATTGGTAATCTGTAATTTTTTTATGATAATGTTGAGTTTCACTGAATGGCGTGTATTATTAAATAATAATTAGTGTATTATTACGATTAATTAATTATTCTATTTTTTTAAATTATTGTTTGAAATAGATGTACAATAGGAAGAAGGCCAAAAAGGTTGAACACAAAAGAGAATTTGATTGTGCGCATCAAAGGAAAAGATTGTAGAAGAAAGTACAGAACAATATGAGTTATAGGAACTCTACTGAAAGTGGAATGGAATCAAGTACGAAGAGCAATGATGGAATTTTGAAACTTGCTGAATATTGAGAAATTAGGATAGTAAGTTTAAACCTTAAGCTTATTGTCTTGATATAATAACTAGATATAGATGGACCAGTTTTTTTTTTGTTTTTCTTATTTGACAACATGCTGAAAATTAACAGAAAGCTTAATTGAAATAGTCAGTGCTATTTATTGAGTATTTTTATGTTTTCTGTACCTTATTAGTCTCATGGAGTTGAGACTTTAAATAAAGTACAGAAAACCTATAAGGCTGATTGATATATTGCATATTTAATAGAAGTCGTTAGAATCTTTGAATAAGGAAGCTTTTGTATTATTCAAACTGCTTGCATGAAGCTAGTTGACAGTTTCTACAAGAAAATGTAAGGTAATTTTTTGAATTTTTGCTGGATATGCCTCAATGTCTCAGAGCTTATATTTTTGTCACTAAACCTTTGTATGAGTAAATTGCAAAAAAGTGATGTTATGAATGTTTCTAGACTTCTAACATTAGAATCTCAGCCTCGTTCAACAAACCTACTGTTCTGTTTTCTTTTACTTTTCATTAATTAATTTCACTTCATTATTGAATTTATTGAATTTATGATCTTTAAGAAAAATGATTGTATAAGCGTTGTTGCTTTCAATTTTCATGAGATATTGAGAATAACCCTGTAATTGCCAAAGTATCTATGCAGGAAAATGTAAAAGTGAGTTTCTTGCAAGACATTCTCTGAAAATGCTGGAGTTATTGCTTTATGTAAAAGGAATACTTTCCTTGAAAACTTTTTGTCCCAAATGTAATCCTTTATGAAGATATTATTTCACTATTGGAAGTTTTTTCATTTTCATTAATATAGCGCTTCTGCATTTATTGCTCACTTATGTTGGACATGCTACATAGATTGGAAATGGTGCATTTCTTAACTTTATGCTGAAATGTATTAAATTTTTGATAAAATGTTCCTTGAAGCATGTCAGATGTGATGCAGCAAAGAGATATGCCTGGCGCTAATTTGATGAAAGCTTGATAAAAATTGTTAAAAGCTGTAGAGAAGTTAATCAAAGAACATTTCAAAAATTATCACAATAATACTATTGATGAGACAAATGATTTTTCATGACAACTCAACATGCTCTTCTTATGCTGTCTTTGAGAGGTCCAGCCAAGGACCAGCCGTTTTTTGGCCAAGATTGGGACCAGGCCCACTAGGCCCGGCCGGGATCAAGACCGGAACTGGGTTCCCGGTTGTTCCTTGCTTGTCCAGCCAGTCACTCCACAGAAAATTGGTCAAAAAGGGTGAGGTGGTGCAGAAAGTTGGAATGTGGAGGGTGAAGAAGCTGACTCTGGCAATTTATTGCTTTCTATGATCAAGCCGTAGGTATATTTAGCTGAGTAAATTTTATGGTTGAGATATATTTTTTTCCAAAATGTTGTTTTTGAATAAGTTGTCTTGAACATGCGAGATTAGTATCCTGAGTAATTGATAAACAGATTAATTTAAAAATACAATTAACTACTCTATTTGTCTATATTATGTAGTGTAGAATGAAAAGTTTTATGATTAATTGATGAAAATGTAATACTTTTGGGTTCTAGATCATTTCAAGTTACCAAAATAGTAAAATAATTTGTAATACATGAAAAATAATATAATATAACAATAATCTGAAAAAAATTATAGATAATTAATTGATTCGTTTCAACAAATTATATAATTTGTGAGCACAATGATCATTTGTCTGTGTGTCCATGATATATGAAAATTATGATATAATTATTTTATTATAATAATAATTATTATTCATAGTAATTAGTTTGTGGGTGTGGGTGTGTTTAAAATTGCAAAGTCAAGAATCTCGACAACCATTGGTAGATTGGCAAAAATAAATGCATTTTGAACGTTTGTTAAACGTTTGTTGGCTTAAGCGTAGAAAATTTTTAGGAAATTTCAAAACATTTTTACTCTGTTTTATGCTCATATACAAGAAATTTTATGAATTAAACTATTTTAGCCACCGATAGTTGCTAAATAGCATTTTAAATTTTACTGAGCAACTTAAATCTTCAATTTCAGCTATAATATCATTACAATGAATGTGTTTCCACCAGTGAAAATAATTCTTTATTATTGTAATGAAATATCTCCAAATATCAAATAATTTGTCATTCTTTTCTAAATCATTTGTTGTCACCCAAATACAAGTATGCACTAATTGTATAAGGATATTTTTCTAATAAATTATCTGATATGATGTACTCAAAAACTTTAGCCTTACTTTTTTGTTAAAATGAAAAATTTATCAGTGAGTGAAATTAAAAGGGCCTATGAGATTTTATAATTGTTTTCTGACCTACGGCTGTGCTATCGACCATCCCACTTGCTCAACTCTTCATATTTCTTTCAAAAGATGAAACTTTGATCAGTGAGTGGCATCCAAATAGGCTTATGAGATTTTTAAATTGTTTATAGACCTACCGTTGCATTACCGACCATCCCACCTGGCCGACTCGCCCTGTTTCTTGTAAGTAAAAAATTGATTAGTATTCATATTTCTGAAATTTTGGAGGAACTTGTTCTCCCAGCCTTTCCACAGCTAGTTGGCTCGGGAGACGGACATTGTGAGCGGACTGTCACGTTGGACCGGACGGCAAGTTCTATTGATAATTGCAATTTTTGGCACTTTTTGAATCTGGCAACATCCAGAAGCAGTCAAAAACATGGGATATTTGGTGACGTGTCACCAAATATCCCATGTTTTTGAAGCACCGATTGAATTCATTATGATGAATTGAGTGACACATGGCTAAGTGCAAGTGGCACAGTTGACGTTAAACCATTATTGCATAAGTTAACATTGACTATGCAAGAAATACCAGCAACCATCATAGACGCACCACCACCCCCTGCATTGTTTTCACACAATTTGAGAATTTGAGTACATTTATGAGTATAACTTTTGATCTGCTTGTATTTGTTATAAAAATAAATACAATAAATGATCACAATTCATTCAGCTTGCTCAAAAATTAGTCCATGTTTCATCTTATAACATGCCCACTGTTTGACAGTCGGTCAAAGCTGATGAACCTGCTCACCGTTGAATAACTCATTTCAGTGAAGTGAGGTTTTTGAGATGAACTCAAGAACCACTGAAGCGATTTTCATGAAATAAAGTATTTTAGATAGACAATTTTAAAAATATTTGAAGTCAACTCATGTATGTGCGCAACTAGTAGAATGAATTGCTTTTTTTGTAGATTTATTTTATTTTTTTTAAGTTTTTAACGTTTGTGCCTACTTTGCCAATTGCCCCACAAAGCCTGGATAGTTGGGAAATATCGTCATGGAAGTTTGGTGCATTGCAGAATTTCGCAAATTTTTAGGGGAACAAATGGTTCTTAAATTCTCTGGCCAGAAATGGATGAAAGAATTCTTTTGCATTGAGCAAAATATTACCCATTACTTTTTAAACTTAGAAATACCACAATAAAAGTTATGTTTTCGTATGAAGAGTATTCGAAATATTGTGGAACGTATTGATAATCTTTGTGATGCATTTGATGTTAACGAGAAACTTATTCCACGTTTTTGTATGAATGTTATTCTAAGAATGCTTATCATACAGCTTTTTCCGGAACCATTTGGTTTCGATTATTTAAATAAATTTTATACTGATGTTTTTTTCTGGAGAATTGTATTGTAATGGTATAATTGTCTTCTCTGGTAACAATGATTTTGTTAGTGTTTATAGTTTTTTTTGCGCCGGTTTAGATAATAATTGTGATTGTTTAGGAGCAGGAGTATTAGTTTACCTATCATTTGCTTACTGTGTTACCTAGTATATTACCTAGTACAAATTATAGTGGGGGACACACCTGGGCGTAAATTTGGGGGTGGTATGCACCCCCCCAGAAACCAAAATACCCCCCCCCCCCAGAATTCAATTTTTGAAAATTTTTTTTGTTTTTTTTCGGCAATTTTCTGATGCCAATGGATAGTGCTTGATGAGAAACGTCAAAAATGGTGTTTTTATTGCCATACCACCATTTTTAAGGCCATTTTTTGACCTTCAAAAAATTCTTGCACCCCCAGAATTTTTCTTGCTGCCCACGTATGGTGGGACAATAATTATAGTTTGGAACCTAGCACAGTATTAGTTTGAAACCTAGTACAAGTTATAGTTTGGAACCTAGTGCAAGTGATAGTTTGGATATTGCTTGTAGTTTAGGCGATTCTAGTTTCAATGTTTCTAGTGACGGGAAGATCGATGTTAGAATCAAGATGCGTAGTGTAGAGAATGGTATTTTGGGGAAAAGGAGGAATGATCTGGTTTCGTGTTGTGCTACCGATATTTCCAAAACGTCCGGTTGTAATTTACAATGCAAGAAGCGGAAAATTAGTACAAAATTGGAGAAAATAAAGGAATTCCTTGATCTGAACATTGAAAAATCTGATGATGAATATGATGCCAATGTCAATGTTCGGAAGCGTGGAAAACGCAGATTTTGCAATGCTGATTGTGCGTTTCCAAATCGTTGGGCCTTAAGGTTGCATTGTTTGTTAAAAGAGATGTGACGAAAATTTGAAATTTCATGATATTCGATGTATGTTGAATTATTGGGAAGGTTGTAGTTGTTCTATGACAGATTGAAAAATGGAATGAATTTTAGGCAATAAGTGCAGCAATGTTTTGGAACTGTTGAAAACTGAGACATGTCATTTCCCCATTGTTCGTTATGTTCTTCGGTATATGTATTGTTTAAGAAAATGTATGCGTTGGATTTGTGAGACTGAACGGAGTGGTTTTGAGGGCAAATATCATTTATTTTGTAGTCTTATCAATACAAATTCGAAAAATTGACCAAAATCTGCAAAACTTGACATTTCTGAAGATTATAGAAATCGGGGAAGTGAATTGGATACATATGTTATAAAGAATTTTGGTCATTTAATCCAAAAATTTTTAGCTGTGGTAAACGATTTCCACGATATCTTTGTGATGTTTGTAGGATATGGTGTAAAGAAAGTGTAACGTCACATTATAGTGTAAACTGATGTACCATAGTAAGACCAACGTGTTTTAGAACTGCATTTTTTGAAGCGGACAAAATTCAGACACGTATAATTGGCCTTCAGACTTTGGGGGATTTGAATTTTGAAATCAGATATCTCAACAAATATACTTGTAGATAGTCAAAATAATGACGTTTTTAAGCATTTCTCAGTGAGTTGTACATACGAAGAAAAAATTTTGATTTTGATTTCTATTGTCTTCAAACAGATGATTGTATAAAATAGTCTGACAAGTGAAGCTCAATCGAGCTTAAAATTGTTTAAATTCTTTATACTCAACTTAGAAATTAGAAATTAATCAAGAGTAAAATCCAAATAAATCTGAAATTTTTAACCCGTTTCTCAACCTATAACATTTTTGATCGTTTTTTGTCGTAATGACGTTATCAACTATACATAAGTATCAATCAGTGAAATGACACAAACAATCTCGTAAACCGAGATAGTCAAAAGTTGGGCACTAGTGGAAAAATGCTCGAAGAGCACTAAAAGTTATATGTTTGCGTTTGTTGGAAGAGTCAAAAGTGGAATACAAGCAGTATTTAGTAACATTATTGCGACAAACAATATCAAAATTCACCAATAAAAATGTACACAATATACCCAAAATCAAACGCATCTCCGCCTTTTTTCATGATGTGATGTAAGCTGTTTTTAAAAAAAACTTTCTTGCTGAGTAGCTACAGCTAGCTCTTTAGAGATCTACAGTAAATAAAAAGAAGAGCTTTTTTGGAGCCAAAATGAGCTGAAAAACTGGTATAAGCGCTAAAATGGAGTTTAAAAAGTACTTTATTACGCACTTTCTCGTCATTTGGGGCATTGAAGAAAATCTTCATTTTTCATCGATTTTTGGCCTCTGTTTTGCCTCATTTTCTGTAAAAAATGTCCGATTTTTTCATTGGTTTCAAAAATCCTTATCTGATTATATAACTTTAAAAGTTAGGGTGGTTGTACAGTAAACATTAAGCAAACACAAAAAATGGTTTTTTTTTAAGTGTGGACTATATTTGTATATGTTTGGACCATATTTAACTAAAAAACAGCTTTCTGTTGTAAAAATGCCCAAATCCATCTATGTGATTCTTGACTATACATTCTCGATTTTATCTCTTATTCGTTAACCTAACAAAAAGTTTTTGGTGGGTCAAAATGTTTTCAAGGTCATGTGTAAGGATGTTTATATAGGAAAAACAAATAACAGGGAATTTAAGCAAAGTATGTAGTTTGTGTAACGTCTTTGGTTCTGAATTACTATTCAGGATTTGCTCAGAGGACCATCCTAAAAAGAGCCTCGTGTCCGTACCAGTTAAGCATACTTTTCATGAATGAATTAATTTCAAATCAGCTGTAAAAGTACTTTTATAAACAACATTAAGTGCTTTTTGCATCTAAATGGGTGCTGTTCTTCACAGGTTTTATGCAGAAAATAAAATTTTTCTAAGCAAGAATAGACTCCCATACTCTATGTGCCTTATTGTATATGTAACTTTAATTGGAATCTAATTGTTCCTAAATTGTTTTATCGTGTCTGCTTGAGAAGAATTTATAAAATTATCTTTTTCAGGATTGTGCCCATCTATGGTGTGAATCACAAGAATTCGGCAAATCCTCCTCCCAAAAAATTGATAGAACCCCCCAAAATGAATTTTGCTGCTATTTTGTGGTTTCCAAATGAAATTTAACCCAGGGTTAATAACTTCCTCAGGGGTTAAATTAACCTTCAAGGGTTAAGTATTTCATTCATTAAATGTGCACACATTTGTGTACCTACGCAGGGCATGTGTAGGTATAGCCAGCTGCAATTATGCATTGCGCACAACTAATCAATATTTCAAGACATCTGAATAATCCCAGAATGCACAAGCATAATTCGTATCTAGTACTATTGGAATTGTACTTGCAACAAACTTATTAAGTTCAACCTACTTTATGTACTACATAATGTTCAATTAGTAACGTGGGATTTTGTATGGAGAGGTGGTCCGAACTCAAAGTTTTTCAAAAGAGTCAAAAATTAAAAACCCATCCACTCAGCTGCAAACTAACGCTTCTTTGCTGTTTTATGCTGTGAATTTTTAGTCAACATGATTACTGGCATAGAAATTTTGCAAGAAATTTTACAACTTCGAACAATTATGTGCAAAATCTTCAGATTCCATTAATTTTAGCTAAAACTTGGCACATAGCCCCAAAAAATTTGTTGAATTTCAACAGAGAGACGTTTTAAGACTCAAATTATTTGTTATTTTCTCTTGCATTAAAGCATTTAGTGTATAATTCAATTTTTAGGATAGCGTGCAAAAATTAAAAATTTTTTTTAATTAAATTTTAAAACCTATCGAGATAAATGGAAAGGAAAATGCAATTTTTCTAAAAATCCCGAAATAATTCACTTCAAAAAATTTCTAAATTTTAAGTAATTCTTGTAAATTTTGCGTCTCTTATTTATAATCTATTCAAACTGTGCTTATCTAAAGTTATTTTGATTCTTTGTCGCCTTTATTATATTACAGTTGGGTTATCTGATGTCGCACTTGTCAAATCTAGTAAACAACTTAAAATTCCAAAAATGAACAAAAACAATTTGATTGAAAAGACTCTTATGACTTTTTTGCTGGCAAGTCTTTTGCAGTGTGGTATGGGAAATTGGGAATTTCAAATTTGCGGAACAAGTCACAGTGGGCAACTTGTAAATTTACCCCATTCTGTCCAGTGCATTTTATCTGCAGGAGAACTCCCAAGACCAGAAAAGCAAATGTCACAATTTTTGTCCTGAGAACTGAGCCCAAAAATAGTTCTGCTGTAAAATGCATGAAAATCACTACAACAGTGTGTACTAATACTGGGTTTTTTGGTGGAATAGGCTTAATCTCAGATAAAACAGAAAATGAACCATTTTTCTACAAAACTTGTCAAACTTTGAACGAAAATAAAGAATTTGGAGGGATTCATTTAAAAAGGATAAAAATGGTTTTTGGATGACTGACTTAAAACTCAAAATTCAATTTTCATGGTGTTGTCGAGATGTGTGCACCTTGGTCACCAATTTTGTTATCAAAAAAGGTCAGGTTGCTGGTTGGACTGGACGGAGTATTATTTTAGATCTGGGGGACGTAACCTTATGCCCTCCCATGTATGGAAAATGCAAAAATTCAGAGGCCACTTACCTTTGGCAGAGCGAATTGTTTCAAGAAATTTGTCCTTTTATCCACCAAGGCGTTTTTCCTGCCTCAATAAGTGATAGGTACGTCATCATAGACAATCTCCAGGCGGCCGTTTTGATTAAGGAGGAGTACAAAAAGTGTCCTGACATACAAAATGCATTCATTTCAGAGCGGTGTTGTTGTCAGATTTAACTCAGACCAGAAATTTGGCATTTTTCCTAATAATAAATTAGACGCGCAAAAATCATTGAAATTGAAAAACAAGATCTTGATCCTGTAAACTTAAAATTAAATTATCTCGAGATCCGAATTTTTCAAGAAGAAGATTTCGAGTTTTGGAGGATTTGGCTCAAACTGTCATCACACGTCGTTTTCACACAATTTGAGAATTTGAGTACATTTATGAGTATAACTTTTGATCCGCTGGTATTTGTTATAAAAATAAATACAATAAATGATCACAATTCATTCAGCTTGCTCAAAAATTAGTCCATGTTTCATGTTATATACATGCCTACAACTTTGTACAGTCGGTCAAAGCTGACTAACCTGCTCACCATCGAATAACTCATTTCAGTGAAGAGAGGCTTTTTTGAGATGAACTCAAGAACCACTGAACGGATTTTCATGAAATAAAGTGTTTTAGATAGACAATTTTAAAATAAAACTATTTTGCCAAAAAAAGTATAGCTAGTTCATGTCTACAGTATGCTAGGCTCGAAAAAGTGCTCAAACTTTGCTTGGTCACTACAGTATACAGGTTAAGTTTCATATTTTGAAAAATAGCAAAATAGTTAGATATTTTTGTGCTCTAAATTTCACCCTTTTTTGTTTTTCGTGTTTCTGAATAGTTCGTCCTGCAATTTCAATTCAATTTTTTTCCAATATGGCTGCCCCCATAAGGTATGCATTTTACTCGCGCTATTTTTCATATTTTTAAACGTTTAAGCACATTTTAGAATGTCCAAAAAAGCTCGTTCTGAATGATATCCCATTTGTCTGATTTACTGAAGAATTCCAGTTTTTCAATATGGCCGCCAGAAAGGCTGTCATACTGTAGCTTTTGATGTTTTCAGCTATTATTCTGTGAGTTTCTGACATATTTCAAAATTTTTTTCAGTAAATAGCTAGAAAACTTAATGTTCTTTCTAACGAGCTATGTCTCATGTTCTGAATCTTTCTAGTTCATTCAGGAAGTTCAAAAACCTCAGAATTATTCATTGTATACTGAAAATGACGTGATCAACTTCAGCAAACTTTAGATGTAATCTGGCAGCTTCTATACCTAGACCCCCACTGTTGGTGCTCGTGCCTTTTTCCAGCAAGACAATTTGGTAGCTGATTTTACTGGCGACGCCCTAACCCTTTGGGGCTGCCGAACAGTCAATGTGACTAAAATTCATTTTGATCATAAAATAAATGGCATATGTTATAAGTACATACCTGTAGAACACAATGGAAATGTATGGTTTGTCCTTCTAGGGAGTAGAGACTTGGTGCATTTTTCCGAAATGGTAAATTGCTTACATAAGAAAATTGCGATTTTTTGATACAAAAATAAGTGGGCCACAGAACATGGTTCAATTCATGTTTCAGACGTACCATTAGAGTTAAACTGGATAAAGAATTTTAGTCTTTTTCAGTTTAATGCACCCATAGTTTTCCATGACCACTTATCAGCTGAGAGAACCCACTTTTGGACTTTTCCCAAAATTATCTTTATAAAACCCAAAAGCTAGAAAAAACAGTACATCGACTTTTAGACTACTCAGCCCAAATGTCACTTAGTCCGCAGTGCAATTCGAGAAACATTAATAGGGGCTGGGACAGGGGTCAAAATCGCTGTGCAAAGTACCGAAAATGTAATGGAGAAATTAATTACTGTGAGCCAAAATAATTTTTCCGCTAATTTTAACTCTTTACTGAAAGGGCCAGTACAATTATTAATAAACCTCTTTATAATTGTGCTGATATTTACAATTGTCGCCTACTTTGCTTATTTGTACATAAGTAGAAGGCGTTCACCAATAATTAATGCATCTCCCTATATATCCACACCTACCCCCAGTGGATTAGGCAAAGCATTAAGTTGTATAATAAAACCACAGCAAATACAGCCATTTAAGCCAGATTGACAAAAAATTACATGGACAAGGACTGCCGGGACACCCAAAGAATCCTCGGCCAGCATAGCAATAGTGGCAATGGCAAGCAAAATACAAAAGTATACATTACAGGTTGATGTAATAATAAACGACAAAATAATTGTATTAGCAATGATAGACACGGAGGCAGTCTACTCCCTTCTGAATAGCAAAATTGCTGAAAAATTACAAAATTTATGGGTGTATAAAAGTTCCGTCCGCCCAATTGCAGCAAATGGAGGGGAAATCAAAATTTTGGGGTCAGCAGTAATAACGGTTTGGTTCATTATGTGGATGAAACGATTCTACTTCATATCCAAAAGAACTGTGCAGCAGAATTACTGTTAGGCTCAAATTTTATTTCCAGATTTAGAAAGATAAATTAAGATTTGGAAAAATCAACTGTAAGATTTCGAAATCTTTCTATGCCTTATGAAGGACTCACCTATTGCCCACCAGAAACAAGGAGTACAATAATCCTAGACACAGACAAAATCATTTTGCCGCAAACGATTCAAATAATAATGGCTAGAGTACCAGACAATTACCAACCTGGGAATGCAAGTTGTTTTTGTACCCAAAAACACTCAACACAATGAGGAGGTTTTTTATGCTCACTCTATATGTAACGTGCTAGGAAATGGGGTAATGCCTGTGCAAGTCATGAATCCTAATGCGTATGAGGTAAAATTATATGCCAAAATGCGTTTAGGCACAATAAATACACATCTCATTAATACAGAAAGAACACAGAATCAAGAGAATGCAATGATAAGTACAGTTGTAAGTAATGACAAAACAAACCAATTTGTGCGATGGATAGAAGAAAACGTAGATATTTCATTGTTGCTAAATAAAAGTGAGCAGACTGAGATAATAAATTTGCTTTCCAAATATCCAAATCTGTACGCCATGAATGACAAAGACTCGGGAAAAACCGATTCACTTAAACATGTGATAGACACAGAAAGAAATCTACAAGTTCATAAACATCCTTACCGTACTTTGCCTGCAGAAAAAGAAATTATCATAGAGGAGATAAAAGCACTTGCGTCTAAAAACATCATTTGGCCCAGCATTTTGCCTCGGTCTACAAACATTGTTTTAGTACAGAAAAAAGATGGAAAACATTGAATGTGTATAGACTTTAGAGGAATAAACAACATAACAAAGAAAAACATATATCCTCTACCTAGAATAGACAATATATTACATACTCTGTATGGCATCAAATACTCCACCACCTTAGACCAATCAAACACGTACTACAGTATTCCTATCAAAGAGACTGACAAAGAAAAGACCGCATTCAATAGCCCTGTGGGCCTATACAAATTTAATTATTTACCCTTCAGCTTGTGTAATGCACTGGCGTCTTTCTCAAGGCTAATGGACATAGTTCTCTCAGGACTACAGTGGAACATATGCCTCATGTATTTAGATGATGTGCTAATCTTTGCGCCCACACATGGAGAAATGCTTAAGGGACTTAAAATTCTGCTCAATAGATTAAATGATGCGCACATGAAATTAAAGCTGTCTAAATGCAAGTTTTCCTATGAAGAAACGTTGTATCTGGGATACCTAATTCCAGGACAGGGAATTCTGCCGGACCCAAAAAAATTGAGGCCGTCAAACTGATGCCCAGACCAACAAACGTCAAAGAAATAAAATCTTTTCTATGCGTTATTTTGTACTACAGAAAGTTTATCAAAAACTGTTCAAAAATTGCTGAGCCCTTAACACGTTTATTTAGAAAAGATAGAACTTTTGCTTGGAAAGATGAGCAAGAAAATCCTTTTCAGTATCTGAAAGAAAAACTGACTGAATCGCCTATTTTGGCTAATCCTGATTTTTCCAGGCCTTCCATATTACAGACAGACGCATCATATACAGGGATTGGAGCCGTTTTATCACAAATTCATGAGGATGGAAAAGAACATCCGATAATATATGCTAGCTGCACCTTAAAAAGGCAGAGAAAAAGTAGGCAGTGACAGAACTTGAAATACTAGCAGTCGTTGAATTCATCAAATACTTCCAACCTTATCTATACCAACAGGAAGTGACTGTAGAGACCAACCACACTGCAGTAAAATCTATTCTCGAAAAACCAAATGCTTTGGCTAGAATTGCATGCTGGGGACTTGCAATTGCAGGAATAAAAATCTCTGTAGTGCCAAGGAAAGGCATAATGAATCAAAATGCGGATTTGTTATCTAGCTTACCAAACCCGCGAGAAAACGCATACTTCAATATTGACAAAAACAGAATGGAGCGAGATGATGCTGATGGATGCAAAGTAAATGTAGTATACGCGGAAGAAAGACACAAAAACTCTGACCATTCTAAACTTGGGGGAGGAATTAGTACCTTACAAAAAGAGGACCCGGAATTACAAGATTTTTTCCAAGAAGGAAAATGCCCAGAGGGTTTCCTAATCAAGAACAAAATAATTTACAAAATTGATGAGAAAACGAGAAGAATGGTAATTCCAACTTTAATCACACCCCATATTATTCAAACCCACCATGATAATGAATTTGCAGGGCATTTTGGTGCACACAAAACTGTACAACTCATCACTAAGAAATACTTCTGGAAACACATGACAAAGGAAATTACAGCAGACTGTAACACGTGTGACACGTGCCAGCGTAACAAACCAGCATGTCAGAGAATTACCGCTAGTCTCCTATCTATCTCATCTTCAAGGTCATTTGAAAGAGTTGCAGTCGACTGTGTAGGACCACTTAACCTCATTGAAAATGGAAACAAATATATAATAGTCTTTATAGATTAGTTCATAAAGTACATAGAGGTGTTTGCGACGCCTAACATAAGTGCACAAACAGTAGCAAAAATTTTTGTCACACAAATAATCTGCAGACACGGCGCCCCCCAAATTTTGCAATCAGATCAAGGCTCTGATTTTACATCAAAGCTCATGCAGGAAATAACTGCCTTATTCAAAACACATCAGATTTTTACTACCACTTACCACCCTATAGCCAATGGGGAGGTAGAAAGAGCTAATCAAATGCTAATCGCTAGAGTAAGAATGTATTTAAACAAAAACAAAATAGATTGGGATGAGCATCTGCCATACGCCATCTTTGCAACAAATATACATGACAACAAAACAAGTGGATGTAGTCCTTTTTTTCTCATGTATGGACAAACACCTCAACTGCCAATAGATAAAGTTCTTCAGTACAAATGCCCCTTCTATCTAATTGACCTAAAACCTACAAAGAAGAGGTTAAGAAAACATTTTTCAGAGGCACTAATGGCAGTACAGCAGCAGATAGAAATATCACAACAAAAATACATAGAAGCCCAAAATATAAAAGCAAAAGACACAGAATGCAAAATAGGTGACTTAGTGTTGCTAGAAAATGAAGCCATAAAACGCAGTATACCAAAAAAATTACAGCCAGTTTATACTGGCCCCTACCAAGTTATACGTGTAAATTACCCCAACATCAGTATTGATTTAGGGGGAACCAAAGTCAAGTCGTGCATGTTAATTGAATCAAAAAATATGAAGCTAGACAGATTGAGAAACCAAAAGCAGTTAATATGCCAACAAATGAGATAGAAGATATCACAAACAAATTTCGCCCAGTTAGGGAAAGATTCACCTCAAGCCTTGAAAACATAACCCAAAAAGACACGCCAACAATTCAACATCAATACTTTTTAAGAAGCCAACAACGACCGTCAGCCGAGGACGTCTGACCCTAAGGGTAGGCGTGTCAGATACAAATTATGGTCTATATAAAACTCTATAATTCTTTCAAAAAATATTTAAATGTTTTGTTTCTTTAATACAAATATCAGCAAAAATATTGCGCGCATGATCAAAACAATTACGTTATTTTATGAACAAGTATATAAATATATGTATGTAGGTATATTTAAGATACATTAATGATTGACAACAATAGGTACCATATTTCAATGTTCAGGCGTGTAAAGCGAGTTTATGTGAATTTAATATTTAGTGTAGTATATTGTTTAATATGTAAGGAATTGTCTGCTGAGCCAACATCAAAGGAAGATATATATATTATATATATATATATATATATATATATATATATATATATATATATATATATATATATATATATATATATATATATATATATATATATATATATATATATATATATATATATATGCTTGATTGTTCGAAAATAAATAAAAATCAGTATAATAGCTCCTTTAAAACGTGATTTTAATGAGGTACAATTACTGTAAAATGTGCATGAATTCGAGCATTCATTTACAGCATGGGAATTCTTGGGATCAGGCCCAAAAATTTTTAAAAAGTGCCTCTTTAGACTAAAAACCGACAAGCACACGTCAAAAAAGACTTTTTGACATTTCATTCAATGCCCGCTCTTTCTAGGACATAGAGACATAAAAATGTCTGTAAAAATTTTAAAAAAATCGAGCAATTGTACAAAATATAGGCAAAAAATATATATATACAGCCCAAAGCGCCAAAAATGTCAGAATTTTGAGCCAAAAATGAGCTAAAAGGCTTTAAAAAGCACACTTTCTACAATTTTACAAAAATCGATAATTATGGGAAGAATCATGGCCATATTGTGATAGTGGGGAATTGTGGTCAGTTACCATTCTGGGGAACCCCCAAACCTGCCCCCAAGAATTTGAGTGTCCGTTTCGTCCATTAACACTACAAAAAAGAGTCTAAAATTTGCTACAATAAATTTACAGGTATCGTAAGTCACATTGTTTTTTGGGTACTTACGTATTATACCCCGCCACCAATTCTTTCTCATTTTTGCTTGTTTTTACCCAGTTTTAGTCATTGTTACATAATATTTATGCATAGATGAATTTTATTTGTTTGATTGAAAGTATTAAAACGAAAGAAGATGCGGTCGATTTTTTCAACAACATGGAATTTTGCCAAGCTTGAAATTATGTGTGAATGGCGACAAAATGTCTCTTTGATCGGAAATCAGCTGCGCTGGCGATGTAACAAACAAACGTGTCGTAGTGAGGTTGGTTTGCGAGTTGGAACCTGGTTCTCAGGTTCGCAAATATATAGTATGTACATTAAAGTTCTATTGCATAATTTGTCATTTCATTCTAGGTTCAAGAATACTGTTTTGTCATGCACTTTTTTTCATCTACTGATGGTCAAAAGAAATGTCGTCTGTGAAGTTTTGTGAGGAAGAGCTTGGTTTGTGTGACCATGTGGCAATTGATTGGGCTAACTATATGTGTGAGGTATGTCAAATTCTCATTTTTGCTTGTTTTTACCCAGTTTTTAGTCATAGACTTTTATTAACATGATAATAACCAATGTTACATATTTTGTATGCATATGTAGGTTATTGAAAAGGCATGAACGTGGCAATATCATTTGAAAGCAATCAAAAGGACATTTGTTTGACATATAATGCCACATGAATTTGATATAGACGAGTCGAGCATTTAGCGAGACGTACCACACTGACGTTTATTTCTAATCTTAGCAGAACGCCACATGCGTTCCACGTTCTGCGTATGCACGCCAGAATCAGGATCAACAAAATTATACAAATGATTTACGGTCATATGAGTAAAACCCAAATTTTGAATTTTGTTGTACGCCTTCCACTAATCAGACATAATAATCAAACCCGCATGAATTTTTTTGCAAATGATAGGTATCAATGTGGTGGCGCTTTGATTGGGAACAGCTTGCAAAAAACATGCCTTTGTTTCTCTACATATACCGCTAAACACCCACTGCTGAGGAAGCAAGCGACCAGCGTGATTTTTTTGTTTGGCAAACAACGTTTCGTCGATTTCTGCTGTCATCCCCACACCTCCTATGGGCTTGGTGTTTTGCTCCATGCGCCATTGACATACCTCACGCATATATGTTAGCCCAGTCAATTCCCGCATGGTCACACAAACCAAGCTCTTCCTCACAAAGACTTCACAGATGACATTTCTTTTGACCAACAGTAGATGAAAAAAAGTGCCTGATGAAATGGTATTCTTGAACCTAGAATCAAATGACAAATTATGCAATAGAACTTTGACGTACATACTATATATTTGCATGCCTGAGAACCAGGTTCCAACTCGCAAACCAACCTCACTACGACACGTTCGTTTGTTACATCGCCAGCGCAGCTGATTTCCAATCAAAAGAGACATTTTGTTGCCATTCGCACATAATTTCTGGCTTGGCAAAATTCCACATTGTTGAAAAATTGGACTGCATCTCCTTCGGTTTTAATACTTTCAAGCAAACAAATAAAATTCATCTATGCATAAAAATTATGTAACAATGACTAAAAACTGGGTAAAAACAAGCAAAAATGAGAAAAAATTGGTGGCGGGGGTATAATACGTAAGTACCGTTTTTTGGTCATCTTCAACGATAGGCAAGAGCTGCTATCTGCAATTGAAAGCATTTGTGATGGGACAAAAATCACTAAGCTTAGACATTTATGCGAAACTCGTTGGGTGGAAAGACACAATGCAATTATTTGATTCAAAGAAATACTTGTGCTGATTCTTGTTGCGCTTGAAAAATTAGCATGTGAACATAATGGTGAAGTATTGGCAAAAGCTACTATGCTGCAAAAATCCATAGCCAACGCAGAATTTATTGTGACATTATTTGCTTGTTTGTCCGCCAGTGCTTGTCCTCTGCCCCTTTCTAAGAAGTTGCAAAATCTAAAAATAGATCTTTATGTGTTCTGAATTGTTCAAAGATGCAACTAGCTCAATCAAATCATGGCAAAGCAATGCAGAGGAAAAATTCTCGGAAATCTTTCAAGCTGCTTGAGGTAATTAAAAAATGAAATGTTTCTTGGCACTAGTTGGTTATACTCCATATTTTTCTGCTTAAATATCACATTTTTCCTAATAAAAGGCCGAAAATCTGGATGGGGGTATAACCGACTAGTTAGTACCGTTTTTGCACTGAGTCAGTTTGTCATTCTCACCATGCAATATTAATCAGATTCAATAGAGCTTGCATTTTGAACTTAAGATCACAGGAATCATTTGCACAATATTAATTCATAGAAAACTTACTGTACAAAGAATGCCAGCATCGAATCAACGTTCGGGCCTCTTCCCCGGAAGAATATTTTCATCGTTTGGTTTTCACACCCTTCGTTGATTTTTTAATTTCTCAATTACATGAGCGTTTTGACGGCCAAAAAGAAGTGATGCGAAATTTGCATGTGCTCATACCAAAATACATTGGTCAATTTACAATCTTAACACAGTTTTATTATTTATTATCTATTAATTTTACAATTTTTCATTTTATTTAATTACAGTTTTACAATTGACAGTTTTAATTATTTGTTACTTATTGAAGTGCAGAGCACATACTTCACAAACAAGAAAGCATAATAACCAATTATCAAAGATTAACATCGTCTGCTCAAAAGTGTGCTGTTTTTAGAGTGTCTGACCTACGAATATTGGCAGCAGTCAAGTTTTGTAGGTCTTATGCATACGTGGGCAGCAAGAAAATTCTGGGGGGGTGCAAGATTTTTTGAAGGTCGAAAAAATGGCCTTAAAAATGGTGGTATGGCGATAAAAACACCATTTTTTGACGTTTCTCATCAAGCACTATCCATTGGCATCAAAAAATTGCGAAAAAAACGAAAAAAATTTTCAAAAATTGAATTCTGGGGGGGTATTTTGATTTCTGGGGGGTATTTTGGTTTCTGGGGGTGCATACCCCTCAAACCCCCACGCCCAGGTGTGGTCTTATGGATCAAAGTCGCAAAAATTCAAAAAATTTTATTCTGGGGTATATTATGTCTTATGGACTTTCTTATCGATTCTGGGGGTCTTAATAAACGCCAAACCACTCGTGTCCATTTGTGGTGTGTAGTATAGTTTGTCCAATTAAATGCCAATTATAGGATAAAATACACTATTTTACTTGTTAGACTTATAATAAGACTAAATTTGAAAAGTTGCTTTTCAAAAAAAAACTCAATTTCATCGAACAGAATATTAATTATAGTCAAGTACAGTAAAACATGTATTTATTCATTTTCAAGTATTTAAGAAGATAAAAACATGATAAGAATTTATGAGAATATGTTTGCCAAATCCTATATTTTTCACCTACAGTATTGTCCAAGTTTGAAGATATCAAAAAAGCGTTAGACTTCTATGGAAATGACGTCAAAGATAAAGCAATAGTGCGTGGCGAATACGAATTATGGAAAGAACGGTGGCAGCGGTGTAAAGAAGAGGAAAGGCCAAAAATGGCAATAGAGGGCCTTGATGCTTGTCACGCTTAGCCAAATATAAAAACATCAAAACGTTGCTGCTGGTATAATTGCATGCCATCACATTTAAAAATTTCATAACAGAACAATGATCGTACTGTTTCAGCTTTTTTGCCCTCTGTCAGTTACCACTGCTGCTCCTGAGCGTTCATTTGTCATGCTTATGTCGATTTAAGACTTCTTTAAGAAGTACAATGAATGAAGCTTGGTTGAACGCTTATTCTCTGCTGCACACTCATACAATAATACAGATTGAAAATGATGAAATAATTAATTTGATGGCTGAACAAAATTGGTGTATCCTTTTGTAGTGTTTGCACAATGCACAATCTTTGAATTAAAGATTTTGACTTGTATCAGCTCATTTTATCTATTTATAAACCATTGCAAATCAAAGCATATCAATCAAAAAAGTCTCTAAAAAATTTTATGTATGCCCCCCGAACCAAAATCCTGGCTACGCTTCTGTACCAATCTAAGTGGGAGTACTACTACTAGCATCCATGTTAATCTAAGTCTAAGCCCAAGAAACATAGACAAGCTTGAAAAAATCAATAACTGTTGCATTGCAACTATACTTTGTACAGGCGCACAGCGCAGGGTTTTGATGCTTGTGAAAAGAAATAAGTGACTTACTGTCTGCCAGTAGTAGCAGTATGTGGGTCAGTCGGATATCACAGGTAGACCCCCAAACTTACATTTGTGTGTCCTTAATGCCTATCACCTCTTTGATCTAAGGTGTAAAAATAAGGGCATTTAGTTGGCTGTTTAACATTGCCCACCCGCTCTCGTTTATTGCATTTCACAAACATCATTCTCCTGGGTCCAGGCGACCATATTTATATAAGTACACTTTATCTTTATCTTTATTTTAATCTCTTTAGTTCCTTTATCCTGCAAATTATCTCTATTTTTTAGCTTCCCTAATTTTTTATCTGCTATCTCTATCTTTATCTCCTAGGTTTTCAAATTTCAACTTTATCTCTATCTTTTATCTTGCAAAAAAATCCTTATCTTTTACAACACTAATGCTTACCTACTACATCTTTTATTCTTAAATTCGGCCTGATGAATCTTTAATGTATTATGCTGTGACACTTGAGTAATTTATATCTGAGTCACGACCTGGCAAAAATTGGTCGTTTTCTTGACTTAAATTTGCAAAATTCTTGTCAAATGCCTGTTATACAAGAGAGATACAAATTTTTGCCAAATTCTTGTAATACAAACCGCTTGTCTCTTGTGCACCATTCTTTGTGGACTGGACTGTACACTGGCGCCAGAATGCGCTTCAGAATATTGGTCAATCCAAGTCAGTGATATTTTGTTTACCATTCAGAAAATAAATTGCTGAACAGGAGTGACCATTTTTCTGAAGTTCAAAGAGAGGTCATGGAAGTGCAGTGACCGTTTTTCTGAATTTAAACAAAAAGGTCATGGAATTGCAGTGACCGTTTTACTGAATTTCAAAGAAAGGCCACGGAACAGCAGTGACCATTTTCCTGAATTTCAGAAACCAGGTCACAGAACTGCAGTGACCAACTTGGGCAGCAACAAAATCCTGGGGTTCTGCTGTGGCAAAATTGCCAAAAATTTAATTCTGGAGGGTCTGCCAGATTCTTGGGGGGAGGGTTCCAGACCCCAACGCCCATGTGAGGCACTGACTGTTTTCCTGAATTTCAGAAAAGTCGATGAAGTGCAATAAGTTATGTTATGAGCACACATGGGCGTGGGGGGATCTGGGGAGGGGTCTGGACCCCCTAGAAACCAAAAGACCCCCCAGAAATCAAAGACCCCCTCCCCCAGAAATCAATTTTTTGAAAAATTTTTTCGTTTTTAGCAATTTTTTGATGCCAATGGATAGTGCTTGATGAGAAACGTCGAAAAATGGTGCTTTTATCGCCATATCACCATTTTTAAGGCCCTTTTTGACCTTCAAAAATCTTGAACCCCCAGAATTTTCTTGCTGCCCACGTATGGTTATGAGCACACATTGCCGCAAGGGGTTTGTCTCTCTGGGAAGTTAAAATACCCAGCTGCTCAAAATTTGATTTATTTGAACAAACTTTAGCGAGCAAATAAGTATATAACACTGTCAAAAATTTTGACATTTTTGAGTCAGAAATTATCTTCACCATTTAAAAGGCACACTTTTCACGATTTTTTGAAAAATTGACGACCGTGGGAACCACAGCTAATTTGATGGGGTCTGTAGCCATTCTGGACCCGAATTCCCCAAAAACACCTCTCAATCATACTGCACAATTTGAGGGCCAAAATTGCTTAAAAAGAGTATAAATGCTAAAATAGCTTATAATTGGTTACTGGATAATTTCAAGCATTAACGGAAATGTTTCATTTATGTACTTCACCTTTTATTCTCCGTTTCTCATTCCGCAATCCTGTTATTCCGTTCTGATAGTCCAGCCCATAGACCTCAGCTTAATGCCCCTTGTGCAAGTCAGAGGCGTAGCCAGGATTTTGGTTCGGGGGGACGAAAACAGAAATTTTTAAGACTACTTTTGCATTGAATGCTACTCGTAGTAACATTATGAATAGTAAAACTGAGTGTTTTGACCTCTAGTAGTGTAGCCCAGTGTATTTTTTGTACATGGTCCGTTTGTATGTGTACAAAGATGATCCCCAAAAGCCTTTGTACATCTTGAAGACACAAGCCTTTGAGTACTATAAGATGGTACGGTAGCGTTTTTAGTGTGGTAAAAACAGTTGTTTGACTTTTGGTAGTGTATTTTAGCTAATTTCTGGGTCTCTAAGGGCAAAAATCACTGACAATTGTCTTGAAACAGCCCAAAGCACTAAAAAATTTGACATTTTTCCTTTTGAATTGCAATTTCTGCCAGTGATTTTTACAAATTTTAGACTTTTTGCAATTTTTGTCTTCCCAAAAATCTTTGCAATTGTACAAAGACGGTCCTGAAAAGTTTTGGAACTTCTACCGTTTTCAAGTAGAATTTATGGCCATTCTATTGACAAGGATTTTGGAAATTACAAGTGACCCAATGTGCCGAGAAATTTAGTCATTTTTACCGCCCTCAACATTTTGCAGCTCGGTGAATACTAATAGTCTGACAGAGCAGAAAATTATCAAATTTGTACAAAACAATTTTGACAGTTCAAGCTTCTAATAAGAAAACTGCAAATTACTAACTTTGTCTAAAGATATTTTGACTGATGTAGGCTTTTAAGTGCAATGCCGGAGCTTAACAAAAAGAAATATTAGTAACTGGCGGCGCTATGCGCCAGAAAATTTTGACATTTTTGCACTTATCACTTATTTTTAGAAGTTCCTAACTCTTCTACCTGGCTTGTTCTCCCTAAAATCTCGTTGCATATGTACAACAAGATTTTATGGTTGTGAGGGGTTTGGGATGGCGCGCTCAAGCGTTTGCAGCAGGGTCCGGGGCTTAACCAGTGTTTTTTTTGTACAAGGTCCGTTTGTACATGTACAAAGATGGTCCCCAAAAGACTGTCCATTTTGTACATGCAAATTTTTGTGTACTATAATATAGTACAGTAGCAATTTTAGTGTGGTAAAACAGGGTTTTTGACCTTTGGTATTGTATTTTAGCTAATTTATGGGTTTCTGACGCCAAAAATTACTAAAAATTATCTGAAAACAGCGCAAAGCACCAAAAAATATTGACATTTTTCCATTCTAAATGCAAATTTTGCCATTTTAAAGATACCGTATTTATTTGAATAAACGCCGCGGCGTTTAATAGTTCAGAGGTCATTTTAGTGTGGCGTTTATTCAAGGGCAACAATTAATCAAGGGCGGCAATTATTTTTTTCAATATAAAATGGGTATCTATAAAAGTTAACCAAATACACAAGAATAAACTTTTTAGCCAACCCTTAAAAATAGAAAGGGAATTTAGTAGGCAGATAATTTGACAACAGAAAATTAAAAAATTTCAACTTCGAAAAACTTCATCATCAGAATCAAATTCTGATTCACTCAAGTTAAAATTTTCGTCACAAAATTCTCTTTCAAATTCTGGATCTTCAATGGTAATGGTAATTGGCTTATGGGCACTTTGCTGCAACTGCTGATTTTTTTCCGCCAAAATATTCCTTCCTTCAGCACACTTCTGCTTGAAGTTTACAATAAAGATACGTTTCCTTGAATAATTGCTGCGGCGTTTTTTCAAGGGTGGCGATTATTATTATTTTGAGACCTTGGGTACGGCGTTTATTCAAAGGTGGCATTTATTCAATGGCGGCTTTTATTCAAATAAATACAGTATATAGGACAAACAATTACTCATTTCGGTGCAAAGTGCCAAAAATTTTGGGAATTTTACACCTTTTTACAGTTTTTGTCTTCCTAAACATCTTTGTACATTTTGTACACACAAAATTTTTGGGTGCTATAACATGGTACAGCAGCGTTTTTAGTGTGGTAAAAACAGAGTTCTTTGACTTTTCATAGTGTGTTTTAGCTAATTTAGGGGTCTCTAAGGGCAAAAATCACTAAGAATTGTTTTAAAACAGCGCAAAGCGCCAAAAAATTTGACTTTTTACTTTTGAAATGCAATTTCTGCCATTATAAAGATATATAGAACACACAATTATTCATTTTGGCGCAAAGCGCCAAAATTTTTTCGAATTCTAGAACTTTTTTTGCAATTTTTGTCTTCCCAAAAATCTTTGTACATGTACAAAGACGATCCCCAAAAGTCTTTGTACATTGCAAAAAATCTTTGCCAAATACAAAAGAAAACCGTGGGCTTAACCCCAAAAAATTTTGTAAAAAAGCTATTTAATGTTAAATAGTAATGTTAAAATTTTTGCAAAACTGGCCAAATCTCGGTTCTGAATCAAACAAGCCCAGAAACACCTCAAATTGATGAACTTCTACATTGCACAAAACTTCTGAGCTGAAATTTTTGACTGCTGCTAATTATATAGCGCAGCAACGGGTTGCTGCCAATAAGATATAGAAAAATATATCAATGAAAATTTTGTTCTTACCGTTTCCAGGTCCATTTGTGGCCTTCTTATTTACAAGATGTAGTTAAGAAAACAGGAAATGCGCAAAAATATTAAAAAAATTTGGCCATTTCTTTCATTTAAAATAGGATTATGTGTCCTTCTTAAGAAAGAATGACAAACAAAGCAATGAATAGACAAACTGGTAGGTATACAAAAGACAAACGAAGCAGAGAATAGACAAACTGGTACACAATCAGTTTCACACTTTTACTATTAGGCTCAACAAGCATGCACAGTTTCAATCATTGAACAAATAGTCCTTCAAATTACTGAAGTAATGTGAAGTGCCGGATTATTTTAGATGATTCAAGCTTTTTAATTCATTAGATCTATATAACAATGTACTTGGCGCAAAGCGCCCGGAAAAATTTTGATGTTTTTGCATTTATGAGAACTCAGTTTTCTGCACACACATTATTTTAACAGACAAATCAACAATATTTCTGGCAAAATTAGGGGAGCATGTGCCTCTAATCCCCCTGGCTGCGCCTATGGTGCAGAGTCTGACCTCCCTTGAATTCAATATTTCCCGCCCTTGAACAACTCTGAAACACTATCTGATTCATGTAATTCATTACAAATGATTAATTTTTCATGCACAAAATGTATTTATTGTTCACAGCTACGTGCATAACTCTGAGAAAGCAATTGTGTGCACTCTGCTCATCGATGTCCCACAAATCAGCTAAGGAGTGATCTACCTCTTTTTTCTTGATTTTTCAACCAAAGGGTGGCAGTTTTTGAGGGACCCAGGGCAGTTTTGGTTGGTTTGGTACTGTTGTGTTGTGCATGCCTGGTGTTCTGGTGCACACCTACCTTTTGTGTGTATTATTAGTCAGCTTGCTGTAAGCGCTTATAGTAGCGCTTGGTTATGGTTTTCCTAGGTTTTTCAAATACGCTAATTCTATTGGTGACATTTTTAGAGTACAAAGTTTAGTGCTTGAGCAAGTAAAACACTTGGCATGATAAAAACAAATATGTGTGCACAGCTGTGGTAGGAGGAAGAAGAGTGCTGACCACATCTGGTTGTGAGGGGGAGCCCCCCAAAACCAAAATTCCCCCAACCCCCAGAATTCAGTTTTTAAAATTTTTTTTCATTTTTTCGCAATTTTTTGATGCCAATGGATAATGCCCAATGAGATATATGAAAAAATGGTGTTTTTTCACTATACCACCATTTTTAAGGCCATTCTTTACCTTTGAAAAATCTTGCACCTCCAGAATTTTGGTGCTGCCCACATATGGTGCTGACTGACTGCTGGCACTAGTCTGAACTCTTAACCCTTCTGTTACCAAGGGGTAAAACACATAGGTGGGCAGCACTGTAATTCTGAGGGAAAGGAAGGAAAAAATTTTCAAAGGTCAAAAATGGTCTAAAAAGTGGTTGTATGGCAAAAAACACCATTTTTTGACGTTACTCATCAAGCACTTTCCAATGGCATCAAAAATCGCTAAAAAGCGAAAAATTTCAAAATTCGAATTCTGGGGAGGGTATTTTGATTTCTAAGGGGAGGTGGTATTTCAAGTTCTGAGGGGAGGTGTATACCCCCACCCCCCACACACGCCCTAGACTTACAAGGTCCAGATCAAAAATCTAGTCATTGGTGAAATAGCAGAATTGAATAAAAATACATTTTTCTTGTAACCAAGAGCATGAGAATTTCAAAAATGTCATAAAGTTTGCACAAAATTGAAAACTAATTGAAAAAAACTTATTTGAACATTCAAAATGTGTGAGAAATATGATCATCTGCAACATGTTATAAAATCATGAATACAAGCTTTTATAATAAAATATAGGTCAATACATTTTATTTTGCTCAATAAAACATGGGTTGCAGTAAAAAACAGGGTACTGAAAAGCTTGCCACCTAAAAATTTATGGCCTTACACTCAACTGAGAAAATAAGGCAAGTAGATCATGGATCTAGAGCTTGGTAAAAGTACATTTAATCCTTCAGATGGTTTCTAACCTTCACTGGATTATTGTTACCAATGTCCTAAGCTTAGGCTTAGTTATGTGCAGTAATTACTCCCACTTGGATCAAAAAAGTCGATTTATACATGTTTGAATGAAAATTTGCATAAATTAATATACATCATGCTTAAAAGATATTTCCAAGCAAGAATATTGGTATATTTGTTGTACTACTATATTTGTTGTAGTATTATATTCTACTATATTTGTTGCACTACTACTGTACTAGTGCTGAATTACAAAAACACAAATTTAGTAACTTGTTTTCTGCAGCATATTTTACAGATTATATCATAATTCACAGAAAGTGGACTTTTTAAACTCAGTTCTATGGATTTCTGCCTTCAGTCCTGTGATCCCTTTCTAAGTTTCCCATACCATTTTTAGTCATTGTTTTTTTTGTATTGAATGTGTATTCTTTATGTATAAGAAATTATATGAAGATAGTTTTATTTATAGTACCATATTCAAATTTAATTGTTAATTCAATATATTTGGTGAAAGACGTATTGGTGCAAATTGCAAAGTAATTAATTTTTAAGCAATATATAGAAACAGATCAAACCATCAATATGTTGTAACTTGTAATGTCATATTTGAATTGAAATTTTTAAACAGATCTGTCCAAGGGAAAAAATAATAATTTCTAGGGGCTGTAAAATTGAATTTACTGTTCCTACAGTCAAGAACACAACTTACAATACACATTTGGTTGGAACGCATCCGGTTGCCAACTATTTTTTAGGTGTGGGCACAACCGGCTGGACATCTGTTCACACCTGGTTGCCAAGCAACTGGTTGGGTTGGCACATTGCTTAACAAAATTCTTCTTTTGATCATCTGCCAACCTGATGTGGAAAGTTGTGTTACATGGAAAAAAGCAACTCGGTTCCATACGTGGGCAGCAAGAAATTTCTGGGGGGGGTGCAAGATTTTTTTGAAGGTCAAAAAATGGCCTTAAAAATGGTGGTATGGTGATAAAAACACCATTTTTTGACGTTTCTCATCAAGCACTATCCATTGGCATCAAAAAATTGCGAAAAAAGCAAAAAAATTTTCAAAAAATTGAATTCTAGGGGGGGGGGGTATTTTGATTTCTGGGGGGGGTTTAGGTTTCTGGGGGGTGCATACCCCCCAAACCCCCCACGCCCAGGTGTGCTCGGTTCCCATCCAGTTGGCAACTAAACAACCTGTGGAAGAGTTGCGGTTTGTGGTCGTTAGTTGTGTTTGGTACTGTACCTCTCATTTTTTAAATATGGTGCTATTTATGTCATAAAATGCAAAAACATTTACAAGCTGAATGGAATTTTTGTTAAACTACAATTTGGTAGAAACTTAGCATTTTTTATTTTGGTTTTAAAACATTTATGGAGATCATTGATGTGGTATAGTGTTGTATCTATTAGTTTTAAAACAGCAGGGATCTTAATCCAATATTACCCGGATGTTTTCAGGATCCGGATCTCAATATGCAAGTTTGAATTTTTACTAAATGGGTCTGGAAGTTTAAATTTTCACTATCCAGATCCGACAGTTTTCATTTCCACAACAAGGATCCGGATCCAGAAACAAATCTTCAGAAATTCCATTAAGCAAGTATATAAAGATATTGTATTTTTTTACTTTGGTTTGAAAATGTGACAGATATGAAGCTAGTCAGAATTTCAACAAGATCATATTAGGTAATCAGGAAAATGGTTTTCCAGGACAATTGCAAATATTGAGACATGTGACACTGATTAGTAAAGTTAAATTGTAATTACATAAGTTATTATTTGAGGAAAGAAATTCCTTTGATTGAAATATTGTTTCAGTCCCACTACACAGCTGTTTGAATTGGATGCTGGTCGCGGCAGCTAAAGATTTGGTGGAAGCGGGAAGGACAAAAACTGCAAAAAGATAAAATTCTTGAATTTTTTCAATATGTCCGACTAGAAATTTGTAATAATCAGTTTGATGTCTTTATAATGGCAAAATTTGCATTCAAGAAAGCTAAACTGTTGAATTTTTCAGCATTGTTTGCCGGTTATAATTATGGTTTGTTTATGTTTGATCAATTGTTTTAATCATTTGATAGTATGATTTCGCTAGATGCTTTAAAGTATGTAATGGATCCTTTGTTCTAATAAATTTAATCAATTCAGAAACATATTTGCGGTATTATATTTGTTTTGTTTTTTGGCCAACCAACAAATAATTGTTCTATTATACTCGTTTTGTTTTTGAATTTAGGAACAAAGGACAATGTTGTCAGACAGTTCTTGTCAGTGCTTTAATCAAATGTTTCAGGTTAGTTTTGTTTTACGCTTACTGTTCAGATATGTAGCTGTGTCAGGACTGTGTTGATCTAGTCACCTCCAAAATTTTGGAAGTAAAAGTAGTTTTATAAACCAGTATCCTTGAAGCAATAAATCAAACTTTATTGCTTAATCATGTTTCCCAGATCACCAGAATGGATTTCAAAGTATCTTCAAACTATATAAATCCAAAGCTTTTAGGCAATTTGTGCCTAGTTTTTAGTTTTTGTATAACTTTCATTTTCCAAACAGTTGAGTTTGTGTTAACATTCTTAAAATTCAAAAAAAATTTAGATGTTCTGTGTAAATTTATTTATTTTTTATATGGTTTTATTTTGCAAAGAACTAGAATTTAGTATAAAGCCAGTGAAAAAAAATTCAGCACAATCAAGCTTGGATATAACCAAGTAGTTATTTGTCACCGTGATTTAAGCAATCTATTGGAAGGCAATTGAATTAACAATGAATTCTTTCAATATTGGAAAATTTGTCTCTAAAAATGTAGAACTGTTCAGAAATGTACAAAAATGGCATTATTTTAGATTATATACAAGTATTTACTCGGATATCTGATTTCAAAATTTAAGTCACCCTAAATTGAGAAGGCTAGCTATACAGGTGCCTGATTCTGTTTTTCCTAATTTTTATTTTAGATCAGATCTTAAGTAAATGCTTCAATAAAATCATTACTACAGTAGAACCACAGTTACACACTTTAGCAATGTTTTTAATTTGTGTAGAAAGTTTGCTTTGCCATATACAAACATTGTAATTACCCTTCTTTGTACGTATTGTATATCAAAATTTTATTGTAGTATAATAGTGTACAATGGTGCTTTTTGAGTGGTAAGAAATTCTATAGATATTTTTGGAATTTCTAATTTGTAATATTAATATGTTATCCATGAAATATGTTCAGTAATGCTGGCTAGTGGTAATGTGATGATGCATTTCTTATCTAATACATTCATGAAAGAAGAATCTATAAATACCTCAATCATAAATTTTTAAACCCTCTTTTGTACCTTTTCTATAGTCCCTTAGTCAACAATATTTTCAAATAATAAAATACAATTGAAAAGCATTTTTACAAGACATAAAGGATGATGTGGCAATAGGAAACATTGAGTAAAAATAACTATTTGATATCTGGGTTAAGCTGCATCTACAAAAAGGTATCGTCAAAAAATACAAAGGTGGGTTTTCTGAGGACAGCATTATACACAGCATGATAATTTTTGTGAGACAAGTTCGAAATTTTTTAAAACATCCCATTATGAGCTAAAAACAATTGGTATGCATCAAACACAGTTTTTTTAGACATTTTCGATATAGCATACATAAATAAAACAAAATTATTTTTAAAAAAACTAAAGAAAACTTGTGAATAGAATAAAATATTCAGAAATCGCCTAAATGGGTGAAAATCTGTGCTTTGAATAAAAACTGAGCTAGAAACATCTAAAAACTAATTTATTACGATTTTATAAAACAAAGCCTATAATCAAACAAGTCATATGTAGAATTGATAGTAGATAATTACAGAAATAAATTTATCAGCACTAAAAAAATTAAATCATTATTTCTTGAGTTTCTTGGTAGAATTCATTAATATGACAAATTGTTCAGTTTAATTGAAAGTTTCTGTTACTGCTCTTAGTAGGCACTTGTTTAGCATGTTCAGCAAGGGAAGTAATAGGAGTTTTCTTCATTGACCTCACACAGTAATTTCTTATATTTAGGACAATAATGGGACTTCAACTGCAATAGAGTTGGATCCTGAAAGTGCTGCCACTTTCATTGACAAAGAAGACACAATGGATGTGGAAAAAAATTACGATGTTGAAAAACTAATGTCTTCTCAAAAATGCTATTTTCCAGAGGAAATAATGGCCTTGGAGGAATCTGAAGATGAAGCGGATCTAGATATCAAATGTAACTACAAACCGCATACACCATTGGAAGCAGCACCTATACCAAACAAGTTAGTGATATGGTTTTAAAATGTATCCTTTTTACTTTTTTCTTCTATTAGTAATATTTAATATGTTTCATGTAATTTTACACTCCACTTAAAATTGAGTAAAATGAATGAGCTATGTATGTACGATGTGTATATAATTTTATGTGTATAGTTATGTCATTGTTCAACATTTTCTAAAAGTAATAAAAGTTATTACATCAAAAGATAAATTTCTAATTTTATATATATATATATATTTATATATATATATATATATATATATATATATATATATATATATATATATATATATATATATATATATATATATATATATATATATATATATATATATATATATATATATATATGTATATATATTAGTGCCAGGTCCCGGCCCCGGCGCCGGGGCCCAGGCCCTGGCCCCGGGCTGGGGACAGGCTGGTCCCAGCGCCATGGCCAGGGCCTGTAAAAATGATGAAAAATTAATGAAAATTGAACAAAATTAATCTTTTTTGCCAAATTACGCAACATCATATTTATTTATTCGCAAAAATAAGCTAAATTTTGTTAAAATTAAGCTTAGGCTACTGTTGTGTTTCCCTTCAGGTAATCTAATAATCAAGATTTGAGTGAGCATTGAATCATTTCTATACATTCTTGAATACCTTAGCTCAGTTAACAATTTTTATTGCAAAAATAAGCACGTTTGACCAATAATTCTTAGACAATAAAGTTTAAAATGCAAGGGACTTTCACTAGTGTCTGTAAAATTGTTTTATAAATCGATGTATGTACTTATGCACCTTAAAAAATGCTAGGGTATGGCAACCTATTTTATCATCCAGATAGAATTTGTTTGCTTTATATATGCGATTTTTCACTAATTTCGGGCGCTGTGCACCAAATAATGGAGCAAATGTCTTCATTTTTGTGTGGTTTTCAATTAATTTTTTAAATATTATTTTAATTTGATTATGCATGTTCCCTAATCTTGGTAAATGATTTTTTGTCGTACAAGCATTTTTTGCCCTTATGATTTTGTTGATATTCTAGAGATAAGTTTTTCAAGCGTGTAGTTAATCTCTGGGTTACTTGTTTCTCGTGCAATGTAATTGTAATCTTTTGTATTGTACTGTTTTGCTCGTCTATTTCTTTCATCGAATCAGCATAAATACTATAGAAAAGTCATATTCTGTTCAGCTTAGCTTATTGTTTTCTATGCCTAACAGCTATATTCACAATTATTTATTAATTTTTTTGTTTATTTCTCTTTTATCTGCTTATTTTTGAGTCTTTAATTCATTAAAGCAATATGTAATTGCTTACAATAGTAATACTAAGATGTTAGGTCAGTATAGAAATAATGTGGATGCTTGGTATAGCTTAGTAAGTATAGGGTATATGTTTTGTACAGGCTCCGGCCAGGCCCTGGCCCCGGCTCTGGCAAAAAGAGTGGCCCCGGCACATCTCTATATATATATATATATATATATATATATATATATATATATATATATATATATATATATATATATATATATATATATATATATATATATATATATATATATATATATATATATATATATATATATATGGTCAAGTTTAAGGATTGTATGTGTAATGTTTGCAAGTTGTTTTTCTCATTTTTAATGAATCCTTCTAGTTTGGTTGTATTTACATGATTTTTTGAGTATAAATTCCTAAGCATCCCATATTGTCACCTTAAATTTTTTTTGTTTTTGTTTGAATTTAAGTGTTTTTTAAATCATCTTTTTGCATTCTCAATCACAATCAGAATGAATATCTATTCTTTTTTGTCGATTTTTCAAATTTATAGTATTTAGCATCAACCGTTGGAAAATTGACATCAAAAATAAAAAGAAAACTACAGTCAAATTGTGATTCCTGATGTTAAGATTGTGTTTAATAACATACACCATGAAGAATTCCATGAGAGAAAAATTGTTAGCTTGTTCTTAAGAAAGTAAATAAATGATATAAATAGTGATTGATAAATGTTGGTCACTGATAGCCTAAAATCATTGCAAATTATGTTTTTGTATAATGGTTCTTCAATTGATTGCACTTCTTTTTCAAACTTTTTATTTAAAGAAAATGACATATATAATGGGTGTGGATATCTTGCTATACCTCCTGTTACAGATACATATCTACATAAAAGTTCTCAATTTGTATCCGCTTTATAACAATTATGATAAATTCCATAAATTCGTAAGTTGCTAGGTTTGTTTTGGCTTACATATGTACATAAAAGTTCTCAATTTGTATCCACTTTATAACAATTATAATAAATTCCATAAATTTGTAAGTTGCTAGGTTTTGTTTTGGCTAAAGATTCTCATGAGAAGTTTTGTGCACTGATTATATCAGAAATGATCACATACCAAACTAATGTTGCCAATTGCAAGTTGAAGAATATTGATATAAAGTGAAATATTAAAAAGAAGTTGGAACCTTCAGAACAAAAAGTTCCTTGTGTATGATTATTGTTCATATTTAATTATACAGACTAGTCCAGAATACCGCCAAGACAGTTAATTAGCATGCCTTTGAACCAATCAACCTAAAATGTACCAGTGCTTTGCCTCTGATTTATTGTTTATATATAGTTTTTGCCAGGCACATATTGATGATTGGGCTATAGCTGGAGGGCAGACCTAACATAAATTGCTTAATATTCTGGGAAATTCACCAGGATATGCAAAAATTGCATTTTTGACATTACTTGACATGGCCTATTTATTTAGATTATAGATTTTTTTGAAAAACTTTTTCTTCACTCAAAAAGTTATAAAAAAGTGTTTTATACATTTTTTAAAATTTAATAAAAATTAATAAAATTAACAACATAATTTTTTTCAATGTTTTTATAAATCATTATAGTTTAAAAAAAGTTTTTTCTGGCTAAGCGGGGAGGGCGGCTGTCTAATCATTAAATACAATAGTGGTTTTTGCCTTTTAAATCACCTAAAACAACTCAAATTTGAGTTAGATAAGCCAGAACATGTGAAAGTTTTTTGGCACTTCTTCAAATCACAAATTTATTAATAGATTGAATGATGATAAGTCATTTTTTTGTTGATTAAACAATTGATCGAAATTCAAGCTACACAAAAACTTTTGATTTTTCCATCACTTTTGGAAAGGTTGTACAGTTATTATATTCAAAAAGACAAAAAATTGCTTTTTACTTGTACAATTTCGGACCACATATTTCTGGTTGATGACAATATTTTCAATGTTATGTAATGATTTATATAGAAAAAAGCAATTTCAAGGTATTTATTCAATATATATCAATTTCAAGATAATTATGCCAAAGATTGCCAAGATGAAAAAGGGCGGCTTTGCCCAGATCCTGCAGATTGCTAAAATCAACGGAACTGTCTACATCTTTGATTTGCATAAGTTCAAAAAGGTGCACAAGTTGCTGGCCCAATTGTTCATGGACAAGGCTGTGCTACATTTTGGGCAAGACTTCAATCAGGACATTTGCGCCATTGGCAATATGTTTGGAGGATTGAGGATCAATGGCGGGGGTATCTTCAATTTGCTCAAAGACTATCGACTGGTCAAGCAGCAGAGTCACATCCACAATTTTCCGGAAGCTTGGTTGTCAAAGAAAGCCACTCTGGCTTTGTTCATGGCATGCGGGTTTGGTCTTGAGCTGTCAAGGAGGAGTAAGGGATCATGTTCTACTGGAACAATGACCTTCAAAATTTTAAGTCATCGATGGTCCTGTATGCTGCATGGGATGCACTTGCATCCCTGGATGTTGGTTTGCTGTGGAGTTGTTTGGGCGTGTGGGCAGTCAGAACAACAACGGCCACACTGAGAACGCATCTTGGTTTGGCTGTTGCGGTTTGGGGAGACTTCTCCCCCGTGTGCTTGTGCTTATGATATTGTGGTTGTGGCAGCTGGGCGCCTCGAGTCCCTGCCTTTCAAACTGGATCAGCGCATCAAAAGGAATGCGTATGACTTCCAGAAAGTGTTGAGGAAGGCGTACAACTACAGTATGCTGTGGAATTACTTCTGTGACGAGTTTTGGGCCAACGGTTTGAATCATATCACAAGTCATGTGGCAACCATGCTGAGTTGATGAAGTAGCTGCTCTGTCAGCAGTTGGACATGCAAATCAATTCCCATTAGATAGGACGACGCAAAGGGTTGCTGACCCAAGCACAGGCGGGAGTTGAGTCATCCAGCCAAGAGTCTGGTGGAAGCGATGCACACGGTTTTAAAAGATTGTCACCATATGCATCGTCATTTGGTGCCACAATTGGAATCAAGGCAAGAAGCGGAGGTCGAGCCACAGGACAAGAGGATTGGCAGGATTGACAGCAAGCTGCTGCTAGCAACACTTGTCGTTTCAAACGATTCGTTTTGGGATGTTCTTAGTTCTTGTAGAACTAGGGGTCTTCTCTTGTGGCATAAGGAGTGTAATGAGAAAAGGAATCAAAGAAATTAACACAAAGATTGACTGATTTTCCTTCTAATCCTTGCATTTTGATGCAAATTCCTTTATTACGTACAGTCTGTATACATTTGTTCATTTATTATGTATCTCATGCAAGTATCCTGCCTAATGCTCATTTCTGGTTAATAATTCTGGACACCTTTCCAAAAGCGTTGTTTTTGGTCATCTTGAATTCTATTTAAATATTTTGGTGTATTGTCAGCATTCTTTGCCTTTTTTGGCCGATTTTTGTCAGTCAATAGTTAGGACCATACGTGGGCAGCAAGAAAATTCTGGGGGGTGCAAGATTTTTTTGAAGGTCGAAAAATGGCCTTAAAACTGGTGGTTTGGCGATAAAAACACCATTTTTCGACGTTTCTCATCAAGCACTATCTATTGGCATCAAAAAATTGCGAAAAAAACAAAAAAAATTTTCAAAAATTGAATTCTGGGGGTGGGGGTATTTTGATTTCTGGGGGGGGAGTATTTTGGTTTCTGGGGGGGATGCATACCCCCCCCCCACCACGCCCAGGTGTGGTTAGGATGCTAAGCTGAGTTGGGCGGCAGTGTTGACTGCAATTTATTTACGTATTTATTTGGTGTATTGTTATTTGCGCCTAATGCTATTATTTTTATTTAATATCTTACTCTGCGTTAGGGATTGTTGTATGTACTACAGCATAGCAATTCCCCACATTGTAGTCTAAGAGCGGCAGGTGTTAAATTACTAGATTTCCTGACCTCTTTTGGTTACAGATGTATGTGTGATTAGGTGGTGGTCTTTTTGCTTTTTGATCTACTGCAGTAATTCTGATCCTGCCATCTGGATGACTTGCTCGTACATATCTAGCTTTCATAATTTAAAACAACTAAATGTGGCTCAATTTGAAAAAATGCTATCAGATTACTTTTAAAAAGATATTTCTGATTTGAAAGCAGGTCCACTTTAGTTTTTCATATATCTTCTCTATGAATATTTATTAGTTATTTTTTATTTTAGTTGTCAAGGTATGAAAAAAGATGGATGTTTTGAAAGATGTTCATTAAGAAGATAAATTGTTGCTTTGTATATCAACATGTTGTATTGTAATTCAATTTACAGGTAAGTATTGTTCAAAAATATGCAGTCCTGTAGAATTTTTTTCTAAACTTGAGATTGATTTTTCATATAATGAAAAAAAAGTGAAAAAAGCTTTGAATAATGTATGATGACGGATATGTGAATTTTTTAATATGTAGAGTAGCAATAAGAGTGCAAAAAATTTTGATACAATTACTGGTTTGCCTTTATTTTTAAAATAACATGTTTGTTGTTCAACAATGGTTTATAAAAGTGTATTTTATTAATCCATCTGAAAATGTATAAGAATAGAATTTTATGTCAAGGGGACTGTTGCTGTTGTACAGTTATGAGTATAGCTTTGGTTGTCATTGGTGGTATTTATTTATTATTTTAATTAAACTTCTTCATTTTTGCTTTCAAAGTTCTACTCGGTTTAATAAAATACCAAATAACATTGAGGGGTAATTTTTGATATTTGTTCCAGTATGAAAAAATCTGTAATAATAGTAGGTAACCTTAATGTTTTATCTGGGGGCCCAGCAGGGTCAGTTGTTGTTAAAAGAAGTCAAAAATGAAGCTTTCATGGGATCAAATGACCTAGAAAAGTCGTCATAAACCCAGTTTTTGTCAATCAGGATCAATAAGGTAAACATTCATTATTGGCCTTCATATTGCTTGAATTTCCAACAAAATTTTCCATTCTTCGGGTGGACAGGCCGTATCCCTAAACACTTAAATGCTCCATATGGTCATGCGTGGTAATGGCATGCAAAGCATTGGTATTCTGATGCAAGAAATTTTAAATTGCCTGTTTTGGTCCAAAAAACAATTGAAATGCATGAAAAACATCATTTTTGGCGTTTCAGGCAGCGCCAAGTATATGATGTAAAATGTTGAAAATTTGACAATTTTGTGTGAATAGATAGCTAAAATACTTAGAAAAGTATTTCTCTGCAAATTTTTGGAAAAATTTTGGAAATTGATGAATACTTCAGGAAAACCAACAAGTTTAGCTAGGGTGAAAAACTTTTTGCATGAGGTGAAAAATTTTATGGGGAAAGTGGATTGAAAACATCCCCCAAACCCTCCAACATAATGTATGGTAATAACACTTCCATAGGTTTGCAAGGTCAGGGTCAAGGGGGAGGGGTTATAATCAAACAAATGCTAAAAAATCAATTTAATGTTTACTAAATTTTTTTGTTTAAACTAGTAAAGTGGACAAAATTTTGGTCCTTCTTGACTGTTTAATAATAATTTCAAGACTATATAATACAGAAATGTACAAATTTAGGCGGTTTCTGATAGGAAGTTTCTAAAATTTGATTTGACATTTCAAATGTTTTTGACGTCAAAAATGATGTAAAACAAGTTCTATCAGCTCAAAATTGCTGGACAGTACCTGTCCATCTCAACTGTCAGTGAGTGGTAATACTCCCATCAATCCTTATCTGCATTTATGACTCCCTCAAAGTTCTTACTATGCATGTTTCATTACTATGATTTCTATCATTGTTGCGGTCATACAGTAATTTCTAAATTCTACAAATACTATGAATCTTTTAGTTCAAGAAAACAATGTTTCACACCATATTTGATGCATTGCTAATGAGGATGACCTTCCAAAATTTGCTCAGGGAGTGAATTCAGTCGTGATTTGTGATTTGTCAGCATTCTAACAGTAATTCACACATAATATATTAATGAGTTACATTTTTACTACTTTTAATGATTTAAATATTTTAAGGTCATTGCTAGCTCTACTCATTTTTCATTGTTATGTGGTATACAAGCGTACACTTCCATACATACATGAAAATATAAAGACTATTAATGAATTTGATGCTGGACCACCAAATGTTGAATTCCCAGAAGATGTTTTGGATATTGTTTTGCAAGCCAAAGTTCCTTCAATAGATCACAGGACTTCTGTTTTTGGGCTGGTTTTGAAAAATGAAGTGAGTTGTGTAGTAGTCTTAATGAGTCTCAATAAGTTGCTATTGAGGATTCACTTTATTGTTGTGTAACCATAATGCAAGTAATTGAATAAAATTTTGGAAAATTTAAAATTAAATAAATGATGCGGTCTGAACTATTGTTTGAATTTTCAAACTTGATGACATGGAAACTAAATTGTTTGTGTGTTTTGTCTCATCCGCACAAAAAATTTTAACCTCCATCTATGAATTTTGATGTTTTGACAGATAATTTCTGGAAAAATTGGGCAAAAAAGGTTTTGGGGATTTTTGATATGATTTACTGTCCAGCCTCTTACAATTTCGAGAGCTGTAGAATTTTGTGCTTAAGGATGTGGAAATATATAGTATGATTCATACATTGAACTTGTGTTATTATTAATGTGTGTAGAGCGGAAGCTGGAACCATAGAGTTTCAAAATTTCCAGAGGCAAAACTGTGTATCATACCTGGTCTTTTTATTACCGCACTAACAAAAGTTGCCCCATGCTAATAAAAATTTTGGCCGTTAGCACAACATGCTAACAGAAAAAATGACATTTTTGATAAAAGTTTAGTAATTTTAATGCTTTTCTAGTGTATTTTTTGGCAAAAAATTCAAAACTTTTACACTGATTGTCATAACTAATGTTTATTTAATCACAAGCATCGCAATTCAAAACACTCCACCATGGATCTATGTATTATCTAATATACTTAGCATTCATCTTGCCTACTTGTTTACCAAATTCTATCCCATAATAATGAGTTTTTTCTACTATTTTCTCTTATTTAAAGACAAAATTAGCTTCTTTGTGTTCATTTATCATTTAATTTATGACAACCACATAATTATTTCTTTTCTTATGATAGGTACTAAGGTTTCAGTTTATGAGTTTATTGAGCATTTTAGGAAGTCAATAATTGTGGTTTAGCAAGTAATCTATTTATTTATTCAAATTTGGAAGCAACATTGATCAGGAAAGATACATTAATCTGCAGATTATCACTGCATTCTTATACAGCTAAATTAAAATACAAAGCGACATGCTTTACTGACTGACACTATCTATATGTAGGTAAACCACGTAAAAAATTAGACATACTAATATAAGGTACCTTATGCTAATGGAAAAAATTCTTATTAGCACTGGTGCTAATAAGACTTGTGCTAAAAATGCTGGTATCATGTTTATCTTTGAAATGTTGAAACAGCTCATGGCCTTTTGACTATGTATGTATGTATGTACCTTTAGGTCTGTGAAACAAATCATTAGAATTCTAAAAAAAAAAACATTATTTGTAAACTTTATATCATAGATGAGCTAGGTGGTGATGGTCAGGAGGGTTTTAGAAATGGACATAATGTAAATTACAATCATTGTTTTTGATTAGTGTTTCTTTCTGCTTACTTATAAGTATTTGACATCAAATAAGTGCTTCTTATTCATGCATCAAGTATATTGTGTTTTCAATGTTTAACTGTAGAGTTTACTCACATTGTGTGTTTTATAAAAACGGAAATTTAACAATTTATTGTTTGGCACAATGCACTGGAAGAATTAGATTTTCATATATTATATGTACCTATTTTCAAATAAAATTTGAGCCGCAAAATCACCTGAAATATTTTTAGTTACACAATCAAACTTTTTTCTTACACCAGTATCCAGGGTAGCATGGTTGGGTCGAGTGAATCCATACATGATCTAGGGGTTTGGATAGGTTTTCCCTCAGGGAAAATCTTTCATCCCTCACAAAGAAATTTTTAACCCCCTCTCCCCAGATTTATCAATTTCTTCTAAAGTTTCCAAAAGTTTTTCAAGAATTTGTAGAAAAATTGGTTTTCTAAACATTTTTAGCTATTTATTTGTTCAAAAGTTTCAAATTTTCAATGTTTTGCATCACATAATTGCGTTTTTACCTATATACTCTTCAATTTTTCAAATTTTTCCCAATTTTTTTGAATGTTTAATGCTTTAGAAAGATAGATTATTGTTTGAAATGCCAAAAAATGTTTTTTTATGCGTTCCCATCACTTTTTGAAGCCAAAAATGCAGTTCAAAATTTCACCCTCCCCCAAGCCAGAATTCCCATGCTGTGCATGTCTTGTCAAGTCCATGCATGAATGTTGTGGTTTTGGAGGAATATGTACTCTACATTTCTGCAGACTTCATCTCCACCCAAAAAAACTGAAATACCCCTTGGAATTCAATTTTAGAAAATTGTACAGGTTTTTGGCAATTTTTGAATATAGTTTTCTCATGATACCACCATTTCTATGACCATTTTTCCTTCCTTGAAAACAATACAAGTAAAACTTCTTTATTCCATTTGCATATGTGTGATGCCTATGAAAACTAATAATTATGGCAGCAATTGAATAAACGAGTACAAAATAAAAAAAACAACTTTGGATAATGTTTTGAATAAATCATTTGTATGATATTGTACTGTTATGCAGACCACACTAGAGTAGCTAGGAGGTAATAATAACATTCCATATTGTTAATCTCTACCAAACAATAGGATTTGGGTTACAGAATCATGGGAAGATGTTTTTCTTGAAGAGACTTATTCTACAAAAGATAAAAAGAATACAAAAGATAAAAAGAATAAAAAGAAAAAAATTAAAAGAATGTGTTTTACAGGGCTTGCCTGGCACTGGTAAGACCAAGGTTGTAGCAATAATTGCATACATAAGTGCACTTAAAATGCAGACACTTCTGGTATGTATGGAAGGCGAACTATGCGGTAGTTCACATTTTGATGCAATTTGTAAAATGTGTTGGATATGACAAAGAAATACTTAATCAAATTTTTGTGCTGTCTGACGTTCAATTTCAGTGATCAAGTGACGCACTGTGATTAAATTGCTGCCTGCAACACACAGTATTTGCATTGCCGTTTTTGATGCTTATTGTTAATTTTCCATGTATAGAAAACTTTATTCTACGTTGCCATTCTTGACATCTGTTTTACCAAATTTCCGTCCAACGCTATGTTTGATAATTGATTATCAACAAAATTTAATAACTTTATGGATATTAACAGCTAAATACTGGACTTAAACCTATTTTAATGGACATGAAAGCCTTACAACGTGAACTGCAGTGCATGTGTTTACTCATTGATACACAAGAAGACCGAATTGCTAACTTATCATCAGGGGCTGCAGCCCCAATGCCATTTGTACCTACTAGTGATAAAACTAAAGGACTTTCTACTGGCAATTACTTTGGACGTCCAGACAAAAATTTTGAATTTAGGGTGGACCGTTTTAATTGAATTGCACAAGCACACTCTTGGGACAATAAGAAAAAGTGTCTAGTAATTCCTATGTATTTCCGGGGATTCACTGAACTTGCATATAATTCAATACCATAAGCAGAACATTCACTTATGAAATACAATGAATTGATAGATCTATTACAAAAGCGCTTTTTATCTACAGAAAACTCTGAGCTTAAAGCTCAGCAATTACATGGACAACGTCAAGGAAAAAATGAACCTGTCCTTAAATATGTGCTTGACATTCAGCAATTGGCCATTCAAGCCTATCAAGGTATTGATGCCGATACATTAGATAATTTAACAAGTCGTTTTTGTATCAATGGATTAAATGCAAAATTATGGCAACCTGTTGCTAACAGAAAACCACAAAGTTTTAATCAAGCAGAATTTTATGTGCGCCAAGAGGAAATGCAAAATTGCCTAGCAGAAAAGCGCAACAATTCATAGCATACAAATGTAACATTTACAGACAGACTCTATTTATCAACGCCACACCACCAACATCCATATGGAAAAAATTGCATATACCTGCATTTAATCAGCCACCTTCTTTTCCTATACGCTGTTATAATTGCAACGGAAATGGACATTACGCACATAATTGCATGCGTCTAACACATTCAAACACTAATAGCGGTGCATCACAGCAATCAAATACACAAAATGCAAGAATACTATCATCATACAACAATAGAAGACAATCATCTGGGTGATGCTCTAATTTTCAGCACCAACCATCATACAGAGATAGACAATCAGATTATTATGCTGCAAATCCTACACACAGGCAAAAAGTCACACAGAATGAATATGAGCATGATGCAGACAATGAGGATAAAAATGAGGGTAAAAATGAGCATAAAAATGAGCCAAAACCTCTGACATTTAAGTGACAGAATATTAAAAGGCAATATCATGAAAATAAGAGCAATGATGAAAATTATAGTGAGACCCCCAACAACAAATCCCTACCAACATCATCCTGTTATTATCGCTCAAACTTTGCATCAAATTTTCTAATGACCCTTGCAATAATTATTCTCACATTTGGCACTCATTTTAACACAAATGCATTTTAAATTTGCAAACATCACATAACCGGAATCATATTTTGAGATACAAAGAACGTTTGTTTGCAACATCTCCCCACTAGACTGACGTTACCTATGTTGGAGGACAAATATGGCTACCTAATTTACAGCCAGCAGCTGTGCCAGATTACCAATGCACAGCTTCTGAACGTACTATATGTACAAATACAGAATTTTTTTGGTTCCCGAGGCATTGTCAAAGATACAGAATTACCTATTGAAATAGACATTTGACAGTGCTCTCAAATGATAGCATCTGAATATTATTGTAGCACAAAACTCATAAACGTTAAACCAAATTTGTGGCACACAAGTAATTCTCTTGACGTGAAATACAAATACTGTTGCAAAGATGTCTGTTCAACTGCAGAAAATGCAATAGTAGGTACAACTTGGACAAATATTTACATATGACGGACATCTAATTTCTTCAAATCTAGGAGATGTCTCAGCATGCTATGCCCATACGGGGCAATGCACCTTGGATGATAAAAGCACTATTATCTGGAATGCTAACAACTTAAAAATGCCCTGCCTATTCACTATTGAAGGTGTTGGTTGCTGAGAAATACAGTTTGTTGCCAGTACAACTAAAAAAACTAATATCAGCAAAGAGTCATCACATGACACTTATTTTCTCACTAACAACTACTTAGAAAATGCATACTTTATCATAGAAGAACTACAAGAAGCGTTTACTTGCTTAAAAAATTGTTCAGTACCAAAAAATTCTTGTCTTCCAAAAATTCACTGATGACAGATCAGAGGCGTTATCCTAGAAATATATCCTGACTCATACAGTAAACCAACAAATAGATCTAATTGAAAAGCTGACCCAGAACCAGAAGAAACAGCAAAAACAAGAGATGCAGAAAAAATAGGAAAAGCAAATCCAATAAGAAACAACTTGAAAAAATTATTTTTGAGAGCTAATTTTAACGCTTGCTTGCAACACCTAGAATACAGTGTAAATTGCTGTGATAAGAAATGCTTCCAACAGGTGTGGATACAAATTTGCACATTAGCTGAAACACAACTACAAAGTTTTCATCACCTAATACGTTTAGACGCTTCTATGGCTGCTCGACCATGTATTTTGGAATTATAAACTTTCAGATGTGTGATACGCTCTGCTCCCAGTTGTTGAACTAGAAAGATTAAGAACATGAGACACAGCTTGTTAGAACAAACATTAAATTTTCTAGCTATTTACTGAAACAAATTTTGAAATATGTCAGAAAATCACAGAATAATAGCTGAAAACATCAAAAGCTACAGTATGACAGCCTGCCTGGCGGCCATATTGAAAAACTGGAATTCTTCAGTAAATGAGACAAGTAGGATATCGTTCAAACGAGCTTTTTTTGGGCCTTCTAAGATGTGCTTGAACATTAAAAAATATGAAAAATAGCGCAAGTAAAAGGCATATCTTATGGGTGCAGCCATATTGGAAAAAAATTGAATTGAAATTGCAGGACAAACTCATTCAAAAACATGGGAAACAAAAAGGGGTGAAATTCAGAGGACAAAAATATCTAACTATTTTGCTATTTTCCAACATTTGAAACTTAATCTGTTTACTGTAGTGACAAAGCAAAGTTTGAGCACTTTTTTGAGCCTAGCATACTGTAGACATAAGCTATCTATACTTTTTTTGGGCAAAATAGTTTTATTTTAAAATTGTCTATGTAAAATACTTTATTTCATGAAAATCGGTTCAGTGGTTATTGAGTTCATCTCAAAAAACCTCACTTCACTGAAATGAGTTATTCAATGGTGAGCAGGTTCATCAGCTTTGACCGACTGTCAAACAGTGGGCATGTTATAACATGAAAAATGGACTAATTTTTGAGCAAGCTGAATGAATTGTGATCATTTATTATATTTATTTTTATAACAAATACAAGCGGATCATAAGTTATACTCATAAATGTACTCAAATTCTCAAATTGTGTGAAAACAATGTGCCTAGTAACTATGTCGCCAAATATCTTATGTTTTGAAGCACCGATCGGAATTCATTATGATGAATTGAGTCACACATGGCTAAGTGCAAGTGGCACAGTTGACGTTAAACCATTATTGCATAAGTTAACATTGACTATGCAAGAAATACCAGCAACCATCATAGACGCACCACCACCCCTGCTTTGTGACCATTATCAACGCACACCATTTTGAGACTCACTCAAAATCACATGATTAGAAACATACTGTATTAAGCAACAACTTAATTGATAAGTCAACTACTCTGCCTCAATACACTCTGATCCAAATGAATTTAAACAAACTATAGAAGACATAGGTGACAGCATTAAAGATATCAACAGCTTATCAATATATCAAATGCAACAGTCAGTTAGCGGATTAGCACTGGGTGGAGCACATTTATTCTCATCTCTAACAGGAGGATTTAAGAACAGCTTAATGAGCACAGTTTTTGGATTGTTATTATTATCATCGTTATACTTGTGACCTATTCTAGGGCTTCAATATGGGATTTGTTGTCTAGCTTTTGAGTGGTGTTGCAGCTGGGTCACAGTCTTATGTCGTTGCCTGGTAATGATATGTTCAACGCGACAAAGACAACGTATGCCACATTGAAATTCAGGTACAGCTATGTACAACCCTAGAAATAGAGAAGATTGACCTATTGACTTATGTGTTTGTTGTCCAATTTATTATGCCCATAATACTGATTCTAAGCTCATTTCAGACCCTATAGTTTGGCTAAGTTTAGATTATGGACTCAAATATGAAACTTTAATAGACACAGGTGTTGCAAAATCAATGATGGCTAAATTGACATGGGATGAATTAAATAGCCTTTGCAAAATATCAAAACAGCTACCATATGATGAAAATATTCAAGTACTTGGAATTACAAGTCATGCTATGCGAGTGGAAGGAGTTTTTATTGGAAACCTTATCATAAACGGCAAAATTTTTCCAATTTTATTTTATGTAATGAAATGCTGCCCTCACCCACTCATTTTGGGGTAGGATGGCATGCTAAAAATATGTGATTGCAGACCGCGCATTTTAATTGACATGTAAAATTGTTTAATTTTGTTTGATGATGCTATTGTTCATTTTCTCAATCACAATGAACTCAAGTCTTACTTACAGCATCATGAACACGTCTTAGCAAAACTAACATGTCAACAAAAAAGAAAAAATGAAAGAAAACAATTCACAGCTAGTTAATCAAGAACTAGCTCATTTACAAAGACAAGAAGAAATATGTGCACAATTTCAATATGAAAAATCGCTTCAAAATGACTTTAATGGTGAGATGGAGGAAATTCACGCGACTGCTCTGATGAGAGACACAGTCAGAATACCTCCTACATCCATTTATCTAGTGAATGTTTCAAACAAAAATGCCATAGTTTTTGATTCTGATTTCTGGTTAAATATAAGTGCAAATGACAAATTTTGCCGCTCTAAGTCACTTTATATACCAAACTATCAGCTAAAAATAACAAAAAGCAATCTTATGAATCAGATACCAATTGTTAATGTGACAAATCAACCAGTGACGGTTTATGCAAACAGTAAAATTGCAACTCTTATTAAAGTGGCAAAAAATAAGCATCAAACTCAGATAGAAGCTGAAAATATATCAGCAGAAAAAGAATTTCAACAAGAAATAAGTGAGAAATTACAGCATATCTCATCGCCAGAAAGTCACAAATCATTAATATTGTTTTTGACCAAAAATTGCAAAATTTTTGGAATTGTATGCGTGTTAGGATTAACAAAAATAATTAAACACGGAATTGATACAGGGAATCATAGACCCGTTTCTCAACCACCCTACAGATTACCATTTGCAAAATGCCAAGTTGTTGAGGAACATATCAACCGTATGCTAAACAATGGAATCATACGTCCCTTAAAAAGTCCATAGAGTTCACCAATTGTTTTAGCTAACAAAAAAGATGGGACAAAGCGTTTCTGCGTTCACTACAGAAAATTAAATGAACTCACAACAGAAGATGCATACCCATTACCAAGAATTGACGATATTTTTGGACAGTTAAAAGGAGCTAAAATTTTCACAACACTCGACCTTAAACAGGGGTACCATCAGATAGAATTAATTGAAACAGATAAACCTAAAACAGCTTTTAACAGCTTCATGGGGCTATACAAATTTATCATGTTGCCATTTGGCTTATCCAACAGCCCAGCCACATTCCAACAAACAATGGAACGAGTGTTACATAACTTCAATTAAAAAAATGCTTTGTTTACCTGAATGATATACTCATTTGTTGGAAAGATCTACCATCCAGCCTGGAAAACCTACAAAATGTATTTAGTCAATTAAAAGAAGCTGGACTAACACTCAAGCTGAAAAAGTGCGAGTTTGCATTGCTAGAAGTTAATCATTTAGGCCATATAATCGATCAAAAAGGGCTAAAAGTCAACCCAGCAAAAGTCGCTGCCACAGAAAAGATGCCAAAACCAACATCAGTAACTGAGCTTTAAAGCTTTTTGGGCTTAGCCAATTATTACCAGCGTTTTATTCAAAATTCTGCATTCAAAACAGCAGCATTAAGCCACGCATTCCTGTGTGTTTTTTGAAGTCAAAGGTTCCCGTGCTAAGATGCTGTCCTAGCCTAGTTAAAATGTACTTTGTCACTCTCAAAATAGCAAATATTAGTATAATTTTGTGCGGGTTTCTAATGCTCTTTCCGAATATGTTTGTCATTCTTCGCTTAAGTATTTTTGTAAGAAGTTATAACTAAAAGACCGCTCCTATACTTAAGCATAGGCTCAAGATGGACATGCATAAAATAAATACAAAAAGTATATTTTAGTCGATCAAAATATCATTTTAGGACTGTAGTAGCTGATTAAAAAGCAGAAGTCCACCAATCTTGTACTAATCATTGGCCAAAACTTTTTTTGTAATTTAAATTTTTACATAATAATCATAAAAATATGCTAATTTTTGAGGATGTATAATTTTATTCACTAGCTTGGATATTTCAAATGATGTAACTAAGTCTAAAATGAGGCTAGACAAAGTTTTGTAGTCATACAAAACACAATGAAATAAATCATAGGACGCCATCCTAGTTCATAGGAACACAAGTTGAACAACTTATTACAAAAAGGTCAAAAGTTTGAATGGACTCAAGAATGTGACAAAAACCTTGGGCAAATTAAAAATAATCTCAAAACAGCGACTAATCTCGCATTTCCAGATTTTACACAAGCAATCATAATACAAACTGATGCAAGTGGATACAGAGTGGGAGGCGTATTAGCTCAGATTATTGGCGATAAAGAAAGACCTACAGCATTTGTATCACAAACTTCAACGAAAGCTGAGCGAAACTACTCTTTGATTGAGAAAAAGGCACTAGTTGTAGTATGGGCAATCAAACAATTTGCCCATATGTCTATGGACACAAATTTACATTAATGACTTATCATGCACCAATAAGACTACTTAAAATCCATGATGCCGCCTCTCCATGCTTGGTACAATGGGTAATCTCCCTATAGGAATATGATTTTAAAATTATTTATTGAAGGGGCGAGGAAAACAAAAATGCAGATGCATTGTCACGCTTACCATTGAGTCCAGAAGCAATCAGTGTCAGTGTACTCGGCCGCCATTTTTTAAACTTTGTTGTTTTTACTGCACAAACCTCCGCATTTCGAAATTTTTGGTCCATGGAGTGCATCTTGCCTGTGCCGCACTTGCAGACTTGTATTTCATGTTTTAACGTGAGACAATTGAGCACAAGTACATAAGGAAAATCCATTGTGTACTCGTACTCTGTGGTCAAAAGCTAAAAGTAGGGCAGAGCGCGGACAATGAGTACACAGTGAAAATTCCTTATGTACTTTTGCTCCATGCACCGTGCAACTTTGACGCAGTCCGCGGAGTGCGGGTACACAGCAAATTTTGCTTATGTACTCGCACTGCGCATACCGTGTCAAACATATCAAAGGTGTGAAGAAATGCGGAGCGCAAGTACATAAGTAAAAATCCTTATGTACTTTTGCTCCGCACTCCAGGTAATTTTGATGCAGTCCGTGGAATGCGAGTACACAGTTAATTTTGCTTATTTATTTGCACTGCACAGTCTGTATCAAACGTATTGAAGGTGTAAAGAAGTGCGGAGCAAAAGTACATAGGGAAAAATCCTTATGTACTTTTGCTCCGCGCTCCAGGCAACTTTGATGCAGTCGCGGAATGCAAATTAATAGTGAATTTTGCTACTGTACTTGCACTGCGCACTCCGTATCAAACGTATTGAAGTTGTAAAGAAGTGCAGAGCAAAAGTACATAAGGAAAAATCCTTATGTACTTTTGCTCTGCACTTGCTTGTCATTTTCTGCACTGTAATCAAAGCAGTGCGGACCGCGAGACCTAAAGTACATCTCTCAAAAAAATAACATAAATATTTGTGCACAGCATGAACAGTTTTGATTTTATCTGATAATAATTGTGAGATAGAAAACAACAATTATTCATCTATTATCATTAAAATATGTGCCAAAAATTCTCTTTTTGTGACCATTCAGCATGAAGGTTAAGGGGTGATCAGCATAGGTGGGCAGCACCAAAATTCTGGGGGGGGTGAAAAAATTTCTGGGGGGGGTGAAAAAAATTTTTAAAGGTCGAAAAAAGGTCTTAAAAGTGGTCGTATGGCAAAAAAACACCATTTTTCGACGTTTCTCATCAAGCTCTATCCAATGGCATCAAAAAATTGCTAAAAAAGCAAAAAAAATTTTTTTCTGGGGGGGGTATTTTGATTTCTGGGGGGGGGGTATTTCAACTTCTGGGGGGGTGTATACCCCCCAAACTCCCCCCCGACGCCCATGTGTGGTGATCAGTGGTCACCATATATATGTATATATAAAGCATGGTCAATCTGGAGGGGTCAGCCAGTATGGGGGGACATAAATTGAGCTTTTTCGGGTCAAAATGGCCTTAAAAAATTGATAATAGCGCTAGAATAGCATTGAAAGAAGGTAATTACACAATTTTTGGTCGAAGTAATTTTAAAGAAAATTTTCAATTTTTATCCATTTTTGGCCTTCATTTTGTCAAACTTTCCCCACAAAATTTTCCATTTTTTCATTCTGGGGGATCAAGACATCCCCTCATCCCTATGTGCATGTCTGGTGGTCACTCGGTCTAGGCATATAATAGTGACTTTCTTGGGTCAAAGTGGAGTCACGAAGTAACACATGTAAATGCTAAAGACTAAAGTGGCGCACAAATTGTGCTAATATAACACTTTGGAGTTTTATTCGTGTTTAGCTTATCCACTTCGGGTTTCATTTCACCCACCTTCACCAAAACACTCAAGGGTAGACATATATAAGCAGCCGCAAGCAGACATGTGTGGGCGTAGGATGGTCAATGACCCCAGAATGAAAAAACGGGAAATTCATCAAAAAAATGAGGCAAAACGGATGAAAACTGAAATTTTCTTTAGAAATGCTTCTAATCTCCCAGAAACTGCATAGAAACGTAGTCTTTAATGCTACCGGTTTTTAAGATCGTTTGGGCCCAAAAATTTTAGTTCTTCAAGCCTTCTGAGATCGGCTCACTACCCTACCTGGGCTGTTTTTTTCGCAATTTTCTGATGCCAATGTACAGTGCTTGAAGAGAAACGTTGACAAATGGTGTTTTTTGCAATACTACTATTTTTATCCGTTTTTGGCCTTCAATTTGTCAAACTTTCCCCACAAAATTTTCCATTTTGCTATTCTGGAAAGTGGTGTCAAAAATGGTGCTAATGTAAAACTTTGGATTTTTATTTGTGTTTAGCTTTTTATTTTACATCTGTTTCCTCAAAGAAATATCCACTTCTTTGGGGTTCTTTCGACCCACCTTCCCCCAATCTCAAGTGTATAGGCATTTGTATCTAGTCACAAGCAGACATGTCCGTGCATAAAATGGTCAAGTATCCTAGAATGGAAAAATGGGAAATTTATCAAAAAAATGAGGCAAAACGGATGAAAATTGAACATTTTCTTCAAAAATGCTTAAAATTACCCAGAAACTGTGCAGGAACGTACTTTTCAATACTATTTTCGAGCTTACACCGGTTTTTAAGGTCATTTCAGCCCAAAAAATCTAAGTTATTGAAGCCGCCTTTGATCGACTTACCTCCACTCCTCCTAGTTCGCTCATGTTGTGCATCTATTGTTGTTGCACATGTGGGGCGCATACCTGGTCGTGGTTGGAAGGTTTGGGGGTTTGCGATTCCCCCAAAACCAAAATATCCCCTTAGAATCCAATTTTTAAATTTTTTGTATTTTTTGCAATTTTTTAATGCCAATGGATAGTGCTCAATGGGAAACGTAGAAAAATGGTGTTTTTCGCCATACCACCAGTTGTAAGGCCTTTTTTGACTTTTGAAAAAATTTTGCACTCCTCCCCAGAACTTTGGTACCGCCCACATTTGGTGGAGCTAGTATTAGCACAGTTTGAAGCAATTTGCTAGACACATGTGGAATTCATTGCAGATTAATACAGTCTTAAACTTATTAGTATTTATGGAAATCAGTTTTTGACATCAACTTGACCCAAAAAGCTAATCTAATCAAAAATTGAGGAATGACAATTGGAATTAAGGCATGGAAGCGTGTCTCTGTCCAAGAAATAACATGTAACAAACAACATGGTTTTTTAGCTGTGTGAGATACTCCCTCTCAAGTTTTATCCAAAAGAATACAGCGCAGCTACTTCTCTGGAAAAATCTAATGTGTTTGGGAGTTTCATGTTATGTAAGAAAGTGATATAGTGTCAAAATTTCAATAAATCATGATTACGGATCAGAAAACCCGATGCAATTTTATGTAGTAGGTACTTATTGCCAAAAGTACATACCTACATACATATGTATGCAGGCCTAGGCATACTAAGAGTAGCGAAACAATTCTGGGAGGGTCTGACTGACATAGGGACAAACTCACCTAAACTAGTACCAAAAAGTTCTGTTTTGGGGTCTATCAATTTTTGGGGATCTTTCAGATTCAAGGCGCCTGATCTGCACCTGTCAGCGCAAAAGACTCATTCTGTATATAATCGCTAAATTAATATTAATAATTATATAATTTCGTAATTAAACATGCTGAATTAAAAGTGTAAACCATAACTTTAATGTAACTCGCTTTATGTCTTAACACGCATACTGAATTTTATGTATGTCGCATTTGCAATGAAGCTGACATGGTGATGTGGAGAAAGATGATATGGTAAAAGTACAAAGGTTAAAAATAATATGAGTCAAGTTAACTATATGCGAATTGTTGACATGAAGATGGCAAAAAGCTAATAAAAACTGAGATTTCAGACACAACAATGAAGTTGACCCTACTTATTTGCAAGTCAGACAGAGCGGCTGGGAATTCAGGAGTAAACTCAGTGTAAATCCGAGCAATAAACAGAAATGCAATAAAATAATGTATCAATTAGCGTAGTCAACATGTTGAGAGATAGGAAAAGTTTAGCACACAGGTATGCAATGAATCCCTTTAAACGCAATGATATGCTCTATAGTGAAATTGATACAAAAAAGCAGTGAGACCAAAAAAAGGCATGGAAAGTGTGGCGGAAGCGGGAGGTTAGAAGAGGTCAAAAGGACAAAAGTAAGTTCAAAACAAACTCGCATATAGTACATGCGGACCTCACACAAAACATAGCAAAAAACTAAAGTAAGCAAAGTTGATTTACTCCAACCCGCTAGACTTACGCTCCAGCTTAATTACCTGACTCGCCAGACCATGTGACTCAGAAAAACTATAAAAATGAGATTAAATTGCCTAAATGGCTCAGTTCCGTATGCCCTGTTTAGAAAGTCTCTGTATTTTACTGCAAGCTCAGGGATGCTCATTTTGCATTCACCTGACCTTTACTGTTTTTTGGCAATATTCACCGCAGCCAGTCCGGCTGTATGGCAGAAATTTTTGAACTTTCATCTGTTACATCACTTTGCAATTACATTGTAAGTTTTACGTTCAACAATGAAATCTAAATCATAAATATTGTTGGTCTAAGGACTATACTACCAAAAGGAGTTAGACTTGACACACCGGACCACAATGCCCATATGAATAGGCACAATAGTTAGAGAGATCCCTGATCGCTCATTGGAATATCTTGTTTAGCGCAAGAGCAAAAAAACAACTAAAATATTAATTATAAGAGTCTACCGGATTTTGTGAAGAGGTTTCTGGATTGGGGAACTAGTCCCCTCAGTTACAAGAGTATAAGAACTTATAAGGAGCGTCCCCCACAGGAAAAAATTGAAAATTCTTCAAGTGATTCTCAAGACTGCTAGAATAGATTCAGCTTACTTTTTAAGCTAGTAAGCCCAAAAAACTTGATATTTTTTATCTTGATAGAACTACTCTTCACATGTGTACATAGATCTTGCAAAGAAAGCCGCAAAAATGCCATTTGTTGAAATATCTGACTTCAAAATTTCGTCACTCCAAATACAGAAGGTCAGCACGCTATCTCTGACGGAATATTTCAGATTCTAGTGACCCAGCCAGACACCATATACCCACACATAGGCGTAGGGGGAATATTCGCTCAGAAGTTAAAAACCCCAATAGAATCCCAGAATTCTCTTTCGACCGTGTGACCTCCAACCTTATAGTCTGTTTCACATTGGCTTACACTTTTAAATCTAGCTGTCGTGAATTAATCCTCTGCGTAATTAAGCTTAAACAATCAAGATGATCAACAAAGATATTTGACACAATTATCATAAAAATTTTAAAAATTGTGGGACAAACTATGAATTGCTCTTTAATCAATCAATAAAAAAATTTGAGTAATTATCATAAATTCTTTCATAATTTCTCGGCCAATGCCTCAAAGCCTTTCAAGCAGAACTGGTCAAACCGGAATGCTTGCTTCTTGGCAAAGAGTGTACATGGGATCAATGGGGCCGTAATTGATAGCTTAACAAACCTCATTAAGCGCCATGTGCACATGTTCCAGACAAGCCAAGCATCCAATAACGTTTCCACACATTGGGCAAGCACAAGGAAGCTTCATAATGGAATAGCACATGGAACAAGTGAGCATTTCCCTAACTAGCCGCGCAATTTCTGATACAAAATATGAAGTATTTGAGCATTACGTAAATTAGATAATTTGACTTTTCATTTTCCCAACAGTGCTCATCAAGTAGACTAAAAAATTTAAACAAAATCAGTACAAAAATTGTCGGAAAAGCACCTAAAAATACTCGAGAAATCATTTTAAGAATCAAAATTTCCTATTTACTACATAAACAACTCTTCTGATGTACAAAAATTTTAGAGCGCCAAGAAAGTCTGTAAACGTCATTAATGAGTTCAACCAATAAAATTTTGAAAATCGTGATAAAAAATGACTAAAATCATCAAAAAGCGACATAACCATACGTGGGCAGCAAGAAATTTCTGGGGGGAGGAGTGCAAGATTTTTTTGAAGGTCAAAAAATGGCCTTAAAAACGATGGTATGGTGATAAAAACACCATTTTTCGACGTTTCTCATCAAGCACTATCCATTGGCATCAAAAAATTGCAGAAAAAAGCGAAAAAAATTTTCAAAAATCGAATTCTGGGGGGTATTTTGATTTCTGGGGGGGTATTTTGGTTTTCTGGGGGGGGGTGCATACCCCCCAAACCCCCACGCCCAGGTGTGGACATAACCTATTGCACCTAAATATTTATTTTGACAGGGGGAGCAATCGCCCCGCACCTGCCCTCTAAATCTACGTATGGTGATAGTTTTGTTATATTCAGCACTCAATCTTTCCAACTGTCAAAAGGCAGAACAACGCCAGACATCCAAGAACGGACATGTAACAAGGGGGATAGGGGATCCCTTAACCCAAAGTTGGTCATCATCCCTTTCTCCCTCCCTCCCAAATTCAGAAAATGTTTGACCCCCACCCCCAATTTTTGGGAAAAATTGCGTTTTTTGGCTGTTCTTGGCCAAAACATTGGAGGTAATTCACTCCATATCTCTTGAAATGACCGGGAACCTCCCTTCCCCAAAATGTGATGCCCTTACATGTATGCCCAAGACACTTTTGTATCCGGATTCATATAAATTAAATTAAGTAAAAAAGCTATCAAATAAATGGCACAGACAACACACAAACGTACGTACTACGTACAGCTACCTCTATTACAATCGTTCAATACAACGATGGACTTCATGCTTTCAGAAAATTCCCAGACACTTTCACAAATTCGTGTTGTTTCTTTCTTTGTCTCGGTTTTTAGGCGTTTAACTTCATTGAGGACGTCCAACTGAGTACAGCGTCGAATGATGCAACAGGCGTTAGCAGAGCCTTCATGCTCCGACAAGTCATACGAAGTAGGACACTTGAGGTGTGCAACATACCAGACCAAGTTATTACGGCCTTGAAATGCCCAACAGTCTTTTTCTAAATAAATAAAATCATAATTTACGCCTTTGGGATCTTGTATTATTTGCCACTTCAGAAAGGAACTACACTGGCGCCAGTGTGCACTTTAGAGAAACGATCACTGCGGTACAGTGACATTTTGTTTACCATTCAGTAAAAAAATTGCTGAACAGGAGTGACCATTTTTCTGAAGTTCAAAAGAGAGGTCATGGAAGTGCAGTGACCGTTTTTCTGAATTTCAACAAAAAGGTCAAGGAACTGCAGTGACTGTTTTTCTGAATTTCAACAAAAAAGTCATGAAACTTCATTGACCATTTTTCTGAATTTCAGCAAACCAGGTCACGAGAACTGCAGTGACCAACGTGTGCAGCAGCAAAATCCTGGCGGTGGTCTGCTGGGGCAAAATCGCCAAAAATTAATTCTGGGGCCTCCGCTAGATTCTCGGGGGAAGGAGTTCCAGACTCCTCATGCCTATGTGTGGCAGTGACTGTTTTCACTGAATTTCAGAAAAGTTGATGAAGTGCAATAAGTTATGTTATGAGCAAACATTGGCGCAGGGGGTTTGGGGGGTTTGTCTTGCTATGAACTTAAAATACTCAAAGATCAGTGTAGACCCGATTCCTAAGTTTTCCAAAAAGTGTTGGACAGTATTTTCACCGTAAGTGCTATTTCTGAATAATGAATGCCTACCTTGCATACAGAAATTAGAATTAGGTAAAAGTTTCAGCACAGGTAATTTAATTACATACATGTGGCCGCATGAAGCTACATAGGTATATAATTGTACAAATGCATAGGTGGGTACATTTTCAATTCCGATAGCTGCAATCTGCCCATCCTAGGCTCAAAGCAGAGGCTGATTTTGATATTAGTCGGACAAGACCACTCATGGGCAAGATTGGTCTGCATTTGCCAATAATTAAATGGACTACCAAAAATTGATTGATCCTCATATTTTAATTTTTGGTGCTATGTTTAGCGAGTTTGCCCCATCGGACCCGCAGAATTTGGTTGCTGCTTAAAATTCGATTTAATTGAACAGACTACAGCAAGCAAATAAGTATCTGATAACACTGTCTAAAATCTGACATTTTTGAGGTTTAAAAGGCACACTTTTATGATTTTTTGAAATATCGACAACTGTGGGAATCACAGCTAATTTGATGGGGTCTATAGCCATTCAGGAGCTGAATTCCCCAGAAACACCTCTCGATCATACTGCACAATTTGAGGGCCAAAATGGCATCAAAAACAGTATAAATGCTAAAATAGCTTACAACTGTTTACTGAATAATTTCAAGCATTTGCGGGAAATGTGTAAATTACTTCCATTTTTATTCTTTGTTTCTCATTCTGCAATCCTATTGTTCTGTTCTGATAGTCCAGCTTGTAGAACTCAACTTAATGCTGATCTCACTTGAATTTAATATTTTCCGCTCCCAAACGACTCCGAAACACTATCTGATTTGTGTAATTTATTGCAAATGATCAATTTCTTATGCGCAAAATGTATTTATTGTTCATAGCTACGTGCAGAACTCTGAAAAAGCAATTGTGTGCACTCTACTCATCATCGACGTCGTACAAATCAGCTATGGAGTAATCTACCTGATTACCTACTGTATGTATGACAGTCCTGTATAAAGAGACAAACATATTCTGTCCTGGCAACGCAATTGTGATATTAATTTGAATATTAGTAGGCACTTACGCTAGGCACGAGTCCATAATTTTTATGCTGGTTCTTTCTATATATACATTTCGTTAGACGTTTTATGTAGGTATGTACGTCCCACAATAAAGAAGCACAATAGCCAAAAATAAGAAAGTAGGCCGTTTTCAATTGCTATTGATTGCAATTTGGGCCTTAATTGCAGGTGTACTGTAGGTCTGGTCATCTCAAATTTCTTGAACCAAATTTGCCAGATGTGGATCATTTTTCTTCCTTGCGCACCAAACACAGAAATATAGTTTGATCGATCAAGTAAGTTTTGCCCAAATCAAAATATCATCGTGACACCTCCCTAGACTGAGATGTTATCCAAGCCGTCCTAGGGTTGCATTGCTGCACAATGTAATATAGATATGTACATGTACATACATACTTGTATTACGTTGTAATTTTCCAATGAAAATATTTTTTGGATATTGTTACAAAAGAATATTACAGTAATCATTGAAGAACAATCTAGAATAGAGAAAGAAGTACATACCAACATAAGTACTTTTTGATTAAATTGGTTTTTCAGACAGAAAAGGCGAAAAATAATAAATTCAAATATGATCAGACATTCACTAGGGGCATTAAGCTGAAATCTACCGGCTGTACTAAGAGAACAATAGCACTGCGAAATGAGAAACAAAAGAATACAAATGGAAGTAAATTAAACATTTCCCTCAAATGCTTGAAATTATCCAGTGATCAGTTGTAAGCTATTTTAGCATTTATACTAACTGCTTTTTGACGCCACTTTGGCCCTGAAATTGCGCAGTATGATTGAGAGGTGTCTTTAAGAAATTCGGGTCCAGAATGGGTGCAAACCCTATCAAATTAGGTGTGATTCCCACAATCGTCGATTTTTCAAAAAATCATAGAAAGTGTGCCTTTTAAATGTTAAAGATAATTTTTTGACTCAAAAATGTCAAATTTTTGACAATGTTATCAGATACTTATTCGCTTGCTGTAGTCTATTCAATTAAATCGAATTTCATGCAGCGACCAAATTCTGGGGGTCCAATGGGGCCTACTCGCTAAAACATAGCACCAAAAATTCAAATATGAAGATCAATCAATTTTTGGTAGTCCATCAAATTCTCGTCAAATGCAGACCAATCTCGCCCATGAGTGGTCTTGGCCGTCTAATATCAAAATCAGCCTCTGCTAAAGCTTAGGAATGGGCGGATTGCAGCTATTGGAATCAAAATTGTACCCACCTATGCATTTGTACAATTATATACCTATGTAGTTTCATGGGGCCGCATGTATGTAATTAAATTACCTGTGCTAAAACTTATTACCTAATTCGAATTTCTGTATGCAAGGTAGGCATTCATTACTCAGAAACTGCATTTACGGTAAAAATACTGTCAAACCACTCATGGGCGTGGGGGTTTGAGGGCTATGCACCCCCTTAGAAGTTAAAATACCCCTCCCCCAAATCAAAATACCCCCAGAATTTGAATTTTACAATTTTTTTTCTTTTTTAAGCAATTTTTGATGCCATTGGATAGTGCTCAATGAGAATCGTCAAAAAATGGTGTTTTTTTCGCCCTACAACCACTTTTAAGACCATTTTTTCCCTTTAAAAAATTTTTTCCAGTCCCCCCCTGAATTTTGGTGCTGCCCTCCTATGTGTCCAATACTTTTTAGAAAACCTGAGGGTTGGGTCTACACTAATCTTTGGGTATTTTAAGTTCCCGGCAAGACAAACCCCTATTGACTTTTCTGAAATTTAGGAAAACAGTCACTGCCACACATTTGCTTGAGGAGTGTGGAACTCCTCTCCGAGAATCTAGCGGACCCCCAGAATTGAATTTTTGGCGATTTTTGGCCCAGCAGACCACCCCAGGCTTTTGCTGCTGCCCATGTTGGTCACTGCAGTTCTGTGACTTGGTTTTTGAAATTCAGAAAAAAGGTCACTGCAGTTCCATGACCTTTTTTTTGAAATTCAGAAAAATGGTGACTGCAGTTCCATGATCTTTTCTCGATATTCAGAAAAAACGGTCACTGAACTTCCGTGATCTCTCTTTTGAACTTCAGAAAAAGGCCACTGCCATTCCGTGACCTCTCTTTGAACTTCAGAAAAATGGTCACTCCTGTTCAGCAATTTTTTTACTGAATGGTAAACAAAATATCATTGAACCACAGTGACCGTTTTCTGGAATGCACACTGGCGCCAGTGTAGTTCCTTCCTGAAGTGGCAATTAATACAAGATCCCTTACAAACCTATAGTCTATTTCACAAAAAAGTGTGCATGGAAATCAATTTTCAGTGATCTAGTGAGTAGGTACAAAAGTGGATTCTAGGCAGCTAACTGTAGCACCGTGTAGCATTGGAACACTTTTCGATTGTTATGCACAGTATTGTGATTGTCGGTTGCACAGTATTGTGACCACACCTGGGCGTGGGGGGGTTTGGGGGGGTATGCACCCCCCAGAAACACAATACCCCCCCCCAGAAATCAAAATACCCCCCCCCCAGAATTCAATTTTTGAAAATTTTTTTCGCTTTTTTCGCAATTTTTTGATGCCAATGGATAGTGCTTGATGAGAAACGTCGAAAAATGGTGTTTTTTATCACCATACCATCGTTTTTAAGGCCATTTTTTGACCTTCAAAAAAATCTTGCACCCCCCCAGAAATTTCTTGCTGCCCACGTATGATTGTGACTGTCGATTTTAACTGCTTTTGTTATCAATTTTGTATTCGATTCACATTGACGCCAAAAATGGGGTTTATGCACAAGGTTTCTATGAAATATGTATAAATGTTCTTCATTTTTAATTATTAAGAAATGTATTCTGAAGAATAAATAATTTTGTTATATTCAGCAGTCAATCTTTCTCACTGTCGAAGGAAAAAACAGTGTCAGACTACCAAGAACAGACATGTAACAAGGGGGATGGGGATATCCTCAATAAAAATAAAAAAATATTCAGAAAAATGAGAAATGCTATTCTGTAATGTTTCATCCAGATTTATAAATTTATTGATATATTTATGACACGAGTAGGTATGAAATTATTGCACAACAGACCAAATTGTGTGGCATAAATCGCAAAGGCAAATCTGCTGCATCATATGTGGGCACAAAAGAAAATTCTGGGGGGCTCATTTGCATATCGGCAAATGTGGGTTGAGCTACATACAGTCATCTTTACTGATGAATTCAAAATTATTTCACCCAAAAAATCGCGTATTTTGTTTGGCTTTGAGCCGGGAAGAGTACAAGTTGAAATGTTTGGCTGGTACTGTGAAAGCAGTGTTGTAAAGATATCTTTATCTTTACCTTTCTTAATCTTTACCTTTATCTTTTGAAAAAATCACAGGCCATCTTCATCTTTATCTTTTGGATAGGAATTTATCTTGCTTAAAAAGATAAAGTATGTACATAAGTTAACACGTAATCCAAAATGCAGGTTTGACGTAAAATACATTCAGACGCATTCAAGTTTTACTGTAATACAAGAAAAGACAAGAAAAAGATTGTTTAAACCCTATGGCGTGCGGCTCAAACTAATGCCTGTATGTATATCGACCTAAGTAAGCAAGGGTGATACAGAAAGATTGAGAAGTTCTAAAAAATCAATAACTGTTGTAACCATAGGTGGGCAGCACCAAAATTCTGGGGGTAGGGGTGAATAAATTAGGATTAGGGGTGAAAAAATTTTCAGAGATTAAAAAATGGTCTTAAAATTTGTTGTATGGCTTTTTCGACTTCTCTCATTGAGATCCAATGGCATCAAAAAAATCGCTAAAAAAGCAAAAAAATTTAAAAAAATTAAATTCTGGGGGCAGGTGTATTCGATTTTTGGGAGAAGGTGTTCGAATTCTGGGGGTGCATACCCGTCCGAACCCCCCTCCCCTGACGCCCATGTGTGGCTGTGACTATACTTTGTACAGGCCCACAGAGCAGGGTTTTGATGCTTGTGAAAAGAAAAGTGACTTGCTGTCAGCCAGTAGTAGAAGTACTTGGGTCAGTCAGATACTAGGGGTAAACCCAAACCTACATTTATGTGTGCTTAATGCCTATCACATCTTTGACCTCAGATGTAAAAGTTGGGGCATACAGTCGGCTGCTTTGCATCACCCACTCTCATTTATGGCACTTCACATAGGTACATCATTATTGTAGGTCCAGGCAACCATATTTACACTTTATCATTATCTCTTTGGTTTCTTTATCTTGCAAATTATCTTCATCTTTATATTTCTAAATTTTTTGCCTTTAATCTTTAACTTTCTCTTCTAGATTTTAAAAATTTCAACATTATCTTTATCATTTATCTTGCAAAAAATCCTTATCTTTTACAACACTACTATGAAGCATTTTGATGGTATTTAAAAACTAAAAATTGCAGCAACTTGCATTTGCAATTCATGTCATCTACAATGCTGTATTAGCGCAAAAGGCATTCCTACTTGGTTTTAACATTGTCAGCTCCTTGATTAATAATTAATTGTTGATTATACCCATTATGGAAAAGTATACTTAAGGATGACAGCACTAAAACACATATACACATTTGTTGACAGGGAGACTAGACTTTAGAGCTGCACTGTACATATGTACATAAAGCTATTTTTAATCTCTCGCGAACATACGTGGGCAGCAAGAAAATTCTGCGGGGTCCAAGATTTTTGAAGGTCAAAAAATGGCCTTAAAAATAGTGATATGGCGATAAAAACACCATTTTTTGACGTTTCTCATCAAGCACTATCCATTGGCATCAAAAAATAGCGAAAAAAAACGAAAAAAAATTTCAAAAATTGATTTCTGGGGGGGGGTCTTTTGATTTCTGGGGGGGGGTCTTTTGGTTTCTGGGGGGTCCAGAACCACCCATTCCAGACCCCCTCCACGCCCATGTGTGCTCGCAAACAATTGATTAACAAATGGAAATATAGCTAAATCATTGTTCAGTTTTCTTTAAAATTTGCATTTAAGCATACTTTTTTATCTTTGCAGCCAAATGCCTAGCAATGTTCTGATTCATACAATTAACTTACGATGCAAAGCTTCACAGTCAAAAATTTTGGAGCCATCTTTTCGATACATTTTGTATTCCAATCAATCAGCAGTACGATCTGAACGCTTGCACTCTTCAGAAAGCAATTTTTGCAAAGATGCGACATGGAGCTCTGTTTCGCGAACCAATAATCCTATAATTGTAAGAGACGCAGGATCTAATTTCTGCAATCTCACGTTCCTGCCCCATGCGCCACGTCAAAACTTGAGGTACAATTTTTTTTCTAGCAGATGCTGTCAAGCTACGGGAGGAGGAGTAGGTACATTTGGTGTTCCTATAATGCGACCTGGCGTCCTGCATGACAATAATTTTATTCAAAAACGAGAAAAAACACTTGCCTACCTCACTGCATAACACATTATTTAATTCATAGGTTAGCTAGTAAAAAAAATTCATGGACTTGATCAACTCTCACATTTTGTTTTTGATCATCTCATAATATAAGAATCTTCAATTGAAGCAATTATACTGGCATTTAAACACATCTTGCGTTAGCCTTTATCATAGTCTCAAGCAAATCAATTTTTAATAATAACCGGACAAGAGGACCTAGCCTACAAATAGATTATAGGTTTTTGATCTCAACAACATCAATCTTATTCAGAGAAAATGAATCTGCCCACTTAGTAAGAAATAGCTGTAATGCTTGAATAACACAAAGTACTTTACAAAGCTCGTAATGGTCTTTCAATAACAGTTTTTTACATTCCAGACATGTTTCCAGAGCATAAAAACATTAACAAATCGAAAAAATTTGAAAAAAATCCGACTAAATTTAACCAAATATAGCTAAAAATAAGTATATGGCATGAAGCGCCAACAATAAACACGTTCAGCCAAAACTTAGCTTTAAAAACGATGAAAAAAAGCACACTTGCTACGATTTTTCGAAAAATCGACAAATCTGAGGATAGTAGCTATTTTGCCATGGGGGTCTCTCAGTACATAGTCATTCTAATGCAATACGTTCTCAATATTAGAAATGTACGAAAATGATTGGTGAGCAGACCTCTAAAAGCAAGTCATTACTCATATTCTTTACCTAATTTCGAGAAAAAACATACATTCTCCTCCTGCCTACTGCAAACTGGTAATGAATTGAATGGTTTTAATTGAAATGCTTGAGTTTTCCAATAAACCATACTTACGTCAAAATTTTTGTATCCTTGCCATGTCTACAAGTCACCTAATAATTTTTGTTTTTTACTCAGAAACATATCATTGCATAAGAGAAAAGCGAACTTAATGAATATTGCCAGATTTTGCAATGTACTTCACTCATCAAGATAACCAACACTATTCTGAAAGTTAAGTAAAATCACAGGATTATATATTATTTTTGTGTACCGTGAAATGAAATTTTCTGGCTGCCGACAATTCTGCGCAATTAATTTAATTTTAGTCATTAATATTTATCATTTTTGTTTATTCTCATTTTCAAAATTGTAGATTAATGGATTTAACTAGCAAAGAAAAATTCTCCAATGAAAAAAAGACAAATATATGTAGGATTCCGGATTATTAAGGATGTAAAAGGAGGACTAGGAACAAGCCACCTACATTTATGCCTAAAGTCACAGAATCTGCTAAAAATTAGACGTTCTCTAAGCAACGCTAAAAATCAAAGTATATTCTGCGGCCTACAGATTGAAATGAAGTATTAAGCCAAAAAAGAATGATTGAAAAAGCAGCAGCTATGTAGTATCTATTAGAAAATAGATGGAGTAAACTAGAAGAGACTTTGCAAGCCAATTGAATGAAATAGCAAACATTGATGCATTCAAGACAATCAAAGCATTTGTTGTTTAAAGCAGTAAGAAACATGTAAGCTTACATGAAACAGACTAAATGTACCTACACTTGCATGCCTGCAATGGGTGTGTGCACCAATCAATTGATGCCAGTTTGCTTGCTACAATGCTCACGGTAACAAAATAAAACACCTTTAAATACAATTGCACTTAGTTTTACATCAATCATGATACGAAGCAAGTCAGCCTTACAACTTGCAAACCATTTACAAAGTTTAAACATTTCAGGTTATGTTTGTACACTCTTAGGTGAAGCATTTTAAATAATTTGAAGCATAGGCGTGGGGCACAGTTCCCCCCTCCCAAAATTTTTGGAAATCGGCACGCACCGAGTCATTATTATTCATTTTTATATATATGTAGATTCACTGAGTTTAAAAGCTTGATTCGGCTAAAATAATCCAATCATTACAGTGATTTAATGCACTATTTATTCGTTGAATGAAACTGTGCGTTATTGTTGAGCATAATAGTAGAATTGCGAAAATGATTGCTTTCCAGTTTGTATCTGCTTTATTAGTCTTTTTTTACAAGGACACATAATTATATTTTAAATGAAAGGAATGACCCAAATTACTTGTGTTTTTGTGCTTTCTGTTTTCTGAACTGCATTTTATAAATAAAGAAAGCCGCAAATGGGCCTGAAAATGGTAAAACAAAATTTTCATCAATACATATTTCTATATCTTATTGGCAGCAACCCGCTGCTGCGCTATATGCACAGCAGGAATTGAAAAACGCATTTCAGGTCAGAATTTTTGTGCAATGTATGACTTTGTGAATTTTAAGTGTTTTTCGGTTTTATTTAGAACCAAGGTTTGGCCGATTTTGCAAAAATTTTAACATTACTATTTAATATTAGAGTGCTTTTTTCACAAAATTTTTAGGGATTCTGCCCTGAACCCGGCTAGATTAAACGTGGGCAGCAACAAAATTCTGGTGAGGGAAGAGGGGTTGCAAGATTTTTTAATGGTCAAAAAATGGCCTTAATAATGGTTTTATGGCGGAAAAACACCATTTTAATGTTTCCCATCATGCATTATCCACTATCACCAAAAATTCCGGAAAAAAATTCAAAAATTTTATTCTAAGGGGTTTTTTGGTATCTCGGGGAAAGGGTGCATACCCCTCAAACCCTCCCCCACGTTCAGGTGTGCTCTAAATCCCCAGAGTAAAAAGTACAAAAGCTATAAAAAGCAGCTTCCCATACAAATTTCTATTTGATTTCTAGGAAGTTTTGTCAAATCGCAAATTCTGAGGGGGTTGCGAAAAAATATGTGGAAGGTGAAAATTTTTATTAGAATTTAACCAATACATAAGCGGGGGTTAGGGGTATGCACCCTCCCCCTGAGAACCCAAAATACCCCCTACAAAAATTCAATTTTTTTAAATTTTTTGTTTTTTCCGCAATTTTTTGTTGCAAGCGGATAGTGCATGTTGAAACGTTGAAAAATAGTGTTCTTTCTCCATACCACAATTTTTAAAGCCATTTTTCGACTTTCCAAAGCTCTTGCAAACCGCAGAATTTAGGTGCTGCCCACTTATGGTGAAACCCTTCATATCATGCATTCATGCCTACTAAGGTCTGTTTAATTTATCCGAGAGCTTAGTCCGCAAATATTTTCCGAGGCTACTGTAAGTCTATTTTCCCTACTTACTGTAGGTCATTTAGAAATCACTGTAGCTACCAAATTCCTTACAGCATAATTTATTGTCGTCTTCAAGCACATCATGCAACATGCAGATGGAATTTGCACATTCAGCTTGTCATAAATTGACTGTTAAACACAATAAACTAGCATGTTAAACATCACCAAAAAGTTCCACATGAAGTAATGAGGATGATGATAACCTACCATAAGCAAAATGTTACATTCGTTTTGACATTTCATGCTCTTGCTATTACACTAAAAGCAATTCTTTTCTACAGAAAAATTTCAAGTCTCTCATGAATAAACAGACAGGATCTATAAAGTACTAGAAACGCAAAACTAGATTAATTGGTTATTTCAAGATCACAGAAGCGTATTGAGCATGATACCTGGCTGCTAGCAAGTACTATAAAAAATAACCTTGCATTCATGCAAAAGAAAAAGTCTGGCTATGAGGATATAAGTAGTGATGTCAAAAATCATCTGGATCTGATCTTTTTATCCAGATTCAGATCCAGATCCAGATAATCTGGATCTGGATCTGAATATTTTCTGATCTGGTTGTCTGATCTAAATCTGGATCTGCAAGAAAATCAGAACTTGATCTTCATCTGGATCTGTTTAGTCAAGTTATATCTGGTTAAACAGATCAGAAAGTTATTTTTGCGCAATGGTATTCTTTTTGTTTATGATTTACTGTAGGTAGGTTATATGAGTAGGTGTAGCCTTACATGCACTTGGGGTGGGGGTCTACTGGGGGTTTGACATCCCCAGATCCATGCTGACCTCCCCAGAATGGCCAAAAAGTGCCGCTGATCTCCAAAAATTTTTTGGTTTCAGAAAAAATTCTAAAGCTCTGCAGAAAAGTAACTTAAGTGATAAAAACTCATTGAAGTTGTGTTTTTTCACACAAATGATCATCATAATTGACCTTTGAGAGACTTTTTTGACTAAAAATGAAAAAATTTTGAATTCTCTTGAAAAATTTTCGTTTAAAAAGTTGTTTCAGTGGATGAGCAACATCGAGAAACATCAAAAAACAATGTTTTTAGTGCCCAAGGGCCATTTTTATTGCTTTTTTGATGTTTAAAAAATTGACCTTGACCCGACCCCCAGAATTTCTATGCTGTACATGTATAGTTTTAGTAGGTGCATCTGACATTTTTCACTGAATTTTAACAGCGTTTTTCTTTGTTGAATTGAAATTAAGCAGCTTTTGTAACTGTGATAGTTACACGGTGCGAACATTTTATCGAACATTTGCCGTTGCAAAAGCGAGTCGATTATGGCTTTACATAATTATGGAATCACATAACCATTTGAGTAACCATCTTGGTGATGTGCTAGCTCGAGGTTATGCCTACAATTCCCAATTCCATCCCATCTTTCATTTCGAAATCCCACTAGATACTTGTTTGGTAAAAAAGAGTTATGTATGCGCTAAGATCAGTCAATTAGTTATTTGATTTACTGCTGTAAAAAATTAGATCTTATGACTTGTCTAAAAGTTATTTCATCTGTACATAATTTTGTTTGTCTAATTGTTATATACTGTAATCAATCATGAGGATGAATATTCACTTGTTACGGCAGTCAGGTTGAGTTACACGGTTGGAGCGCTGTGTTTTATTTTGTTTGTTGCCAACTTTTAGTCGTGCCTTGTTTTATTTTGTGTATTAATAAATTGGAAAAATATTACACAGAGATTTTTTTATATCGAGGGTAAGGCCGGGCCCTGACAACAACAATATTTTTATTTTATTCTCAACTGATATTGGAAAGGTAAATAATGTTGTGCCTTATCTTAGACTTATTTTTGGAAAGTTTATTATCTATTTCTCAACCCAAAAATGGTCAAAATATCATCTAATCTTTTAATAATGATGACTGTCCAGCTTAGAGCTCGCTATTGTTTGAATCAAGGTTTACAGTGTTACACGTATTAGGAACCAAAACATTTCTGAAAGCTATCAGAGGTTGGAAAACAAGCTGAATTATCAACTTGAGAGTTGGGTTGAGATAGGTCAACTGACCTTGCGAGCATACCGGGGTTAGGTAGGTACTCAGACCTAGGTTGTAGGGCGTAGCTGCCGAGACTTGCGACCAAGAAGCGGTCAGCAATATTAGGACTGAGGAAGTTGAGGCTGTAGGTTATTGAGGGCCATTGGGTTCAGGGCCGGTCTACGTGCTTATATAACTTGGCCAGTGCTAAGAGCAGCGTAGGTACCTAAGTAATTCCTGAAGGCAAATACATTGTCTGTCTCTGTGTTGCTTTAGTAAAAGGCAAGGAGCACATAGGGGACCCCTGTATTTACTTTTTCTTCATAGTATTGCATTTTGTGTTGTTAGGTAATGTATTGTTTGCGTTATTTGACTCTTAAATAATACATCCTTTCTTCTCTTACAAGCTATCAAAAGAAGCATTTGTTTCTCCAGTGAAAATTTAGTACCCTTTTGTTTATAAAGTTGTTAATTAAAGCTGTTGTAATAATTTTTACATTTTTCATGCCTCAATTTTGTTGAATTTTTACTCATGCTTACTTCAACTGTTTCCTTGCTGTACGCTTCAACCTTTCAGATTAATCATTTACCATCAGCAGAGTTGGCGCGAGCTGGGTTTTGGGTTTTAATAAAAACTTCCAATTTTTGGGTTTTTGGTACATGTACACACCACAAAATTGGCTAAAGTGAAGCAGTAACATTGGGCGAAATTGAATAATTTAAATTAATTAGCAGTTGCATTGTCCAGAAACAACAGAATCACTGCCCGGAAACCAGTTTCTGAGAAAATGTTTTAAAATTAAAAAGCATTTCTCAATTTTTGTGTAGATCCTGGCATAATCTTAACAAATTGCTAAACTGTGTGGTCTTGTTTAAAAAAAAAAAAAAAAAAAAAAAAAAAAAAAAACACACACACACACACACGCTGTTTCTCTCTTCCCCTTTTTGTGTGGCAGAAATTGTAAAGTTGATTAGAAAATGGCAGAAGGTAGAGGAAGACAGACCCAGCTCCCTAAGGTCTCAAGCTACGTTGTTTCTCTAGTAATGGTGATGCACGACTTCTTGATAGCTTCAAGATTAGACTAGATATAGCTCATTGAAAGAACCTGAATTTTCTAGCTATTTGCAGCATTTGCTTCTATTTGAATCTATGAATAATAGCTAAAAACATCACTTCTGGTATGGCAGCTACAGTGGCATATTGAAGATAGATTCTTCCATTAAAATCAGATAAATAAATTCAACATATGAATTTCTAGACTTATTCTCAACATTTATAGCTACATTAAAATACGCCACTAGGTATACATAAAAAAATTGAATTAATTAGGTCAGATATTCAAAATACGACAAACAAAGAGATGACACAGAACACAAAAACCTCCACTATTTTTGCAATAAAACCTTATATACCAATACTAGCGGTTGTTTCAGGCTAAACATACCTGACATAATTGCGCTATCTTTTTGGAAATAATTTCTTTTGGCTATTATCAAACATAATTCTGCATCAGTGTTCTTAAAGTTCATCTAAAGCTCTTTACTAAATGGTTTCCCTCTTGTTGTTTTGGTTGTCTTTAATGACATCCATTGTAGGCATGTTTTAATATGACACTTGGACTAATTTTGGATTGAATGAATTATTGATCATTTATTGTATTGTTTTATGTATGCAGCTGATTCAATTATCTTCATTATAAGTGTAAATTGTAGTATAGCCTGACAAACTTATTATTATCAGATTGTGAAAGACATATGTTTCCTTCCCCCCCCCCCCCCCCCCCCCCCGGGGGGGGGGGGGGGGGGGGGGGGGGGGGGGGGGGGGAAAAAAAAAAAAAAAAAAAAAAAAAAAAAAAAAAAAAAAAAAAAAAAAAAAAAAAAAAAAAAAAAAAAAAAAAAAAAAAAAAAAAAAAAAAAAAAAAAAAAAAACCACACACACACACACACACACACACACACACACACACACACACGCCTGTGTTCCACCCACACACACACAGCTACCCTACAAAGATTGTTAGTATTTGAGAACTTGTGTGTTATTTTCTGTTTTTGCTATATTCTCTTCACAAACTTGTTTTAGACATTCTTTAAATGTCTACTTCATTGTATGTCAACACAATGAATACTGCATTAATAAACTCCTTGGTAGTTTTCAGATAGACTCAAACACTGACAGATTTTATCAATCAATCTTTGATGGACAGTTTGCATCACTTCTTCCCCAGCTAGCCAACATGTTACATTATGTCAGGCCTGAAAAGACAACAAACTGTATTTTCCCAGATTGGTACTATTTTGGAAAATGTAAAAATAATTGAATATTTTATTGCTCTAAGGCACCCTTTTGTTTGTCGTGTAACGTAGTTCGACCACTTAATTCAATTCAATTTTTTTAATATGAGCAACACATAGATGCATTTACTCGCGCTGTTTATTTTAATGTTTGACACATTTTAGAAAATCTCTTTTGGATGATATCCTATTTGTCTGATTTACTGAAGAATTCCTTTCCAATATGGCCATCAGCGCTTTTTGATGTTTTTATGTATTCTATGGTTATTATATGTTTTCATTTTTTCGATATGTTCTGTGAACTATGTCTTATGTTCTAGTCTTTGGTTTGTTCAGGGACATCAAAGCCATTGTATAGTGAAAACAACGTGTGTGGAGAACACCCAAATTGATGCCAGTGCTCCTGTTCTATCTGT